>JAWDGP010006323.1:605000-887500 GCA_033675545.1 Elysia crispata | reverse complement strand
TGTCGTGACTTTGCCTCAAGTTGAACTTTTATCGACTTAATGAAGAACATGTACTCTCTAGCGCTGTGGAACTGTTTTTTTTTTTTTTAAATTAAAAAACATATTTCGCCAGTCATTTTCTTTTCCTGCATTATTCCTACCAAGATCGTGCATACAATTTGTGTGGTTATTTTTATGTATTTATTTATTTTAAACACACCTCTTTTAAAAAACGCAAAATTTAAATTATTATCAAAACCAGTGGCATTTGAAAGGAATAATTTTTTTATTTGTCGCTGAAGGAGTAAGAAATTAAGAACACAACGAAAAAAAACTTGCAAAATATGAATCTAGAAGTTTCAAAACCATTTATGAAAATACTTAGGCCCGTTTAACATTAGATGTGCACAATTCAAAGCTCGGGGAAAATTGCACATTACGCAACAAAAAATGCTTTAAAATTTCATACGGTGGAATGGTTTTTAGTGCTGGTATCTTCTTGCCTCTCAGAGTTTTTACCTATCATTGCAGTATCATATTGAACTAAGCGTCTTCAGTTTGGGTCTTTATACCGTCTTATTAGGAAATAGTTCATTAATTAGTGCGATAGGCTACAGTCTTGTCACATAGGATTTCGTAGAGACAGTAATATTTTCAACGTCGTAAGTAATGTCATTTAATGAAGACACACTATATTTTCTACTGTACTGGATAAGTCGTGAGTGATTGTGTCCTTACCCCAATCGTGTATTTCTTTTTCGAGTCCCGCACCTGAATCTGTAAATAGAGTGGCCGCAGGTAAATCTCCGCGTCTGTCAAATCCATGGTATAGTACGACTTGCCTTCATAAAACTGAACACAGATAGCGTCGATTATGCACTGGGATTGATTCTTGCTTTCACTTCTTTTTTACTTTTTAAAAAAAGTATTCTTTCATATTCTGCTGCATCTAATGCTTCAACCCCTCCTTAATAATATGAATATTGCTGGGTATTCCCAGTGCCAATTACTTAACTCTCTTCACTCCAGATCTATGCCAATAGTCTTTACAGACACATACAATATAGTTTTCAATTCTTAACAATTTCGAAACAAACAATCAGATGATAATTTATCGAAATCATTGCCAATGCCAAGTCCAACTCCCTCAACATATTATCCTCATCATCATAATCATCATCATCATCATCATCTTCATTAATTTCTTATTGCAATTATAATCATTAGCATTATCGTATTTATTATTTTCATGTCTACATTTTATTTGTGTTTATATCATCCAAATTACCAACACCTCATTTTATTTTTTTTATCACTGACAAGATCGTTACCGTAATAATTTCATGATCATAAACATGACCCTAAGTATTTTCATAAACTTTACCATCTTTGTCTATTTTATCATCCTCGTTGAGACAACTTGTTGTTTTTAACATCCACAAAGGTAACATTGATATTGTCATATTAAATTATAATTATATTTTTCATTTTTCTTCTCAACTATAAAAAATTCGACTTCTTATTTACCTGAGATAGGTTTTTGCCAAAAACTAAAATACCATCCTCACAAGTCAGGTGAATCTAACAAAGGAAAACAGTGTTGGTTGTTATAAATTTTTATTGCCTGTTCACTAATATAGAGAAAAATGTTTTGAATTTTATTTTTGTGGAGCTCATGGTATGAAGTTGCTTGGAATCAACAAATTTGACAGCCTTTGTTTACTTCTACTAATACATGATTATTAAATATAATGTTCTGTTTCGATTTTTTTAAATAGAGAATAGTGAGAGGAGAAAAAGATAGGAAAGGGAGAGGGGAAGACAGAGATATCAATGTGTGTTTGTTTGCAATTGAATAAGTCAGGCTGGGACTGGGTAAGTGAGCTAATCACGCTCGTTTAACTGAACGTTCAGCTGTGTTGTTTGCGTCTGACTTCAATATGATAACAGCGGATTTTGGTTCTTTTTTTCTGCCAGAACTTGCAACTGAGGATCAGTTTCACTAAATGCTTACAAAATTTAAAAAAAAAATCTTCCTGATTATGAATATTATTTGAATATCTTGATTACTATCATTATCTTTAAATACCTGTTTGTTTCGGTGAAGGAAAGGACACAACCATGAATACTGGTAAGCGTTTGACGTCTCAAAGAAAGTCCAGCCTTGAAGATTGGAGAAATTGAGTTCTTGGAGCTTTCGCCAAACCTGAAAAACAATGAACCAGAGTATTCCACATCGTATTAATAGAAGATTAAAATGGAAACTATATATTTTTGTTCTTTTTTAGCTTGGCTTGTCAGAGGATTGTGACGCCCACTGATCCGTTTTCATTTGGTTTTGCTCCCCTTTAATTAAGCAAGGGCCATATGGAAGGAGCAGCCAGAATTTTGAGAGGTGTTATATGCACATGTAGCAACCAGCAACCTACTTACAACAACGCTGCTCTGGATCCATTAATTTAGGTTTTAATTAAAAAAAAAAAAAACAGATAAAAAATTAACCAGAAAGGACTTACGACAAGAGGTTAGTATAAGAATAAACTCTTTTAGATTGACTTTCAATTTATATTCTCAGCAAACTAATAAAGTGAACTGTTTAGTTTGTGTATGGATAAAATATCCTCTTCATTCAAAAATGTCATTTCTCTCATTTCTCTCGCTCGTTCTGTCTATTTAGCTATCTTATCTCCTTTTTCTTCTTCATTTCGATTTTCCTTTTTTTTCCTTCCTCTTCTTCTTCTTCTTTTTCTGCTTGTTCATCATCATCTTCATCTTCTCCCTCGTTCATATGTCTATTATTCTCCCTCTCCCTCTTTGTGTCTATATCTGTTCCCCTCTGTTTCTTTTTTTGTTTTTAATGTATCCCTTTATCTACCTTTTTGTAATAAATGCATGCAAAAAAATGAGTTATGTAATAAGCCAACACAACATTAGAATTGTTCAGGCCATGCGACGCCTCTCAAGACACGGCTGTAAGATGCACTTGTATTCAACTATCAGCTGGAGCCTGGGACTCCCATTTCGTCACTACGATACTCCTGGTACCAAGCCTAGTACATCAAAAAGGAGCTGTGAGAGAAGAGGTGGGGTGTCCTCGCGGCTCACTTTCATTGACATTAATGCTCGCACATTCACAGGTTCCTTTATTTTAAAGACTTCTGATTGAGCATGTTTCCATGCAAAAGGTGGGTGTAGTAAGGATCCAAGCATTAAAATAACAGTTTTTTTTTTAACTGGCCCTGTTAGAGGGAATCTTCCTGACATAATTATGTTTAACTAAAGTCTCTTGGTGTTAAAGCTCAGTTGTTTTGGTGAATTGAATTTTTCTCATCTTGAACTTGAAATATTATCGGATATAGAGCCCCATGGAACTCCAACCATGATTAATTTTTCCCCCGCCAGTGGGTGAACTGGGCCGGCCCGTCTCTTGATCAGTGTCGCACAGCCCGAAATCTCACCTGCGCCTCCTGGTTGCCCTTTGGCTCGTAGAGGCCTTGCAGCTCATGGAATTGTGGGTTAGGGCACATGATGCATGAACATGCAGTACCCTCAGCGTGCTGCCTGGAACCAGGGATCGTAGTGAACCAATGGTTAGTTTTTTTTTGTTTTTTAAAAATAAGATAAAAACCTAGGCTCCAAGCTGTTTTGTACCTTTGGGAAAAAGAGCTTTGGTTCCCACTTGCAAGTACAAGCGCCATTCATTTTAGTGGAAAGACAAAAATAGGATATCTCTCTCTCTCTCTCTCTCTCTCTCTCTCTCTCTCTCTCTCTCTCTCTCTCTCTCTCTCTCTCTCTCTCTCTCTCTTTCTTTCTTTCTCTCTCCCTCTCTCGCTCTCGCTGTTTCTCTCTCTTTCTCTCTCTCTCTCTCTCTCTCTCTATGTATATATATATATATATATATATATATATATATATATATCCCCTCCATCTTTTTCTCGCTATGTCTTTCTATCTCTTGATAAATCCATTTATTAGCAGGCAAAAAATTATATATACAGAATACATTTTTTCATTGTAATGTAAACAAACAGAAAACCAAAGGATGTGATACAATAATAATTATCTATAGCAAATTACCAGGTAAGTTTCAAAATGTTTAAATTTATGCTAATCTCCTCAATTTAGTTCTTTTTGAAAAGTATTCACAAAAGAGAATTACGAGCTGGAATAAAAATAAGAGTAAAAGAATTTTTTTTTCAAAATCAACTAACAGATTATGCGATTTCAACGATAAAACCTTACACATTAAGACACAAACCAAAGGAAAATGTACTGTCGTGTCGAATAGATATGCATGAGGAAATATCAGGATGACTTGAGCTGCTTCCTATCTGATGCCCCCTCCTTACGGACTTGTTTGGCTTTATTATCATTTTTTTTAATTTATATTTTTGTTTTATTTATACTGAAATTCGAGTTTGGTCAGAGATATATTTTATTAATACATGTACGAACATTTTCACATTTTTATGTATATTTTAGTAATTTCAGTTTCAATTTTCACATTACCGGTAACAAAAGAATCATGAAATCCGATACTGCATTTGTTTTATCTCAATGCTTTAAGATACATGTCCTGATAAATAATAATAACTAATCAACTCTTTATTTTTATACAAATTTCATCGTTTTGCTATCCTATTTTCAATTTTATCTATTTATTTATCATTATTATTATTATTATTATTATTATTATTATTATTATTATTATTATTATTATTATTATTATTATTTGTTAGCGCGTTTGGCAAAAATAAAGATGGGGTCCTTTTGGAAAATTTTTCATCTAAAATCAAGTTGGAAGTTTACAGAAATTATGAATCTTTCTTCTCGAACCATGGGGGAATGAGCTTACACGGAGTGTTATGCTAAGCTTTGCTTTGATATTTCGCTAGGCTTGGATACACTAACATTACTTCCAATGATGAGAGGTAGGTATATATATTCAAGTAAAAACAGACAGATATCTTTCTACTAAAGTTAACGCGTAAATAGAAATAGGTAGCCTAGCATAACTCTTTGTTACATCGCATTTTGTCTGGAAGACACATAGTGTCTAATTTTTCATACTGGAAATGCTAGAATCAGTTTGTTTCCTTCTTAATCTTTCCAGGTCCAGCTAGTTCAAAATAAAATTAAAGTTTTTCATACTATCCCGTGTGGTGCTTAAATAGTTTCTTTTTCTCTGGTTCTTCATATAATGGGCTTGCATTACTGTCGCAAGCCATAGCAATCAGACATGCATGGTTCGGGCAGTATCAACTCGCTCCGACAAAGAGGCTCACTCAGTTTTTCTTTTTTTTTTGGACAGAGGATCGGCTTCAATACCTGGCTAGGTAATCTTGTGGTGGTAGTGGATCCCCTTTAATAAGCTTATCTTTGGTTTGATGAAAAGACCTTTTCTCGGTATAAGTATGATTGTTCGGGGAAGAATTTGAGACAAGGATATTTATGCAAGTTCGGTGATAGAACGTATGCATTTGCAGAACTTCGACTTTCAGAACAATTTGCAAAATTTCGCGATCCAAATTGTTACTCGTTTTCGAAGTCTAAGACGAAATTACATAATACCATCTTACCCCGATACTTACATTTAAATTTCCCCAAAAGAGGGACAATTATGCACAATCATCTGGGTGATAATCTTAAATACCGGCTTTTTTATGTATTCATAAAAAGATGTCAAAGTACAGTTTCGAACGTTCGGTTTTATAAAACAAATAAATCCACACAGCTAACGGAATCTCTTTGGTGAGATTATTTTAATCTTAACGAAGAAAAAAAAAGCTCTTCATAATATATTGGTGGAGAATCTAACAAACAGGAAAGCAATCCTGACAACTGTCGATCACGGATGAGAAAAATAAACTTGACATCTCAAACAATTAAAAAAGAAAGTTTTTCGTATACATAGCAATATTTAGCAAATCATTGAAATCGTCTCGTGCTTCAAATATGAAATCAATCATACCGCCATCCTGCACCGAAGACATAACAATAGAAACAGCTAAGGGACCCTGAAGAGAAAACGTGTTATCAGATCAACACGTCGTAAAGGTAGAAACCGTGATCTAGAGAAAATAACATTTTAAATCTCCAAAGGGGTGTGAGAATGGATAAATGACCATGGATACGGTCTTCCAAAACTATTAAAGATAAGTTATAAAAAGGAAGAGATACACTCTGAGTACAAACTTGAAACTTATTTAATGGCCATCAAATAAATCAACCATAAAAGGCTATAGGCTACATATGACAACTAATTTATTGAATGTTATATTTTTACATGATTTGTGTGTAGTGGTACTTAGATTTAAATCTACACTTGCCAGCTAGATCTAGATAAAGAAAAGCCTACAATTAATAAAATTATGATCTAAATGGGTATTTTTCAGACTTACATTTGAGCGAAAATCAAAAGGAGCAACATCCAGTGTATCCGATCAAGGTCTGACAATCATCCGCAGCTTTATGTTAAAGCCGACACTATTTGAGCAATCCCACTTGAGATGCCTAATCATGACTTCATTGATGTTTTCAATATTTAATATGTAAATATCTGAATTGCACGTTAGAACAACACGAAAGCCTTATCGATGGCGCGGGTACATTTTATATTTTAATACGACATGACGTCACGTCTTCATTTATCAGAAAGAGACGAAACGAAATTTTTAAAAAAGCCTAGGTCTATCAATGGAACCTCTTCATATATTATACGTTTAAATAGAAAAGTATGCAAAATCTCTCTCTCTCTCTCTCTCTCTCTCTCTCTCTCTCTCTCTCTCTCTCTCTCTCTCTCTCTCTCTCTCTCTCTCTCTCTCTCTCTCTCTCTCTCTCTTTCTCTATTTATCTTTTTACAAACACGCACATATATTTGTTGAGCATTTTTTTTTAATCGGATATAACTAATATCTATCTATTAATTTATCCACCTCGCCTGCCTTCCTGGCCATCTCCCTACTTCTATTTTGTTAAAATGCACAACACAATTCTTTGATATTCTTAAGCCCATTCACTTCCTCTTTGAGTTTGATTATTGTATCCAACTATTTCTCAACCGCTTCTACACTCTCTGTTATCGACCAGTATCTGTATTAGGATTTTATTTTAGGATATTATTTTCTCATCCTATCTTTTCGGCTCCCACTTTCCATTCACTCGTCTCTACCTTTGTTCTATTTTATTTTTTTTAATTGTTGGTCTTATATCCTTCCGCTCGCTCTCTCTCTCTCTCTCTCTCTCTCTCTCTCTCTCTCTCTCTCTCTCTCTCTCTCTCTCTCTCTCTCTCTCTCTCTCTCTCTCTCTCTCTCTCTCTCTCTCTCTCTCTCTCTCTCTCTCTCTCTCTCTCTCTCTCTCTCTCATCCGCATTCTGAGATCAGTCATTATATGAAAACATAATATTGCGAAACTTGTGTAGCTTTGTCTATCCTTCTTACCTTCTTTTTTTTTTTTCGAACGGATGAGCAAGACTTTACTACAGCAGTTTCGTAACATTCACATACCGGTACCTTTTCCACCAGATAAGCTGCGCGACTATTGTCACGCTGCTAAAAGTAAGCCTTAAAATGTTAGATGAAATAAAATAATTATGAACATCTTTTCTTGTTTCTACTCTCTCGTTGAAGGCCGTTGCATTTGAGTATTGTGCTTCAGTTTTATCAAAGTGGATTTGTTCATTGCTTTATTTTCAAATATTCATAAATTTCCTGCAATATGAAAAACAAGCTGCACACTATGATGCAAGTCTAGCCCTGACCCTATACATACACACACACACACACACACATATATATATATATATATATATATATATATATATATATATATATATATATATATCAGGGCTAGACTTGTAAATATCTATACTCTTTTAATAAGCGAGGGGTGTCATCTTTACCTTGACGATGGGACTTCATCTTTGTGTGACCCACTAGAGGTTCGCTTGGAATTATGGACTTCTTTCTCCCATTGTTTCCAGCTTTCATACCGTGCATTTTCCAGGTTTGTCTAGGAACTTGGAGTCACATGGTGGCCAGTGCCAAAACCATTCGCTTACGATCGTCGGAAATTTAATTTTCGTTTATAAATACGGCCCCTAATTTTCCGTCCTTAGAAAAATTTAACTTCCTTTCTAGTTCGTTTAGATAATCACATAAATCTGAAAGGGAGAGAGTAAAAAATATTCTTCAATAAGCTTACAATGATATCTTCATAACGCCCCGTAGATTTCATTATCTAGGTCTATTGTTCCCAGAATTTATACTGTTTTTTGGTTGGTTTTTTTTGTTTTGTTTTGTTTTTATTTTTGAGTCGCGAATCTCACATATCTCACATTAAAAACTGTCTTAGGCCTGAACAATTGCTTCGGTTGTATCAAATGTTCCAGCGCTACTAAAGAAGATTTTCATGGAAACCAACAGCCATGTGAAGCTATCTGATCTCACTGATAGTTTAGAAGACAAATCATTAAAATAAAATGGACGAAACAACTTATGTTTTACAGCACTGTCTAAAAATTGTGGACGTGACTGTTGATTCTGTTCTTGATTCAGAGAAAATTATACTGAATTAATAAGACTCAAACCTAATACTAGCTGAATCATAACCTGGATCAGTCTTACAGATTTTATTTCCTCCTCCCCAGACAGTCACGTTAGTATACCGGTATTGTTGGCGCAGTTTTCTCAAAGAAAATGACGGCATTTGTTGCCGGCAATGCTGTGGACATTTGAATTAATTAAAATAGAAATATCTGTAGTAGTCGTAACAAAAGCATTGAAGCAGCAGCAGCAGCAGTAGTAGTAGTAGTAGTAGTGGTAGTAGTAGTAGTAGTGGTGGTAGTAGTAGTAGTAGTGGTAGTAGTAGTAGTAGCAGCAGTAGTAGCAGTAGTAGCAGTAGTAGTAGTAGTAGTAGTAGTAGTAGTAGTAGTAGTAGTAGTAGTAGCAGTAGTAGTAGTTGTAATAGTAGTAATAGTAGTAGTAGTAGTAGTAGTAGTAGTAGTAGTAGTAGTAGTAGTAGTAGTAGTAGTAGTAATAGTAGTAGTAGCAGCAGCAGCAGTAAGTTTAATTTGTTTCATGCTTTCGGTATTTTCGCTTTTATCAAATGAGTGATCAATGAAATTCGAGTCCCATCTATACAGCAAGTTGTGTAACCTTTTCTTTCAGAAGAGATGCATTGATCCATGGTTGTTGTTTTACTGTTTAAGCCAAATCTTTTTCTCTTTTGTGATAGGCTGTAAATCTTACATTTGTGTACGGCTTTTTTTATTTGGTCGAGGTTTTTCTGCTTCAGGTCTTAATATGCAGTATGTCCTTGCTGTTTCTGCAAAGTTGCGGGTCCCACATTATTCCAATTCAAGAACCTTCTGTTTTGTTTCCAATGTGAATGGCTTATAGGTGGACATATTTTCATACCTCTTATGTAGATCTAAACTATGGTGGAATCTTGAAAACAAAAGATAAAGACTAGATTTAGATCTTGAGATGACTGATTGAAGAATTCCAACAGTACTGATAAAATCCCAATGTATGGGCCAGACTAGGTCACAGTTCTCCACAGATTTATGCCTGACACTCCAGGCCAGATGCTTCTTCTTGTAACCATGCAACACGGAGAAGCAGGGGGTGGGGAAATCATGCTACTCACAGTATTGTGTTGACAATCATGCAAATGGCTAGATAGACGAGCACTTTTTTTAATGGCGGAAAATTTACATTATCTCGTTTGTGCTCTACCTTAACCCTCCCCTCCCCATTGTGCCTACCTGTACAACCTGTACCTAAATTATCAAGAACTATCGCCCATTCCATACAAGCGTCCTCCACCCCTCCCCTTCCAATATGTGTGTACGTGCACACACTTGCAGGGCTTCCAAAAAGGCATTATTCTTTGGCATGTGATAATTAAGAGCCGTTCTTACACTAAGTGTGGCTATCTCTTCCATTTTACTGTATATCACTACTGTGTGTGTTTAGGCCATGTTGTGCGTGTTTTGAGTATATTGATTACATAATAAAAAATCTCACAGACCACTATAATGATATTTAGCCAAAGTGTGCATTTATCTGTCTTGTTTTTATCGGGAGACTACTGAGCGTCTTTTATCTAAAAAAGACAATATCAAGTACAAAATTCCAGTTGACCTTCATTATCCATACAGAAACTAGTTTTAATAGGTCTTTAAAACAAATGAAAAAGATAAACTCATGCAGTCAAACAAGAACAACAACAGGCTATAGTTAGAAACTTTTGATTCTTGATCACATATTTTAAGACCTATGGTATTATTGACTTCAGCAAAGAATCATTTTTCAGATAATTTTAAATAGGCTTCCTAATATTTTACGATATTCTGTCATATATGTATACAACACATCACCACAGATTAAGCAAAAGTTCACATTATCATTGATTAAGAATATATCTCATCTAATCCACATGCTTTTTTAATTAATCAATAACAACATACTGGGCAGTGCATAGTGGCAACATGATATGTCACCAGGTTCTTTAGTATGGGTTTTATGGCGATTTACTTTTGCTTTTATCCAGTTATCCATATTTTTTTTTTGTGGGGGAAGGGGTTCACATTATTGGTGGATCTTCAGAGAACTAAATGACAAAAAGTTATCTATAAAATGTTGGAAATACTTAAAATTTGTTCAATGTATAGAAAATAATACAATGCACTGCTTAGCCTAAACTTTAGATAGTTGAGAAAATAATAGTTGTATTGCTTCTTAAGTGGTAAATTTCAAGAAATGTTGTGACCTGTCACATGCAGAGAGGGCTAAGACCATAGAATCACTAAAATAAATCTTAATTACCAGAGGTACTGCAGGCAAGACACCAGTATAAAGTAGATGCTTGACCTTACAAAGCCTAATCAGCCCAACATTGCTTGCTCAGAGCCAACCAGTATGATTAATTTATTAATTTAAATTATTCTAGCACTATACACGTATTTTAATATCCATTTTAGTCTTAGGAACAGGACAAGGAGGAGATAAAATAAGATAATTAAGTACACTCTTCCTCAATGGACGATTCAACTGATATTCAAAGGGCTCATAATCCAAAGAAAGACACAACTATTGAATCCTGAATGTTTTCTCAACCATCTGTGTAAACTTTACTTTCTACAACTAGATAAGTATGAAGCAGAAAACACAGGCATTCATGGGAAGGACATGAATTATCTTCCCTAATAAACCATGCTGAAATATACAAATTTTTTATTTGCTTTCATGTTCAAATTAAAGTCCAGAGCATGAAGCAACAAAGAATATTTGAAGCTCTATTCATTCAGCCATTACTATCTCTCATCTACACACATTCAAGTGATGATACACATCTTTTTCAATTTAAGTACATATTTAGAAAAATAAAATTTACAATTGAATTAAGTCTCCAGCCATATAGGAAACATTAGACAACCTTTTGTTTCATACTTTTACTACACATTATCTCCATGTATATCATTTACATTGATCAAATTGTACCTATAATTATTCATTAAATGGCAATAAATAGAACAACATGACACTGAACAACTTTATGATGATGAAGTAAAAATAGAGTGATATTAATTAAAAAAAAGGAAAAAGGAGAGAGATAAAGAGAGAGACAGACAGATGAACAAAAGAGAAAATCAAACATGCAGAGACAAAGAAAAAGTATGGGACTCAAACTGTGTCGCTGAGGAAACAATGGCAGTATATTAAAATGAGATTATAATAATAATATCACATTATGCATCTCGACATCCAATAGCCTCTCGAATCTGACGGTCAAGTTCTGCAATAATTTTGTCCTGTGTGGTGTATACACCAGTACGCAGCAATGTGTCTCTTTCTTCCAGCAACCTTGTGATGTGTTCATCCACAGAAGAGTCAAGGCCCATGTTCAAAGATTTCCCATAAGCATCTCGAACAGATGGTAATGGGTTTGAGTCACTTGTGTTTCGCAAACGTTCTTCTTCCATTTGCTTCAGCCTGAAAATTGTATTATACAGGTAGAGAATTGAAAAACGAGATATCTTGACAACACAAAATCATAGATATTTCCCTGATACATATTGAGATTTAACTCCTCCAATAGGAAATAAAATAATGAAGAATAAATTTTTCCATTTGTTATCTTGAGCCTTATGATAATTCTTAAATATTTAACACATGGGTACTTTTTGAACGAAAAAAATATTTAAGCACTTCACTCAACCAATGCATTAAAAAATGGCAAGGAAGAATCCTAGAGCTGTAAGACCTCATCTATAAAACAACATTATTTTTCTGGTGAAGTGATTCACACCTAAACAAAAAAACACAGCTCTAAAAATATAGTTTAATAAATAGGACTATTCTTTTCATGATTCCATCTTTTTTATCATCCAAACTACAGAAAATTGAAAGCATCAGCCATTGCACTATGGCAGACTTCACCTAGCAAAATACTTTCTTCTTCTAATATGTATCTTTTTCAATCCCTCTATTATCCTTCAATGACGATTGATCACTAATCAACCTGGAACACGTATAGGCCTGATGTTTTCAGATTTTCAAGGCTCTCCACATTCTTTTCCTCACTCCACTAAATCACTAATAGTAAAAGCAATTTTCAACTCAGCTAAACCTAGTGATTGATACTTTAGAGCAAGCTAAAAAAAAAACATTGGCAAAAACATATTTAAGTCAGCTTGTCCAATTAACTTAGATATATCAGCCTAAGTCACAAAACTTTGTTAATCAAGAAGATATGTTTTTTATGCAGGGCTCTAAATTTTCATTAAATCCACTTGGGTATCTTTTAAACAAAATTTTACACCAACAAAAACTAAACAAAAAAAATGCTTACACAAATTTAAGATTATACCGCCTTGAATTTAGTTTAAAAGAGCAACTTTGTGTTAAAGTGTTTTATATCCTATTAATAAATTTCACATACTTGTTGATCTGTTGTTTTATTTCCTCCAACTCTTTGCTCTCTTTGCTAACGATCTCCTTCTCCTCAGCTGCCATGTAGCGTAATCTCATTTGCTCCAATTCCTGCTGCTGCCGCTATTTGAGTCAAAAGTATATCAAAGAATCAATATTGAATTGACATTAATCATAGATAACTTTGAAAGATATCAGAGCAAATTTATCACTTTAAAAACAAGTTCATTTAAAATTAAGTAAAACTATTCAAAAATTGTATTTTGCCATGATATCATACAATTCAAATATATTTATTATACACCAGTTCCCCTGCTGACGGAGATTTATGAACAAAACAGCTGCATACCAATGTTACTATCTGTCAGCAAAAACTATGCAAATGAAGTATCCTTTTCTTTTTTAACAGATAAAAATGCAAAACGGATTGTTTATTTAAACTGAAGGACATTTTATTTGTCCACAAGAACACTTAAACAGATCCCATTACAACATTGAGTTAACCATTATATCTGAGTGATCATTGTTCACATTATCTGAACCTGATCTTACATAAATGACTCACTGTGAGGCCTGAATGAATTTCTTTCACACAGAAGATTTTCAAACTTAACATAAAATGCTTGCATATTTGAGAAAAATTGCATAACTTCAGTATGAAACCACAAGATTTGTTGAGGCAAAATCTTTGTATATATAGATCCTAAGGCTAAAAAGGTAAGGACATATTTGTTATCAGTTTTAAAAAAGGTAGTTAATTGTATAAGAAGTCACAAGGCAAGACAGGTATGCATGTTTCTTTGATTCAAACTAGCTTAATTATTTTTTTTTTAGTGCAATGGCAGAGGAGGTAGGTAAAAAAAACTTTGGAGATGATTCTAAAAAGCCAGTGCTGAGTCTACCAACTACCAATTGAATCGTCCAACCGAATCAGATTTGTTCTGTAACACTTTAAAAGGTCTAGCTAAATGTGAGGAAAATATTACTGAAATAGGAATTCAATTTCTAGAGTTTTAAACTGCAAAAAAGCGTTTAATTAAACGAAATTTTTTTTCCAAAATATTTTATCAAACAAGATTGATACTCTTGAATTTTTTCACTAAGTTTCCTTAAACAGACCGACCTCCCTAAACAGAAAATCTCCAAGAAATATTTCCTGTTTCCTTTAATTCATTTTTAAACATTGTGTATACCAAACTCTATCTCCATCATCCCCGCCAACCCTCTCCCACATACAACTCACACAATCAAACAACAAAAAAATCAAAAGGCTAACCACAAGGTGTGCCTTGGCCACTTCTTGTTCCTTTTGCTTAAGCATGGCCACTTCTCTGAGAGCTCGACCCCACTGCTGTTTATAGTGCAGCTTGGATTTTGTGGCTGTATCCAACTTCCTCTCAAGTTCAATCTGTGCAAACAAAGCCTCGATAAATAGTTATATAAATGAGTTCAAAGAAATAAAGCATACCAGCACATATTCTTTTTTCAGAAATTATACCTTCTTAAAAAGTTTTCCCCACCTTTTTTTCTCTTATTGGAAACAAATGAATGACATAAGAAATCTAGATTAAACTAACAGGCAATATTGATATTGATGAAGAGCTAGGCCTGAGTACAATGTAAATGTTCTACACTGCACACAAAATATGGTAGAGTTGCTAACAGAATCACGCTATTCACTTATCAAATCAAATTTACATCATTCATCAGTCACTTAAATGAAGCATTGGTACAAAACGTTTAAAAAATATAGATTTTTGCACTAAGTTTCAACCTGCATCGTGTAACATTATATGTGTTAAAAGTCTAGACTTTTACAGTTCCAAAACATCCAACTAAGTACCAAACTATAATCTTTTGAACAAGCAATTTATGTGCAGCTAAATAGTCTGCAGTTTGTGATGTCATCACAAAACCCCTTAAAAACACGCACCTTTTCCATATTCAGGAGATTCAGCTCTGATTGTAACCTGACTTCTGGGGTCTTCATCTGCTGCTCTTTGTATGTAGCAAATTCATTTTCTAGAGCTCTGTATTTCTTAAGACCATCTGCTACCTAAACATGGTAATAAAAATCAATTTATACTTTTTCAAACAATATCAAGATCTGTCAAGCTTAAAGTTCTGAAATATACATGTTCATGGTATTCTAGAAATAAGCTATTTTTCTTTTTCACAGTCGTGGTGAGTTGGATGGCTGAAATAATTTTTGATAAACCGAACTTATTTTCTTCTTACTTTTTGTAAGCTATTCATAGTGCACTATAATTAGAGCAAAGTATCTACAGAAAGTTAAGGTCAGAGCTAATGAGTCAGATTTAACATTTTGGATTTGAAAAAATTGTGCATATGAAATTAAATGAATACTCATTATGATTAATTTACAGTACTAAAAATCTTATCTTTAAGAAATTCTGAAAATCTCATGCCATTTTTACCACTGAGAAGCTTGGAAAAGGCATTGCACCAACAGTCTTTTCATGTACCCTGAGTGATATATGAACCTTTAAACTAGATGCACAAATGTACAGTTTGCATCATTTTCCTTGTTATGAGAGAAATAGTTGAAACCATCAAATTAAGAGCTAAGTTAGGCCAATTTCCAACATTCTTTCTATTTTCTTATTGGTATTGGGAGAGATTCTCTTTTTGCTGATGTTGGTGAACTTTTAGGTCATGGATTTGAGAATATAGAATTACATATTTGATCTCTGGACAGGATAGCTCTAGCACAAAACAGTTTCTCAATTAAAATCATTGGAAAAGATAGGTCTGTTATGAAAAAAAAATCTTATAACAAAAAAAAAACAGACATGAGTTTTGAATGCATCCATGATAATGCTCCAACCTTTTCATGTTCACTATGATCAATATGTTTTATCCCTCTTAGAGCTTGATTTCAGTGCACAACGCCAGAATTTTTAGTAAATCTATTGGTGCATTTACTGCTGCTTTGCAAAAATATTATTTGGATTCTTTTAGCACAGTGCCTGAGAAAAGTTATTGTATTTATACTGCTACTTCTACTGCAATAAAGAAATTTCATGATCATTTTATTGCAGTATCACAGGATTCTCACGGAACACCTTCTGCTATTCTCTTAATCTTCTGTTGTTTTCATGATTTTTTATATCATTTAATTCAAATAGCGTAATTAGTACAACTGTCTTCTCCTGGTGCATCTACTGCTGTATCATAGCTTTCTTAGGGTCTACCTGTTACTTTGTGAACACAGCTTTCTTGGGCATCAATCACATGTTATGTCTCATAAAACGACAATATTTGACATTGCCACATATCTTGTCATCAAACTTAAACCAGTTTCTATAAGCACATAAATATCCTCATCAGGTATTTTATCCTTTTCTACAATGTTCCTATTTGTCCTTTTTCTTTGGACTTTTTTTTTCCTTTTTTTTTTTTAGCTTTCATTCAAAGCTTATGAAATCTACCTGCCATGAATCAGCTTACTTTTATTAAAAAAAATCTTTTTCAAACATATATGGTATCTAGAAAAACGCAGAACTACAAGGGGTATTTTTGTTTTTCCAGATGTTTGGCCTTTTGACGTAATTGAGTTACAAGAAGAAGTCAGTGGAAAAGTTTGCTTAAATTCTGTTGACTAGTATGCTAGTCAATAAACTAACATGATGTGTTGTGAAAGTTGCTATAAAAAGGCTTACCTCTTTCTTGTACCTTTCAATCATTTCTTCGAATTCTTTGGATTTCATCCTGAAGAAATTTTAAAAAATTCAAATTTAGATCTAAAATAGCTGTATATCATCAGGGAAATTATTATGGGTATAAGAGGAAGGTAGTTTCATTTTGTGGCTACGTGTGAATAAGCTAAGATCAATCCAAGATATATATTGCACAATAGCAAAAACATTTAACACTGCATTTTTTTTAAACTATCAATCATAAGTTTTAAACATATAAATATATGCGTATAATAGGCTGATGAAAAGAATGAAGACCAGACATTTCTTTTTAACTTTGATAATTTTATAACGAAGCACTTGGTAAGTACAAAAAAATATAAAAAAAAGTTTATATATTTCCTCTCTATTTTTGCTGTCTTACAACTCCAGTTAAATCGACCATTCTGGGGACTATCTGTTCATGCTTAACTTTTGATATGGACTACAGTTGTAAGCAATAAGCCAATTTGCCCTTCCTGTTCTTTGACTTTTGCTTCTCTGATGTATAACTGAAGAATGAATTAAGAGGATTGGTGTCTGATGAGACAGATATTGTGTCTCAGCTTTCTCACGGTGTATCCTCTATTATGTCACATAAACTATATTATGAGCCAGTGAATACCGTATTCCCTCCATTAGTAGCGCCATCTCTAATAAACGCACCCCCCCACCCCCTTTCCCATCCAAGCAACACTTAAAAAACACCACTTTCGAGAACAAAAGATTCTTATTAAACTCAAACTCAAAACATTTATTAAGCGATAGATCTGATGATAACAACAGACAACACATGTAAACAATGAATGACTATGATACTGCAGTTGTCATCTCAAATTGGGGATGTCAAAGGCGTCTGAGGTTAATGTCCTGGACTATTGCAGTCCTCGTAGTCATCGGACTGGAATGACACCCAACCGTGGCACTCTAAAACTAACTAGAGAGGGGAGGGGGGCGAGGGAGGGAGGGCGGCGACGGCGGAAACGGCGGCACTTTGTCTTTGAAGAATGTCATCCAAAACATTCCATTAGACGCACCCCCCCCTCTTCATTTTCACGCGCCCGGCGCTACTATTGGAGCGAATACGGTATCTACTTTTGAAGGACACGGATCTTTGTTCTGAGCTGTGGGAAAAAAAGATGGGACAGCAGTAGCATGGAGGAGTTAGAGAGAGGAAGAGGGGGAGTGGGGACAGTCTAAGGGAGTTAGTAAGCATGTGTGCCATCTTTTTTTAGATTTTGAAAAGGAGATGAGAAAGGTGGGGGGTTGGATCTCGTTTTGCACTCCAGCAATAGCAGAAGAGATAAGAGGGATAGTAGGTTGGGAGTGGTCATAAGATTGTTGCTTCAGACAGGGAACAGAATGTTGCTCAAGTGGTAATTATTGATGCTGAAGCTAGGATAAAAGATTTTGTTATCTCAGTGACATATTGTAAAGGAAACACTACCAGTGGTACTTTCATGTTTTGTTTTACAACATGAAAAGATGTAACAGAGGAATGTTGTATGTATATCTGCGCATGTATACAGTATTTACTGCTTAAGCTGTCGAAAGTCATCATATATGCCTATGATTTTTTAGGTTGTCATAATAGGTTCCATTGGATTGCTTAATTTTCTCATTACAGAATACCCTTGAAAATGGCCATTACATTTTAATTTAGGTATTACTGTGTAGCAGAAAAAAAAAACTTTTTCTGAAACCCCTGGGTTACTTTTGTAACTCTATTTGATGGTCACAGTCCTCCTTCATGCGACGAGATGCTTCTCTTATTTCCTCCAATTTTCTATCATGCTCTCTCTGTAAGTCAGCACGCAGCTTCATCACCTGCAAAGATGATAAATTTTTCTTATAAAATGTTTCTTTTTCAAAATTATGATTATTTATCTTGCAACCAAGTAAATTGAGGCAGAGGTCAGAATTTTTAATAGGAAAAAAAATTGTCAGGAACAAATAAATTTCCTCTCTTGTATACAGAAAGGGCAAAAAATATATATCTCCTGAAGAAAATTCCATGATATTATTTAGTTTTCGCTATTAAGAAGCTAATAATAACTTTTGTTTTATTGTAAATACTAGCAGTTCTTACTGTAATATGCAAAACATGTGATTCATTTAAAAAATAAGTAAGGCATTGTCTTTTTTCCCAAGCACAAAATTGAAAATAATGAAGGAAACATTTTTGTTTACTTTTATCTTTTTAAATTAATCATTATTTAATCAATTTACCATATGCATTGAAGAAAATTATTTTTGAGTTGTGTGAGTAGGATAATGCTCAAAGATAAAAAAAAAGAGGAACCCTACTAAAAGGTTGGGAAGCATTTGCTTTAAGATAAGACTTTTAAAAAAAAAAATTTTTTATAAATATCACAACATAAATTTCATACCTCTTGCTCATTCAGTAACAATTTTTTCTCTCGCTTTTCTAGATCAGTTAATGTTTTTCGCAGCTGATCTTCCATTTGCTTATATTCTGTCAGCTGCAAAAACGATATTGAACAAAAAATAATTAATGAGATTTGCATCCAGAAATGAGAATTACTTTTTTTTGTCATCTAAAGATAAAAATCTTTTCACATCTGTTTATTTTCATCTGAACCAAATTTTTTCATGATTTAATTCATATGAGCCCCAGAAATTGATGAAACATGCTAAAAAATCAAAGCCTTAATAAGATATTGAATATTCCTACAAGCATTTAAAACAGAAAAATAAAATATACATATTATGTAATGAGAATAAACACAGTCATAATGAAGTTTAAAAAAGTAGTCTGATAATTTTACAAACCAAGAGGAAAAATTAAAAAATCAAAAAAACTAAGGAAAAAATTCTTTTATACTCAGCTATATTATGTTGAAATGAGACTCCAAACATTAAATATTTCAAGATGTGGACAAACTATAGGACTGAGATTGTATTGACCAAATCTTGTGATATTCAAGGTCAGTTACTGTTTTTCTATTATCCACATCTTAAAAGGTCTTTACAAAATATGAAATATAAATTGTATTGAGACAGTCAAATCTTTATAAAAAGGAAACTCTCTAAAAATGACACCTTGATAGTAGAATAACAATGTCATATCTTAAGGAGTATTGAGAAAGCTTTAAAAAGGAAAAGATCATATATTAGATGATTGGCCAGATTCTAAAACAGATTGTCTAAGCATGCATTCATAGTTCTACAACTGCACAGCTGATATCTTAATCATTTCAATCATAAAAATCATTAATGGAATTTTGTTTCTGCCAAAAGCTTAAAATATATTGGCTATGTCATTAATATCATGTATACAAAAACAGAATATAGAACTAGTTTTCTTGACAGAGGTTGTTTTAATTTAAAAATTTGTTAAATTCGTTCAATCTTACCTGAACTGAACCAGATAATTAACTTTGGAGCCTTTTCTCAGGTTCCTATTTGAAACAGAAAAAATAACTCTATATAAGGAAGGTTCTTGGATTTGCATATCAAAGTTGAATATTGAACCCATGATATACTTATGATCCATTGTGAGCAGCTTCAAGCTATTGACCTTACCTTTTTCTGTGTCAAAACTTCTCTCTCTGTGTCACGCTTTTTCCACTCTTCAGCTAATGCCTTCATGTATGCTGCCTCTTTTGTCTTGAGCTGGTGGGACGAGTACAAAATTAATAGCATGCCCAAATTAGTACCTGATCTCATCAATTTAAAAAAAGTCACATTTCTTTGTACGCCTTCCTTTATTTTTTATAATACGAAATTTGTTTTTTTATACTCTTGGATTTCATGATAAAATTCTTAAAATGCCATTTTTGGAATTAATGAATGAGAGCATTTGGCATGAAAAGCAAGAAAATGAGCTCTTTTCTAAAAAGAGAAAAGAATCAAAATAAATGAAGATAAGAAAGTGAAAAACACCTGAAAAGAGCAGAGCAGCTAACCATTTTCAGACTAGGCATCACAAAATGGATGCCATTTCTGAACCCTTTCAGGTTTGCATACAAGACAGAGAAGTGCCATTATCAAAGGGATTTGGATGACACTTCCTTTTTTTTACTGACTCACTTTCAATTTTGGCAATCTACAACAAGTAAAGTCACCTTTTATTTCCAAATTCCCTCTTACTGGAGTTAATTCATTTATTAAATGAAAAACAGCAATTTTTATTATGACACTTGAAACCAGCTGGAACTTGTTTAGATTTAATTACCTGTGATCTATTATTAGTAACTAGATAGGCTCAGGCTATGGTGCAACGTTCCGCTTCGTGCAACTTCAATGCGCAGGCGCACCCAAAGCCATAAGACTCCCACTGTATGGCTTGTAGCAAGGGGCACAAAACGTGAATGTACTAAGGACATGTTACATAGTAAATAGATCCAATTACATCCGATTGCAATTGTAAGACAGTGCTAGCTTACCAGCATCTTGTAATTAATGCCACAATGCTTAGCGTCTTGTTAACCAATCCGCAAGATTTTTTAAAATGTGTGATAAATATTCAAAATTTCTATTGTGTGAGAAACCTGCTTCGCCACAATCGAGATGAGAGTTATTATTTTGTCTTTCTTTAAACGAAAACTTTTCATTTGTAACGTGAAATATTATTGACCTATGTAACCATACGATTATCAGTTATGTGCTTTGCTTATATTTTTCTTCGAAGAAGTCGCCTGTACTGCTTTGATAATGCATTTGATCTAGATTATAAGAGGGCCTAAAGATTTTATTACTATGGTTTTCGTATTTCTGGAAAGAGAATAGTTCTCGATTCAATTTTATAAAAACTAACTTTCAAAATTTATTTTAGGGGGCTTTTGTGTCTATTATTGCTGTAATTATCATTATTAGCATATCTTTTGTCAATGTTCTTTTTTTTTCTCAAATAAATTTACAGTTGCATCTTTTTCTTATTTTGCCATGTAAGGAGGGAAATAAAAAACAAAAACCCTACTATTTACGAACAGTTTAAAAAAAAAAAAATATTCGCACTCAGCCTTCACTTTCTCTCACTAAAAGCCTACGATTTTATTCGTCCAATTTTTCGTCACAAAGAATAAAACTGAACAAAATCATTCTCTTCAGCTGCCAATAAACACTTTGAAAAATGTAGGAACAATCAAATTTATAGAGATAACAAATAATGTGGTATGGTTTGTTTTTTTTTTTCTTTTTTAAAATACTGAGAAGTTTCATAATGTTTTCAAGCAAATAATTCATTTGTGGAAAAGGCAACTAACTATTTTATGTCAGCAATCATAGTCTAGAAACATCAGAAACTGTAGAAATATGATTAAGCTATGTAAAAATTTATATCATTAGTTAAAAATAGCAGGCAGAGGGAGAAAAAGAAAGAGATAGATAGATAGAGAGAGAGAGAGAGAGAGAGAGAGAGAGAGAGAGAGAGAAATGCGGAGAGATAGAAGATCAAGAAGAGACTGGAGAAAAGAGGAAAAGTTACTATAAAAAAAGAAGAAAGAGGCTGTGACGAATATGAAGAGGAGGGAGTGAGAGATCGTTTATGCGAAAGCGGGAAAGCTGGGGGTCTTATCACGCCAGGCGGAGTTTTTCATTGAGTCATAATTCCGTCGCGTTGCTTAGCCCATCTAGTTCATGTAATACATCACTGCTAATTACACTTTGATCTAGAGACTTAGATCTAGAAAAAGCTAGCCAAAAAAAAAACATCTTTGGTTTGTTTGTTTTTTTGTTTTATTATCATCAGACATTGACTAGATCCAAAGTTTGATGAAGAGGGTCTAGGTAATAAATACCTTTTAAAACCTTTTTGAATTCTTTAAAATGGTCCATGCAAGAATGAAAATTTTTTCTCTAAATTTTAAATTTCAAAAGTTTCTAAAAGTATATGAAATTTAATACTCTATTTGGAAGCAACAAAGTTACTTTTTAAAAATTGTGCAAAAACAGCGCTGAAATCTTCAGCACTCAGTATGTTAAAATGGTAAAGTGAGGAGTATGAAAAAATAAAGACGTGTCGTTTGTTGCTACATCCTTTCATTGTCTTTTAAACTCCACATGACAGGTTTTTTTATCAGTAAACTTGTATATTATATATAAATGAAGCAAACAACAGGAAGATACTTTACACAACTCCTCTATCTTGTGCATTAATTGCCTGAATTATTAGAAGTCAAAGATACCATACACAAATCTTTTATTTGTTGTGCATTACTAACCTGTTCTGGCACAGTATAAGCTAGCCCATGTTATCACAATAAATCTACTAAAACTTAAACGTAGAACTTTCAGTTCTTTTAGACATGGTTGCAAAATTTAAATCACCCTTTATTCTCAAACTTGTTGGTTTTGCACATACTGTAACTTAATAATTATTGCATAGGTCTATTATCATTTTTTTTGCCACATAAATAAGGTAAACACTTCTTTGTACTGGAAGAGCTTTTTATTCAATTTTAATACTGGGAATGGATAAAGACAAAATGAACTGTGTGATTTTCAAACTCTGCAAAATTTTTCATGCATATTAACTCTTTGAATCCGAGCCACCGCAGAGTATGGCCGATCTAGTTTCAGTTTTGGACGAGCGGATTTAGCCTGCGGCCGCTAGATAGACTCCTTACAGAGGCTTTTATTTAAGGCTTCCGTCCAAATGTGAATTTGGGGCACGGACTCAAAGAGTTAATGCTGAGTAATATATCAGAAATTCAAAGATATTTTAGTAGAATATAGTTGTATAAATTATGGGGTGCAGTAACATCAAAATCCTGTCTCTAAGATATCAGCTTAGATATTTAAGCTTTTTCACATGAAAATCAAAACCATCATATGCTTAAGTAATCTCCAAAAACAAATTCTGTTCCATAGTTTTCAGAATTTAAGTTTTGTATATACTGTATTTTTAAAGGAAAGTTTATCTTGAATATAATACTCACTTCATGTCTATTAATTCACAAGCATACATTTTATTCATGTCTCAATTCATTCCTCAATGATTTTCTTAAGTTGAACTTGACAAAAACGTTACATTTTTTCACAAGCTCACCATTCTTCATTCCACTCTCATTAACCGAAAAGCATGTACCTGTTTTTCAAACTCTTTTTCCTTCTCTTCCTTCCAAAGCTCCAACTCAACAGCAGCTTGGTATTCAGAGGAACCCCGTGGACTGCTAGCACCCACTCCATCACTTTTTGCTGGTGGTTGCATCTGATGATGGCCTGCTGCACCTGATACAATGCTCTGCTGAGAGGGTGGACAACAGAATACGCTTTCAGGTAGTTATAATTTATAATGAGCATGATTGCTTTTTCAAATGAACAGGTGTGGAAGACAACTGTATTGAAGAAATACAAATTTCACAAAAATAACAGACTTTTATCCTCCAGAGCCATACAACTGCACTGAAGAAAAGCTTTACAATAATGAACAGATGGGAAAGACTACTACAATAAAGAAAAACCTAACTTTAGAACAATAAGAAATATCTCTCTCCTTCAGGGCCACTCATAGTACAGTTTTAAAATATATAGAACCTTGAGTTCTTCTAAGGATGAAGATATTCTTTCAATGAAGGAGAAATCTCACGCAAAAAAAAAGTAAATTAAATTTAGGAACAATCTTTTAAGCAGCCCTCTTTTCAATTTATCTCTCTTTCAAGACTATAATGTGGTGCTGATGATCCATTACAGATACAATGTAGTGCTCGACCTAATGTGGTGAAACAGTGCTCCCCAATACATAGTAAAAAGGTGAACCTGCTCAGACTATATTACAGACAAAAAAATTAAGTCCCCGGATTTTGAAATATTTATTGGGTTACACTGGATTACTAAAGCCTATCATTATTCTAGATCTAGTCCCAATCTGTATAAATCATGCAAGAAAAAATTAAGAGTAGCAAGATAATAGCTTAAATTGAATGATCCTACAGTTCCTTGTTGACAATTAGTAGATATGGTCGATATCTTAGATATAAAATAGTACAGAAGTACATAACGCTTGCAAAAGAGGCAGAAGTGGTGTTTATATTCGCAACCGCTCAATAGCATTGCAGACCAAGATCCTTAGACAATAACAGCAACTTACACAAATTTGCTAGGAACATTATTGTTTACCTGTTGGAAGTTTCTAGGAAAAATTAGTTCATTTTACATTTAATATCAGTCAACACAAAAATCATAAAGTGAAAATATATTTAAATGACAAGGCATTGAGTGAACTTATACATAATTCAATGCACACACAAAATTTCTGAAAATTGTAATTTTCCAAATAAATAACCTGACAATCTGGTCCAATTTGAGAGCATGGTTTCACAAATTTAATCTTTAGGGAAACAAATGATAGTATGTTGGACTGGTATATTAATTAAAAAAAAAAAAATAAAATAACTCCATTTCCCATTTTCTGACACTAAGCCATTTCTCCTTACCTGCTGTGGGGTTCTATTTTGAACATTAGAGGCTGATGTGATTGGACCCCAATCCTCCAAGCTTAGCACTACACTTATGTCTGCACATCTTCCTTGGCTCCTGTGAAGACAAAAATTGAAACAGTTATGTTCTTGTTACTAATTCAGCCATTATCCCTAAAACGTTTTATTTAACGGTTAACACCAGGAACTGAATGTTGAAAGGTCAAAGTTATAATCTGACACTGATACGATTATCAGAGGGTAAAGCATCCTGCTTTTCTGTCAAAGAAAACTCACCAACACAGAATCATAATCATTGAAAAAGGTAATTTCTTCAACAGAGCAATTGTTTAAAAAAAGAAAACTTAATATTTAGACATAAGCTGCATTTTCTAACAAATGTCAAGATAAACATTATGATAAATAGTTGTCTTACCTATTTGCAGACATCACAGCGACTCTATCAGATGTTTCTTGCCTCCAGCCAGTCACGCCTGTTGAGCTCTATATTTATGGGGAGATTTGACAAATCTTAAAAAGCATTTTGGATAACTTTAAATTTGTTTAAAGTTACAATTATAATGACAAGGACATAGTGAAGGGTATGCAGCAGCCTTTTTATTAGATAGACTAGGCTTAAGGTTCTAATGTTGTTGCTGTGAGCAGCTCTTAAAAAAAGTACACCAGTCTTGCATGCTGAAATTCCACTAGATGCTCATCAGTAATGTAAAGAAATTTCTGAAAAGACATTTCATAATAATTTATGGTTGGACTTGAACTACTCAAATCATATTCTAAGACAGACTTTCATTTTCCAAAAAGTGAGTGCCTATCATGAGACCATCACGTCATAAAAACCATGGAAGTTTTACCGCAAAAATTCTGGAAGAACACAATGAACACTTCATGTCTCCAACAATACCCTCTCATAGTTGCAAGCCTTAAATTTCTCTCGACCTTCAATAACAGTAATTTAAGAAATTCCATAAGAGTGAAAAGAGATAATCAAAGAAGGCTTGTTATGAGTTTCCTTTAGAGACAATGAAGGCATTTTATTTTCAGCCTAAATAATTCTGGACAACAAGAGGAACTTAACTTTAAATAACTATTAAGTATATAATAAACATCTAAACATGTTCTCCGTTTTAAATACCTGATTTCTGTTTTTTCATACATGTGCTAACTGATTTGCTTTTGAAACTAACCCAGGCTTTAGCTAGACATATGTTAAAAAAATTAATATTTATATATGAAGTGGAAGTCCTGGCTGTTTAAAAAGACCAAAAATCAGAAACTTCATTTCCTCCCACAGCCTACCACAGAGGCCCACAGGTAATGGGTGGATCGGTGATCAATCCCCTGTCAGACAGATTACAGCCACATGTCCCTTTGCGAAACTGTGCACTGTTGTTATATTCAATTGGGAATTTTTCCTTGTTTTTGCGTTGCAAAATCTCTGGGCTCACTAAAAATCAAGTAAATCTTGCATATTGTCATCTTAAAGCTGAACTTTTTCCAAGAACAATGCTATATTTTTTTCTCTCAATTACCTCACATTTATATGGTGCAGGTGAATTTGTGTACTTGTGGAGTAAGAAATAAAATATGCCATAAATTTTATAATACCTTAGTTTAATAGTGATATTTTAAAAGTGAAACAATTTTATTGCTTAAAAATTGATTTCCTGAATTAAAAAATTGTGAAAGTTTCAAGTGCGAAGAGTGTTTGAGTGATTTTATGAGATTTTTAAAAAAATAATTGCACCCACCAAGTAAATCCAATCTACTGTATATAGTTTCAGTGAATGAAGCTGTTCATTATGGAAATACCTTATTAGCTTTGAACTGAAACTTATAAATATGGAGCAGCACTTAGAATCCAAAGACAATATGGAGCAGCACTTAGAATCTAAAGACAATAAATAGCCTCATGTACTTTGCAAAACTTGTGGTTGTAGATGGATAACAAGCAAACAGAGGAAACAAATGAGTTTCTTTACTGTGAGGACTTTATCAGCAACATTTAACTAACTTTTGGTGTGCACATTTCCTGTGATGAAAAAAACAAATATTGTTGTGTAATCTAACTCAAAGCAGTGAAGCATCACAAGCTTGAAGGGACAATTGTAAAAGCTTGAGAATGAGAGAGAGATAGAGAGCTCTTAGCACAGGCCTCACCCATTAAAATATGTAACTGTAAGACACATAAACATGTGATTTTTTATAAAGCTAGACAAATCTGAATATGTGCTAATCTACATCCGTTTTTTCCACACATCATGTCTTTCTGGTATACATTGGCGCTCTACACCTTGAATTACGATGTTCTATTAATGTTTGCATCTATTATTATATCCAAAAACTGTGCCAGCACTGTGAGGAGTATATTATCATAACTTAAACCTGCATAACTTGAAGAACTTTTCTCTGTTGCCCTTTAATGAGTGTTATGTTGAACATAAATAATGCTGTTAAAAAATCTATCGACCAAAACTATTTCACTATTTGAAAAATGTCCAGTTAAAAAGTCACAGCCTGTCATAAGATGAACTTTATGCCAAATTCGTGTACACAAAACATTGTTCAATAGCCCTATTAATTTAAAAAGAAAAAAAAATTGTATATGTCTGTACCTCTAAAATATTGATTTGACAAATTATTTGTATTTAGCCTTATCTCGCAAACTCGTGAGGCAACACCATTATGCTGTGACAAAAAAAAACATTGCCTAAATAATTGAAACTTTTAAAAAATGCATGACGATTCTCTTGACGAAATTGGCATATTTTAACATTCTTCAATGTAAAAGTTCAAAATAAAACAATCACATTTTGTAAGTATATGCCTCTGCTCCAATTGGCTTTTAACTCTATTGTAGTGAAATAATCTATATTTTTAGTACATAAGTGAATCTACTTCTTCAAGTTCTTACCATCATGCGTGTGCGATCCAATGAAATGACAGAGCTGAGAGGAAGTCTTGCTGAGCCAATCAAGACATCCTGGGACAGGTGTCGATCTCTGTGCCATACCTCCACAATAAGGGGCACTCTAGTAAAGAATAATGATTACAATAATACAATCATCAAAATCTAAAGCATTCAAGTTACAAGAGACAGTTGTCCTAAGCACTAATCTATGAAGCTGCTTCATTTCTCCTCAATATTTATTGTTTTTCTCATTCTTAAATGTTTGACTTGTTATTTGCTTAGAAAAACACAATGTCTAGTGGAGGTGATAAAAAATAATCTTTTTTTATATAAATTGCAAATTATGCAAATTTTAATATTGTCGACTCCAGAAAGTTTAATATTGATTATAAGAGATATCATCACACAATACATATAAAGCTTCAAATAATTTGGTAACTTTTTCTATGGACACTTATAATACTGCAATGAGCAATAAGACTCAAAGCCATCACAAATCATTTTTTTTTTGTTGTAATCAAGACTAGTGAGTGTTACAATGAAAGTATTGTTGTGTACATGAAGTCACAATGATTATGGATTTTTTTTTTTTTGAGAAGATATTTACCTGTAAGCAATATAACCTTTTATTTCGATCATATGACTGGTAGGAAATTAAAGAAATGTACTTTGTTCAAGAAAATGAACAATTTAGCCTAGTTCAAAATTGAAAGCAATCTAAGAATATGAAATTTCTCACTTAATAAAGGTATCCTGTAACTGCTGAACAGTGCAGGCAAAATCAAATGCACAAAAGGACTGTGGTAAGAGCACTTCAGAACCCTTGCGGATCTCCATTGGAGGGTGAGTCAGGATTGGCGCTGCACTTCCAAAGAAAGGATACATATATCTGTTGAGGGCAAAAACCAAAAGTTCTTTTGTTCATTTTTATTACAATCGATCAGGCTAGCTATCCGTAGTTAAAATTCAACCCTAACCTGTCAGAGCCTTGGCTTGAATCCAATTTCCTGCTGCAAATACTTCAAAGAAGTTCTAAAATAACCTTGCCAGCATGACAGATTAAAACATGGAGTAGAAACTAACTATAACTTTAGGCGGGGACAGAGAAAGAAAAGTATGAAAAAAAATTGATAAAGACAAAAATGTAGAAAGACAGGAGAGAGGAAAAAAATGCAGTAAAAGCAGTACCTGAGAAAGACATTGATAACATTGGTCGAGTGGTTGTCACGAATGCTACGGAGATCAATGCTAAAGGTAAAATGATGTGCTTGTGGAGGTACCAAAGTCTTTTGTGGTCCACCTGAAGACAAAATGGATGGGAATAAGAGCATTTACATCAAAGGTATCTTCTCACTTATAATTAAATTTCAAAGTCACATAATAGAAATTTCACAGTTTAACATTCTGAACAGCCTTATAGCACTGTTAAAATATATTTAACAAAAAAAATAAAGGAGGGTGATACAAATAGAAAAACCAAATAACATGCTTTTTTCCGTCTAGTTACACCCAATAAACAGGTGAAATAGAAACTTAGCTTATATCATGTTCTGATCTACTGATGGTGGAACACAGCAGTGTATGGAAAAATTGAGCTCATTATGGAAACAGGCTACTGCAAACCACAAAAAAGTGCTGGAATAAGGTTGAAGATATTGATCTTCATTACTTTAAAAAAAAGTTCCAGTGTACATGGGAGTTGAACTACACCTGTCTGAATGCCAATAGCTAACTGACATATATTTTATTCAATCTTTTTCATTTAAACCATTCTAAACCATTTTGAGCAATTCTGCAGCAGAGCTGAAATAAAAGTCAAACCAATGTCCACTCCCTACCAATCAGGTCCCCGCCTGCATAGATATCTTCTTGCCTGACATCAATCTGTTTGGCTGGATGTGTTAATTCACCTAACTGTTTACCTTGCTGTGGTTGTGATTGTTCTTGGGAATGTGTCTTTGCACAGTTGACATTGTCTGAAAAAGATAAATATTCAGCTCAACTGAATAAATTTGCATCAAAATGGAACTTACAAATAGGGTCTCTCAGTCTTGAAGTACTAGATAAGCAGTAAATTTATTGACAAGTAACAACAATATACTTTGTAAAGATTTGCAAGGTCATCCAGTCATTTGCTGATTGCCATTAATTAATAGCCAGTTTTGATAAGTTGCTTGAAAAACAATGTCACTGCTTGCTCTCCCAAATAATGATGAGTTTTCTCTCATCTGATCTAGACATGTTGGTGCATATGACAACAGATGGGCAGTTCTTTAGCTTTTATCCAACAGGAATGTTAAAATCTTTGTATATGTAATACCTGTTCTAAAAGTAGTTGAAAAAAAAAGGCTGTCTCATACATATTTTTTAAGCTATCTGGGTGAATATTCTCAAACCCTTCTTGTCTCTGTGCAACCAGTGAAATCCTCTCCATCAGGCTTACTCTGGAATGATAAGTCACTGGAATGTTTGACTCAATTCCACAATTGATCATATGTTTGAAATTCACAAGCTATCTGTACAGCACATTGTTGGGCCTTTAAAATTGTTGATTGTTGATCAAGAAAAACCTTTTATACATTTTCAAAATGTCCTTCCTTGACAGAATTTTTTCTCTTTCTTAGCAGTCTGATTAAAGAAAATCAAGGCCAATGGAATCACATAGTGTGCACCAACTGAGACCTCTGGCATGCAGTATACTTAGACTAGGTCCAGGCATTACTATATGTTTGTGTACAGCATGATGCATCAGGACTTGCAAAATGGGAGTACCGGGCAACAAACGCGACATTACATTTTGCTATTTTTATGCTATTTTGCATATCGTAACCTCAACTTTTTTTTTCCAAGCTGTATGCCTAGCCTAGCCTAGCCCAGTCACTTCTCCTTACATTCCCCAACTCATTTCACTGAATCTGCCTCTGCATAAAAGTGATATATAGCCATCAAGCAGTTATCTCGTCCACTTAAATAGTAGTTAGCACAGACTCCAATGTGAGTGTCTAGATGGTATTGTGTGTGTTTCAGTTACAAAAATCTAAAATCTTAGGGAATTTTAAACTGAAGTAGATTTTGCAGCATTTAGATCTTAACAAAATTAGAAAAAGTTTCCAGTCTGTCAGCCTAAAAATCTCTACATTCTACTGAAGCTGCACTGCTGTGAGTTTTTACTAACATTATTATCAGCCTCTACTCAGAAAAAAGTCTGCTCGTTGAGCCTTTTAGACCTGAGCTCAGTTTTTCATACCAGAGATCAAGACATTTTATCAAACAGGCTAAAAACATGTTGTAACACAACTGGAAATTTACTGCAACAGTTTGTCACCTAGACCTAAATTGCTTTCCGTAAAAGTTGGTATCTTCTACTCTAACAAAAGTTATTATGCCTCTGTTTTAGGACCAGTTCTATTTACTTTCTATAACTAGCCTATGACAATCCTGATATGAAATTACGGACTACAATACAAACAATGTGCAGATGACTCCCAGCTCTACAAAACTCTAAGTCTTAGCCATCTAGATATGTTCATTAAAACCACTTACAACTGTGTTTAATATCTGAAAACTTGGAAGACACAAAACAAACTTCAACTTAATGAATCTAAAATGGAAATTGCTTTATTTGGAAAACAAAAGATCCCACAGATTAAGAGTTTTTAACTCTTGAGATTAATTCAGTGAATCAAACAGCTAAGATTCTGGGTATCATTTTTGACCAAAGCCTCTCTATGACTGGTCTTGTAAGTTTATTGTATAAATATTGGCAATTGAGATATAGAAGAGATACTATACTAATCTTTCCTAAAAATAATTTAAAGTCTTGTGGCTACTATGCATATGAGTATGGTGGAGCATGCATTTTAAATTCTTTTCCATGAGACATCAGAGACAGTGCCAACCTTGAGCTTTTATAAATGGCTTCTGATTTATAATTACCAGTTATCATCATGCTCTTTTTATTCCAATGCTCCTATAATTATATATTTTAGAGTTAAAGATTTTTTGGAGGATGTTTTTTTAAATCTTACCAAACATTGTGTCAAAATTAATTTGCATTATATTACATCAGCAGTACTTTATATTTTGCAATGTTTAAACTTTTTATTTAATGTATTCTCTTTTAGTGGTGTACAGCACTTTGAGATTTTGTCCTCATAGAAAGTAATTTGAAATATAAGAATTTATTATAATGGTTACGCAGATGATAGTGCAAAAATTTTTTTCCATTCTGTGAATGCAGTCATTTAGCAAAAGGGTGCATTTTTTCTGCTATTCTTGATTTAGATGTGAAAAAAGGATACCAAATTGGCTAAAATAGAAAAAATATGTCAATGGTAAATAAAAAAAATACTACAAGACTGATTGCAATTACACGTCATATAGATTTCCCCCACATTTCTTCTTTTCAAAATTTCCATCCACCTTTCGGACAGACTTATATTCAACACATAAAAATTTAACATTTTTTTAAGGAAAAAAAAAGGCCCAAGATTATCATCTTTTTTCTATGTCCTCACCTGCAACAGGTTCTTTAGAATTTTCCTCAAAAGATTCATCAGAATAATTTTCGTGTCCTTTATTTACTGAATCATGATTCTTTGACTCTTTAATTGTATTTTCTACTTCGACATCCAACTTTTGTTTCTGCTCAGGTGCTTCTTTTTTTATGTCTCCAGAAGTTGTTTCACTGGTAACCACAGTTGAATAAAGGTTTTCTCTGGTTGGGCTTTTCATTGCCTTGAATGAGACAAAATTGGAAACTATTAATGATCAATAAAATGAACTTTTAATTCCACATGATTAATATCAATCTTTATTTTTTTTAATTGAATTAATAATTATAATAACAAAAATAAGAATATTAATAATAAATGAAAAGAAATAATTTCCTTCCACAATAGAATTAATAATTATAATAATAAATGAAAAGAAATAGATTTCCTTCCACAATAGCATGTCATGATAATGGTAGATCAAATTATGGGACAATTAATATAAAAGCCTAATATCAAGTGTTCTCATTCATAAACTCCTCTTTGGATTTCTCAAATTTTAATTCTTTTTTTTTTCTCTTAAAAAAAAAACAAAAACCTTAATCATGGTTAAAAAAAAACATTCTTTTTTATTGGACTTGAAATTTATACAAAAACCACAATTCCTTCCCCACCCCCATCCCACAAAAACAAACAGGTGCATCCACTGAGTTATTCAAAATACTTTTCAGACTTCTTTACAAGCTTTTATGAACCATTACAACTGCATATCTTTCTCAATTCATAGACAGAGTAATAGAACTGAAGAGACTCTGTAATACCATAGATTCTTAACAGCTTGCAGTGGCAGGTTTATTTTAAATTAGTAAAATTGTTTCAGTGCCATACTTAATCCAGGCAAGATTCAAATCTAGATCGCTTGACAAAAAAGTGAACTGCCGGACCTTAATGTCACTGCATATGTTTCAAATACAAAGATTTTTTTTTTTACCATGCGCCAACCGCAGAATAAGGAGCAAAATAAGGTAAATGCATCAAACTGAACATTTAATGCTAATGGTACCGTAACATCCATCATAGAAAAAAAATCTACCAAATTCCAAGGAATATAAATATATCATATAATGCAATTATTAACTTGATTTAACCTTTTTCTTCCGATTGTTAATATTACCAGATCTTCCTTACGCAGAACAATTGAAGCCCCAACACAAGGATGATTGTTAGATGGAAGGGCTGCTACTTGTTGCTTTGACTTGTTGGCAGGAATGAGCTGAAAACACAACCAAAATGAACAAGCTACACTCAAGACAAGAGCTACAACCAGACGTCGTGCATAAAAATATTGCCTAAAGGGTAAAAGTTAGAATTTTAACTGAAAAAAAAAACAACCAAAACATTGCTAAATGATAAACGGATAAGAGCAATGTCTTTCAGTTAATTTCCAACAGGGGTAAGATGAAAATAATTTACTATCATAAATAAAAAAAACAACATGGTGTTACATCAATAGCAATAAATGAGATATCTAATTATCAAATATGTGTCCAGTAAAAAAAAATTGTCTCTGTATTTTCACACTGAACTCAATAAAGTGTAATCTACTTAAGTCTACTTTTAATCTTTTAACTAGTCAAAACATTGCTTTCAGCATAAACACTCAACAGAATTCTTACAATAGTGAAATAGTACATAGCCCACCTCCCCCCACCCCTTCTTCATTTTATTTTATAAATTTTTGAGAAAATTTGAATGCCTTTAAAATTTTGAATTCCAAACAATCAACTTCTTTGCAGTAAAATAGAAGAAAGAATATTTTATTTGGACTTCAATGAATCTTTTACTTATATGTGAGATGTGGAGAACTCTACAAATAGATTGGTAAAATTTCAAGCATGAAGACCTTTGAAAAAAAAAAAAAAAACAGTATGCTGAGTAAGAGAATTAAAAGTAGAAAAACATGAAATTCAGATTAAATAACTGATTGCTTGCTAAAGCCACAATGTTTCTATATAAACTAGTTTTTAAAGAGCAAGATCAAATTAGGGCTCATATGAGAATAACAACATAGGTGGAATCAAATGGCAGCTGCTACCAGTGAATCTGATAAACATGACTACAGCCATACCTGTGGATATGTTTTAACATAAATTTAAATGCGAGATATCAGCTATATAGCTATAAAAGTACCTGACCTTACCTCAAAGTGAGTAAAAGAAGATTGCATATTTTTTATATCTGGTTCGCCACACATTGTGGTGGGTGAAAAATATCATTTTCACGGCTCGTCACACAGTATGGCACATTGACCGACATATTCTAATCCAATACTTATTCAATAAAAACCAACCCAAGTTATAGAAACCAGATGATGACATCAGTGGTTTTCAGTTCGGACCTTTTTTCAGCATGGTGGGATTAATTAGCAGTTTTTCTAAATTTTTTTTTCTATTGTTGTGTGAACATCTGGGCCTATTAAACATTGAGAATAGGCTTGAAAAAATAATCAGAAAGGGGATAGACTCTATGTCTTGAAATAGTTCTGATTCAGACACCTATAATAGTGAAAATTGATTATGAAAAGTCTAGATCTTGATCTAGACCTACACTTGCAAAAGAAACAAGATTCAAAGAGAAAAACAAATGTGCATACAAAATTAAAAAAAAATATTTTATGATGAATGTAAAGCCCTTTATTTTGATATGTGTTTGTAAGAATTGAATAATTTTTAACAAAGTTATAGTGCAAACGTATCCCCTATGCAGCCCCAAATTTGGGCCAAATATTAGCTGAGTAAAAATGCTTCCGTGCACTAAGAGTTAATACATTTCACCAACAGTTAGAGAGATTTTCAAACCCATATTACATTCCTAATTAATTATAAAAATTAGGAAATCATGACCCAGCACCTTATATAAGAAGAAAAAAAATGTCACTCAATTTTTTGTACCGTAAATGATCCCTCAATGGTGACAGGACGCATGAAGATCTCAGTACTTTCTTTCTTTAAAAGAGCACCCAGGGGTATATCACAATTTCCAAGAGACTGGTCTCCTGTGCATAAGTGAATCTGTAATTGACAAAAACATTGACGTTATCATATAAATTTCCATCCCAATGGAAAAGTATCACAAAAATAGGCTTTAATTGCTTCTCTAATAAATTGAGGATATCTAAAAGCTATTTTCTTTGTGTTGGGGCTAAAAAAAAATACTTTAAATCATGTAAACAAATATAGAAATGAATTTATTCCACAAAATTGCAAATAAATTTAACTTCAGTTACAATCTACAAGTAATGCATTTACCAACCAGAGACAGAGATTGACATAACAGATGAGAGAGAGAAATTAATACTTCACTACACATAATTATAGAAAAGATAAATATGTACAAAGAATGATACGAAAGGACAAAAAAAAAAAAGAAATAAAAATAAGTGAAAATGAAAAGAACCAACAGGTAAAGTATATAAACAAAATATTCAACTTGTTATTTCAATGTTATTGTCTCTGCATTTGGAATGATTTCTTCTTGTTTAAAAGCTGGCATTAGATTTATATTTGCCTCTGAGGCTCAATATGGGACAAAACTGTTTCAGTATATGAAAAAGTATATCCATGAATTTTATTTCCAACGTACGTTTTGCTACACAAAACAATGCACTTACTACCCTTTGAGAGATCCCATATTTTTCTTTTATTTTTTATGGAACTGCACTTTTTCACACACTTTAGGTATGATATGAGGTTAAGTGATGAATGAAAGCCAAAGTACAACAATAGAAATATTCAATTAATTCTTGGGAAATGAAGTTGGTTGTCCTAATCGTTTGGAAATGTCAGGCATAGCCAAATATATTCAAGCACATTGAAGATTTCATCTTAAAAGTCCAACTGCCTTTGGCTATTTGATTTTGAGTATAATAATCTTGAGGGAGGCAAAAGGGAAAGGAATATGGGGAAGGACAAAGAAAGAGAGACGGACAGATAGACAGACAGAGAGATACAAAAGAAATAAATGAGACTTACAAAACATCTTTGCATTAAGGGGAAACATTCTCAATTGTTTTACCTGTAAGCCAGGTTGATGTGACAAGAATGAGCGCAAGGCATCCACACTGCTTCTCACTTTTACTGAAGCCCTTTCAGCAGGAAAATTAGGATGGACTAAATCAAAGAAAGGCTCATTGGTGACGTCATTACCAAGCAAAGAATAATAGAAGAAAAAACCCCTGGTACTCGATATCTGTGTGGTGCTTGGTATAAGCTGAAGTTAAAAAAACAAAAACAAAAGAAAAGTGTAGAGTTGAACATCTATCAATGACCAATGATAAGTTTGGTTGTAAGTAGGCCATAAACCAAAAGATTTAAAAAATGATGCTATATCTTTAATTTTTATGTATTTCAAAATAAAAAAAAACATTAGCTGATAACTTCAAGTCTGTTTCCAACATCCTTTACATATATATATATATATATATATATATATATATATATATATATATATATATATATATATATATATATATACACAGTGCACTCCTGATATATTGACATACAAGGGTCCAAATTTTCTATATCGATATAAGCAAAAGTTGATATAAAGATGCCCCTTTTAATTTAAATACCCTTTTTTTTTTCCTTTAAATTACACTACATACACATGTACTTTAAGCCCCTGTTTTTATATTTAAGGGGAGGCTACTATTAGTAGCTTGTAAATTTTCGGTTACTTCCCTTGCTACAAGTGACTTTCCTCTTTCACACAGACTCTCCCTCCCCTCCTCTCCTAGATCTAGATTCAACCTGTGAATTCTGTACAGGCAATTGTACTGCAGATCTGATCAGTACTAGCTTAGTCTTGGCTGACTGACTGTGCATCACTCTCTAGCTTGGATTTCAACTTTTCAAGGCCCCAACACACCTATCAATAGTATCATTCAACACATCAGGCTAAGCCCCTCCACTTCCATGAATCATTGAATGTGATACACTGTACACTACAGGCCCAGTGGTGGTTGCACCATGGTTCACCCCTACCCCCCCCCCCTTTCCAACACTTATCTTCCCACCACACCTCCAGTCACAGAAACAAAGGTACCAGGACCAAAGGCTTTGCGATGTAACACACCAGCATGGGGCATGTTAAGAAAGACAAAGACGTCAATGGGATTGTTTTTTTTTTTTTTTGAGGAGTTTTCTGTCAGCGGGCCTCTTTTGCCCGGTTACCTTGGAGCTATCGATGTCAATGTAAAAGAAAGGGACAGAGAAAGTATCGATATAAAGAACATTAAACAGGAAAAATTCAGACTTGAGAAAACATGTTGATATAAAAAAAAAGCCGATATAAGTGATGTGCACTGTATACATTTGAGCTATCTGTAATTTGAACAATACCTGTACAGATGTAACATTTCAAGCAAACTAATCATTTATTTCTAAAAGATGTCATTCCTGTTTATTGATATCCAAGACTCAAAATTCTTGTTTAATAGCAACCTGGAGGTATTGATTATACTCAGAATTTCCTAGTTCTCAGATTAGACTAGTTGTTAAAAGAGTGAAAGATTCAATGCAGCTAAAATTTTAAACTGCCATCACAGAATTTCAACCAGGGTTCAACCTGTGTATGAAAATATCTTTGAAAATTAATTTGAGGGTTTAGAATTTTTATATATTGTTAGGAAAACAAATTGTATGCCAGTGTAACAATATGAAAATCGTTTTCCAGTTCATGTAGGGGCAGAGTGGCTATTTTACCATTTAGCAGAATGAGAGTTTAAAGTTTTGAACCTATTTTTTACAACCGTTTTTCTTTCACTGTTGACAAATGCGTTTATGAAATGCTGCTAACTTAGGATCAATTTTCCAGGGGTAATTATTCACACATCTTATACTTATTATAAACCAGTATTTAAAATTTTCCCGCCAAAAGTGAAAAATAGCCAGATACGCCCTTGCGTATCATTTTACTTTTTCATTTTCTCATTTTCTAAGAAATTTTATTGTTTTTAAAGTCTTTTATTGTTTAACTCACTTTAATGTGTTAAAAAACCACAAACACAACGATCATGCAACATTTCCCTTGTTGGCAAAAACGCGAGTAAAAATGATTAGGTCTATTACAAACACCGGTGCACTACATTTGAAAAATACCTAGGAATCAGATAAACAATAACTGAATCTTTTGAAATAAGATATCATTATAGAATACAAGGAGCTGACCTTGCTCGGCAATGTAAAAAGGAATGCTCTTTATTGTGGAGTAACTACTTTAACAAAAAATGTGGCTAATTATGGAAATGTAAACCACAACGTATTGGGTTATGACTTTACTATGACTCCGCTACAATGCATGAAATTAACTTTTTATTAGGGGATCTGGATCTAGATAACCTGGTGGAGCAAAAGACATAAACAGTGTTTCAATTCACACATACTGGCATATAGACAGATACACCTCTTTGTGAGAATAAAAAAAGGAGATAATATTATAAGTCTGTTTCGAAAAAAAGGTTATACATTCTAATCCGTTTGAGATATCGATACACCACTAAGTGAGAATGATTTCTCTTCATTACACCTTTCAGAAACTAGTACTAACTCAAAATGGCTAAAATGGCCGACGAAATGATCAACCAATTCACAGATTATTTAAAAAATTCAGGTAATGCAAACATGAGATCAACTCACATGCGACAGATTACCAGCGTAGGCAATGGTGACAGATATTACAAATTTTTCAGTGCATGTAGTACTAGGCCCAATTTGATAAAACCCTCCATCTTCATCCAAGACTGGAATAAGGGAATTCATGTCTAAGTTTTTGCCAGAAAAAGTTGCTTCTGTGGAAAAAAAATCAAACAGGCTCAAGTGAAATGATCAAAAGCTATGAACTAAAACTTTTCTTTACATATTGAGGACTGAGGAATGATTTCTTTTAATCAGGATTAAAAGAAATCAAATTGCAGTTATTCAAATTAAAACATAAAATTGAAAAAGTTAACGCAGTAAAGTTAAAATAAAGTAGGTGAGAAATGGAATTTAGGTTTACTGGGTCATTAACTTGATAGACAATGTCTAGTGAAAATTAAATTTTAAATGTAAAGTTAAGGAATATATATTTAATTTGATACTTACTTGGAGTTTGTACCATTTCAGTGTTAGTTTTACCAACAGAATCCTCATCCAAATAGAGAGACATTTTGATTTCTGCTTTAGTCTTGTGATACTTGCTGTTCAACAAAGGGTACCATTTTGGGATCTTTGTTAAAAAAAATGAGAACAGATTTTAGAAGCAAAGTTGAAAAATATTTTTTGATACTTATAAAAATACTTAACTTATGAAGTGATCTGACATCCAGTCCAAATGAGTCTCATGTCACCCATATTGCATTTCAATGAGTTGATATTTGAAACAATGAACTTACGTTTCTCAATGATGAACAGTGAACGGAATTTATACAACTTTCAGAGGAATTATTATTTCTTAACTCTTTTGAAATGGTGACGGTTACAATTTCCAATTTCTGAAACTACTCATTTAAATTGATTTTGAGAGATATAAATACATATATACATTCACAATTGTTCTATCATTATCCAGAATGTCATGAATATAAAATAGATTAATTTGTAATAATGTATGTGAAATAAATGTAATGTAAGATCAAGGAGAAAAAAGTTCTTCCCTATCATCCTAAACTGTAAATGTGAAATATGAAAAATAAAAAAAAACAAAAAAAAAACATGCTTTTTCTCTATATAAAATGAAGATGTCCCTAATTTTTTATCCATCTCAAATCGTATCAAAAAAGAAAACAATTTAAGATTGTTGGAGAGATAATTAAATTTTTATAATCTCGTATTGCCAGTATTGATAATACGACCAACCTGCTTTTTTGACGAAGCTGAGCGAAGATCAAGAACAACATAGCCAACTGATTCTTTCATCGTGGTATGCTTATCATAAGCATAACATTGAATCTTAATGGAGCTTCTCTGCAAACGGTGCTGCTGAAGCGCTTTTCTGTCAAGCTCCCATGCCAATTCTTGATTGACATCAAATGCTTCTGCGTGTGAAACAGGATCAGTTGCAAGAAGTTCTCCATCAAACTTAGCCTCAACAATTATTTTGTGCCGTGGCCTTTTAGGGAATCCCCTTCCTGTGAAAAAAAAATGAATGAAAAGTTTTTTGGAGACAAAATGTTTCTTTCTTCATAGTTGCATATTAAAGCGTGAAGAAAAATAAGACAAAATGAGTGAGAGAGAGAGACAGAGAGACAAACAGACAGACAGAGAGCACCTAGGCACTTATTTTTTGGCCAACAATGTGATTATATTTTCTTAAAAGAAAAAGGTGAATGTGCAAACTACTTGTTCTTAGTTGTAACCTCACCTATATCGGCCGCCGTTGCCCGTATGCACCACTATATTATGTACCTATATCGCCCGTTTACTTTCACTTTCTCAGTGTCTACTCTTTTTCCTTATAACTACCAGAAATTTCGTGCAAACCTAATTTACATTAGAGCCTAGAGGACACTTCAGACTTTGTTTTGGTTAGTTTAGTTTCGTTTTTAAACTAAATTTAGATCTAAAAAGGCAGTTCAAAATTGACTGTTTTTGTCCGCAATTTCAAGGCCTAGGCTAGATCTAAATAAGGATAGATGATCACTTGAATCATCTCAGGGATGCTACAGAAACCATTTATTTTATCTGCATGGTTATCCCTACAATCAGCATAAAATAATGACCATTGTCCATTTGAGATCAAAAGTCAGATTGTGATGTTGAGATGGTGGTGAAGTGGGATGTTGATTGTGAAAAAAATGAAATGGTGATGGAGTCGGCCTGAACTGAAGGAGAAGTCTTAAAAAATTGGTTTACTATCATGAAACCTTGCTTTATATTAAAAATTCAACACCTCTATATTTTTTTTTACAAATTATTTCATAATTTCATCTTTTTTTGTTTGATTGCAATATTTTTTAAATGTATAGTTCTATTTTTTGTACGGAGTTACGTCCCTTTTCTTAGGGTCAGGGCTTTACCAGAGCTGGATTTACTTGGTTGAGTTAACAGCAGCTACGATACACTCAAATAAAAAATTTAAGACCTTGGTCTAGATATTACAGTGCACACCACTTATATCGACACCGCTTCTATCGACTTTTTTCTTATATCGACATGCTTCATCAAGTCTGAATTTTTCTCTTCTTCGCTGTCTGTAATTATAATTCTCTACATCGACAATCTCTCTCTCCTTTTCTCTTATATCAACATCGATTTCATCAAGGTGACTGAGCAAAACATGAATAAGAAAATGATGTCATTCTGGTTTTTGTCTCTCTCGGAATGCCTCATGCTGGCATATTACACCACAAAGGCGGGGGCAATCCCTTTGATATCGGTACCTTTGTGAGGGGAGGGGCAAAGCCCTCTGGTATCCTGTCAGAAATCATGGTGGAGAGGGGGGGAAGGGGATAACCTTAGTGCAAACATTGGGCCGTGGCATACTGTGTCACATTCTATGATTCACAGCAAGTGGTGGGGCTTAGCCTACTGGGCTGAGCAATAGGTGTGCTGGGGCTTTGAAAAGTTGAAAACTGGTGTAAGCAAGCAAGAATTCAATGCAAATCAGTCAGGACTAGTCTAGCACCAATCAGGCCTCGAGTACCACAATTGCCTGTATAGAACCCACTGGTTGAATCTAGATCTATGGGAGGAAGGGTGGGAAAGACTGTGTGTGTGGGTGATTTGGCACACAAGGCGGGATGAGCATCCACCGATGACTTTACAATGTCTTAGTGTCTAGCTTTGTGTGCAGTACTAGTGAATAAGATTATTAGGTTACTTTCACTCAACTGCTGCTTCTCTTAGCACTCGCATCATTTGTAATCCCAGCTGTTTAGTTTTGTGTTCTCCCGCGAGATATCAAAGAATTTCCCTGTCTTAAAGTTAAATCATTTCTTGAACTAAAAGAAAACAAGTAAAAACCTCAGTATCCAAATGAAGCTACAACTTCTTGCTGATTTGGACAGGAAGCAAGGGACAAAGAAAGAGATTGATGAAAAGAACGGAATTCCGCACAAGACCCTCTCGACAATTATTAAAAACAGAGCCAAGTTAGAGAGACCTGATTTGTCAAAAGCAGAACTTTTAGCAACTGAGCTAGGTTTGACACCTGCTGGTGTAGAATAGATTGAACGTTGGAAGCCTCGACATGGCATTGCTCTTAGCACTGTCAGTGGGGAGGCGGCTGCGGTAGACCACACAGTTGTCAATTCTTGACAGGAGCAAGATCTGCCATCACTCCCTAATGATTACGCAGAGGATGACAAATTCAATGCCGACGAAACCGGCAATTTTTATAAGTGCCTGCCTGATAAGTCACTAGCTCTGAAATGTGAGAAATGTACAGGGAAAAAGAAGGCCAAGGAGAGGATGACAGCTATGGTTGCTGCCAACATGTCAGGCACAGAAAGACTGCCCCTTATGGTGATCTGGAAATCACTCAAGCCAAGATGCTTAAAAAATGTGAAAAATCTTGTTGAATACAGTGAATAAAAAGGCTTGGATGACGAGCACCATCTTTGAGACCTGGCTGAGGAAGTTAGACATAAAATTCTTCCTGCAGGGGAGATCCATTGCTATGAAAGTGGATATTTGCCCACGCATCCTATTATTGATGGCCTGAGGAGCGTCAAACTTGTGTTTCTGCCGCCCAATACCACAAGCCACCGACAGCCATGTGATCAGGAAACTATTCATTTTTTGAAGCAACACTACAGACCTCGAGTTGTCAAATAGTATCTTGACCACATTAAAGACAAGATGTCCACAAACCCTGGTAAGCCAACTCTTTCTGAGACCTTCCACATTTTCTTTCTTGATGCACTTTATGATTTGAGGTTGGCTTGGGACAAAGTTACAGTGAGAACAATAAAAAACTGATCCCGTCATGCTGGGTTCTTCAAGCAAGCTGAGGAGACAACAGGAGATGCTCTACTTGCAGAAGTTTAGAGATGAGCTGGATAAGGTAGTGGAGTCACTGACAGGTGTGAAGTGAAAAATGTCCAGACAACTGCAAAAGAATTTGCCACAATAGACAGCGATGAGATGGCTGCAGAGGTTTCTGTATCTGAGATAGTGCAATGTTTGCAAGCTCAGAACGACTCTAAGTCAGAAGATGAGCCACAGATAGAGGTAGAGGAGGTAGCAAAGGTCACAACAGCAAAGGTAAGAGTTGCAATACAAACACTACGATGTTTTGCAGAACAGCAAGAAAAAAGTGATTGTTTGTTCAGCCCTTTAGGCATCATTGAAGACAGGGTAGAAGTAATTTAAAACAAAAGACCCTGCTTGATTTTTTCAAAAGGGTTTAGCAATCAATGGGAAAAGCAGGACAATTACACCCACCAATAGCTCAAACAGCTCTTTTCAGGGCCTATCACTTAAGACCAAATAATTTGATTAAGCGAGACGAAAACGAAAACGGGTATTTTTTAATTTTTTCAAAACAAGGGAAACAACTAAAATTTATAAGCCATGAGTGGTTGCTTCACCTTGAATAAATAAACACTGTGTTTAAAGGAAAAGATATTTAAAAAAGACATCTTTATATCGACATTTGCTTATATATAGTCTATATAGGCAGGTCTATATATATATAGATCTAAATATATCAGGAGTGCACAGTACTTTTACTTAGGCTTAAAATTTCAAAACGATTTATAGATATAGACCTAGATTAAACTTTTAGCTTAGAATTTCAAAACGATTTAAGATTTAGATCTAGATTCTGTGTTTAGAATCATACCATTACATCTCTAATATATTGGTAAAGTAAGATGGAGGCATATTTCTAGATCGTGTAAGTAAAAGATAAAATATCAAGACCATTTATGTGACTTTAAAACATGCACGCACCCCAGATCGACAAATTGACACAAGTGTCCCATTTGTAGAACGGGGTTTTCAGCATATAATAATGACAAGAACGGGCTTGTTGGGTCAATTAAAAAAAAGAAGGCGTGTGATGGATATTAATCAAACGCTGCGCAATATGCTTCTTAAAGTACCTTCAAGTACTGATATGACAGCAAGAAGTTTGTCGCTTTGTCCCATTTTATTATTTTTGATCAGTTCTCTCAAACCATTCAGGGTTACGTCAAAACAAGCTTGGGCGAGGAAGCCTAGAACTTAGGTTTAAAATCATCCGCCATATTTGTTTATACTTGTTACGGAAATGACGCTAGGGGTCTTACGATCAGCTGATAAGTTGTTTTTACTTTCGAAATTAATAATAGCCGACGCCCTGTGGGATTTTATACTGTAACAGTTTCATACTCTCAAATTTGTCAAGTATTGGATGTGAAAAATGAATGGCCATCTTAATCTAAATGCACAAAAATTTAAATTTTTTTTTTTAGCATAGATACGGACAACTCCGACTTGCGCAGTCGGCGACATAGTTTTCATCGCTTCCTCAACTTCCGGGTATATCTCTCCGCAAACAAAACCTAGTCCTTAATATTTGAAGAAACCAGTGTGGTTGAAAAGGCTTTCAAAAATTCTGAAATAACATCGAATGGTGAGGAATATCTTATTTTATAATGGCTTTATTTTATTCTGAGTTTTGAACTGTTCAAATGATTATAGCGGAATAATTACTTTCGGTTATAGTTATGTTGTTCGGTCTTTTTGTAGCGATGAACACAAGAAAGCAAGCCTGCTGCAAGTCAGAGGAGGAAAAAAAAACAGTGGACATCCTATTCTGATGGTGATATCTAAGGGCTTGGTCATGGTCACATCAAGCTTTTCATAAGTTATTATGGCCTCATCTGACATTCATTTTGGATACACGCTACAAGTTCATGAGTATGTTAACACAGATACATCGGCAAATAAACAGATATTAAGACGTTGAATGTAGGTCTAGATTCTAATCTACATAGATTTCTAGATCATGAATTCTAATCTAATTCAGGTATTTAACCCTTAAATTTATAGACTAGATCTAGATCTATGTCTAGATTCTAGATCTGATCTAGTCTAAAGAATTAGATCTGGCTTGTCTTCAGTCCAAGTTCCTTTATATAAATCTTAAGTCCACGAGATCTAGAACCAATAATAGATCTAGATCTTGTGGGTTGATCTAGATCTAAATCTACTTTCACACTCTCACTAATCTAGAACTAGACTAGTCTTTGTCAATCTGGTCCTAATTGTCTTCGTATCTAAAATTTAAAAAACAGTTTTAGCTGTCAGCTCCATAATTTTTTTCTATGAATTAAACTTTAATAATTCTTGTATAGATCTAGGCCTAGATCTAGAGTGCCGCCACAAGCTCTCATAAATTAAGGTATAAGGAAGGACAAGTCACTCTTGTAACTTAGTCTCTTGTTATTTCTTTATAGTTGATTTCTGATACAGGTCCCTAGGGCGCCTCTTCATCGGACTCTGCTTCCAAGTATACTGCATCACTACCATTTACTATGATTTTGGGCATAAAGTCATCGTTATGTAATTCTCAGTCAGACCAATACTTATCTAGCCTTTTTTTGAAGGTGCTCAGTTTTTGATGTTATAACTTTGGTAGGCAGACTGTTCCACGTGTTCACTACTCTTAGGACAAACAAGTTTTTCCATAATGTAGCAATGCCAATCCGACGTCCGCAGGCTAGACAACTCTAGCTAAAATTCAGTGCGCCACGGCCCGTAGACCTAGGCAAAAAATGGACCGCGAGTAAGCAACGGTTGCCGTTTTATAAATGTAACTACAGCGTCATTTTATAACTTATCGCGATGAAACTTGGTGTACAATCAGAAAAGATATTCTTCTATACTTCTGCGGTAAAACGGTATTGATCGGCCGTCTGGAAATGTTGTTTCTGAACGAGTTTTTTCTTTTCGTTCGCTGCTCTCTAAAACTACTAGGAGTACGCATTTCGTCGTTGGACAGATAGTTTTTTAACATCTCTTGTGCAATTTTTACCTACTTACATTACTTTTTGTCCGCGTATTTGCTCGTATTCGTCTTTGAAAGACACCCACCCCCTCAAAATAATGACACTTGACATTCAAGACGAGCCGGCCTGCTAAGCCTTTGGTGTAGCGCACAAACTGACGTTTGGTTTGTGACGTCACATGGCTAAGAGCGCTTCTCTCATTGGTCGAGAGCATGTGAACTGGGTTAGGCGAGTTTATCTTATTGGATTGTCATTATTCTAATAATGGCTTGCAAAGGGGTGTTAAGGGTAGATCTACGTAAGTAAAATAGATAGCTATTGGATTGTGAAACGTAAAAATGCTATTAAAACATACAGTATTCATTCTATTTTTAATAAATTTGTAGCACTTTAGAAACATGACTTTCTTTCAAACAATTTTTACTCAAAGCACTTGGAGTACTATGTTGACTTAAATTATACCCCCTATAGTATTCAGTTTAAAATAATCCATTAGCGCATCTATACTATGGGGACTTCTCTGCTTTTAAAACGAATAGTTTGTTTTCTTTAAAAAAAAAAAAATAGTGGTACATTTGCAGTTGCCTGTACATCTATAAAGAGTTTTTGTTTCTTTAGTATGCTTTTCGAATGAAGATAACATCTTATCTACCAAGTTAGCTTACAAAATATTTAATTGATGGTTTCTAACTATTTGTGTGAGATCTAGCTCTTGGCGGGGAGGTTGGGCATTGAGTCTGATCTGATAAATCCTGTTAAATTAAATGTGAAATGAGCGTTCTGTATGACTGATTCAGTAACCAAATGCAATATTGTAACTCAAATAACTAACTCATTGAGGCTGGGGTGATTCCATGAGCAGTCACGCTATTATTACTATTCTAATTAGGTACGCGTACAAAGTCCCACGAACATAGGAAGTTGAAGGAGAAGAAACGCTCAATGAACATTGAATTATCTCTCAGTATCTGGAGCGAGCTTCTAGATGTATTTTCTCCTTTTTTCTTTTTTTTTTTTAAACATCCTCAATATGGATAAAGAAGCTTCTGTTGAAAAATATGGATGCCGATTCCACAGATAATGGATTCAGATGTGCAAGGATGGCTCTAGACTAACGTTACCTGCAGGGGTTGGGTCGCAAATTATGGCACTTATAAATTTCTACATAGCAAGTGTAGAATGGAAGATAATTTATGCCATCAGCGTAATTTATGCATAAACTTACCATGCTGATTTTAACAAATTAAGAAACAAAACAAAAATACAATTTAACCTCCTTGGTTGATACTTATGATAAGAACATGTTGGAGGTGGTAACTTCTGAAATTACATAAAAAAATGATGAAAGGGTAATTTATGCTTATTTATGCATAAATTAACTAATGCATATGAATGCTATATATTTCTTTTAACAAAGTAAGAAACTAAATGATACATGTATTATACTTCTGCCTGCAAAATTTTATTGAAATATCTTGGTAAATATGGGAATTAGGGAGGTTTTACATTCTAAATAAAGGAACGCAAGTTTGGATTAGGGGGTCATGTATGCATAGCTGCCAACCAGTACGTATTATACGTATTTAGTACGTATTTGGTGTTCAAAATACGTAAATCTGTATGACACACTGAAAATACGTATCTGACTATCTGGATAGTTCCAAATACTATAATTTTGTTTCAAATTCGGAAAATTTTGAGTATCGATAGACGTTTTTAATATGAAATCTAAAGGATTCTCTTACAATTTAGCTATCGATAGATAAATCGATAGAATAAGCATCCGTACTTACGAATAGTAGATCATGCGTTTATAGACTTCTACTATATTACTGTACGGCTATATATTGACTACATGCCCGTTGTGGCATGAAAGGAAGTACGACGAGGCTCACTTTGAATCCGAAGACCAAGCGCTCCACTAAGCGACCATGCTTTTTGAGCAGATCAGTTTACCCGATAGATTCTAGAGATCCAGACAAAATACGCATCATACCCGAAATTAGAGAGAAGTTGAGCAGATCAGTTTACCTGATAGATTCTAGAGATCTAGACAAAATACGCATCATACCCGAAATGAGAGAGAAGTAAGTCAACTCATTAATCTTTATCATTAACCTCACTCATTCTCGATCTAGCGCTCTCTCTCTTTCTCATTCTCGATTTAGATCTACCCCATCTTAGGCATCTAGATCTAGATCTAGATTCTAGGGATCTAGAATTTAGATCTAGATCCAGAATACTAGATCTAGATTCTAGCGGGAGCTCTACTTTCTCAATTTATAAGCTATCTTTTTGGCTTTGTTTCATTCTGTCTACGGTCTGCTACCCAGTATAGTTTGTATTTAGTTTTATGTGGATCAATTAAGATTTCATTATTTGAGGCAGCAGAATGTAACTATTTTATCATTGCGATGGTTTTTGAATTTATCCATCAAGTTTCGAGATGCACCGATTTGCATCCGCGCGCTTAAAATCTGTATTTGTCTTTTCAAAAGTTGGCAGCTATGTGTATGCTAATTTATGCAAAAATTGACCCTTCGAAACAAAACTGTCAAAATTATCTCTGACAATTTATGATTCTATATAAAAAAATACACTTAAATGTCAAATTTCATGGAAATATATTGCTAAATAAAGAAATTAGGAGGTTTTAACTTCCTTCACAACAAAAAACAAAGCACCAAAAAGGTCCATTTTTTGGACCATTTATTCCTCTTTACACCTATAGACATTTTTGGCTTACTTAAATCCTCATAACTTTTTTTTTTCTGGACCAATTCTTAAAATTTAAAAAGTTTTCTTCATTTGAGAGCAAGCTTTATAACTTCCAATCATTAGTAGGTAAATGTTACAGCTTTGAAATTTTGGATTGGCATTGCTACATAATGATACAAGAGCTTGAAAGGATGACCTCTTGTCCCAGTTCCTTGAGCCTCTTTCTGAAAGCCACGTCCCCTCTTATCCTATTATAATTTATAGCTTTAAGTTGATAGCTTTAGCTCTCAAAATCTTTCGGCATATGACAGGTCGTTCATCCGTGATATTTGTTTAGTGACCCTTCTCTGCACTCCCTCTATCTGTTCCACTAATTTCATACTCATGGGTGACCAGATCGAACTTGCATAGTCAAGATGAGTTCTCACAAGTGATTATTAGAGAGGTATGAAGTTCTTCTTGTTATAATGATGGAAGGATCTTCTGCAAACATCTTCGTAGCCTTTTTTACTTTTTTGCCCATATATTCATCATCTACATATACTCCAATGTCTTTCTCCAAATGAATCCTTTCCAGTGTTGTTGTTCCTAGTATATACTGTTTTTATGATAATTGATATGTTCTTTTTCCTACCTATGTTCATATGTTTGCATTTCTCTGGTTGGAATCTGAGAAGCCATGTGTCGCTCCATTGTGACATCTTATTTAGGTCTCCTTGGAGAGTTTCTGTCATTTATGGACTTATGTTGAAAATTTTGGTTTCGTCAGCAGATAGATAAATATCAGAGTTGGTTATCTCAGGCAAGTCGTTGACAAATATAATGAACATCAAGGGCTGAAGCACTAACTCCTGAGGGATTCCGTATGTCACAGGCTTCTAGTCTGATTTCTCTCCCTTTACAACCTCTTGTGTTCTCTGCCATAAAGAAAGCTCGGTATCCAATTGATCATTTGTTCAGAGATTTGGTAAAAACTGGTATGCCCACAGCTTGCTGATTAACCGGTTATGTGGCACCATGTCGAATGCTTTTTATTTGTAATCCATGTATATACAGTCAGTACTTTCTCCTCTATCTAGTGTTTCCGTTCATTAGTCCACTACTTCTAGTACCTCCAGAGTGGTGCATTTCCTTGTCACAAAACCATACTGTTTGTTTGGGAAGAAATCATTCATTGTCATATTTGCCCTACATTCTTTTGATACCATGATGAGTGTTACCCTCCTTGAGCGAAATGTGATGTTACAAAACCAATAAGTTTATTTACAGCTACACACAACTAGCTTTCATACAGTCACCTCGCAAACGCCTCCTCTAGCACATTAAAATGGGCCTAGCCTATAGTCGCACAGCGTGTGCTCCAATCACACGGTCATAGAAAACACTGTGAATGGTATATTTTTTTACTCTATATTTTGTGTACACGTTAATTTCTACCTCTTAGCACTCAGTTTGCACCACAAGGCATAGAATGCCCAATCTCGCACATTTACACTGCCAACAATAGCAGCCACACACTGTTTGAATAAACTTGAATAATACAGTTTAGTTATGAAAAGTTTGTCATTTTAATTACGTTGTATTTATAAAACAGGGGTAATTTTATAACATGTGTTAGAAAAGTAAATATGGAAGAATTTTATTCTTTTTTTTTAGTCTTTACAACACCAGACGTGAGTAATTACATGTAACTATGTACAACTAAGGTGAGTGGAAAAAAACAAACACACATGCATGACATTATTAACCTTTACAGAGGCCATGATAATGTCATTTTTTAATCTCATCCATGCTCTTCCCTCATAAACTTTCATCCTTCGGACATGCAATACGGTTGCATTTCAAACATCGTCACATCCAACCTAATCAATAAAATCTTCATCTTTCTCACCAGCACACACATTGTCCTTGTTGATTAAGTTAGCAACGTCTATGTCAAAGTCATCGTCCTCAACACATTTGGAAGATGTCAATGTCACTTATGTCATCTTTGTCAACATGCTTTTTTGCTTTTGTCTTTGTTATTTTTTTTTTTTCTTCAGTGCCTTTTTCTGCCTTCTTTCCTTCTGGTTCCTTTTTTTTTTCTCTTTCTCTTTCTCTTCCTCTGTTCTTTCCTTATTCTCTCTTTGTGGACATGGCATTGATAAAACTCTGAGAAGGAACTGCAGAAGTAGTCACACTCATACATGTGGTACTTGTAAGAGAGCGTAAAGATATAGGTTGAGTCTCACTCTCTCTCTCTCTCTCAATGGAATCCAAAGTTATAAATAATACAAAAACAAAGCATTAAATATCGTTTTATAATGCTTGATAGACCTTTTGTGAGTGTCAGCTGGTGCTGTGCAAAAGTTGACACTCTTACTAAAATAATTTGCCCTCCCCCCCCCCTTAAACAGCTGAATTGGACCGCATAATCTGCACGTACACGAATTGTCCATGTACGTATCTTAAAATTAAGGGTTTTCCCAACTTTTGACTATTACAACTATATTTTGAATAACCATAATGTTAATTCTATAGCCTTAGAAATACCCACAACTTTCGTAAGTTAAAATTAAAAATGGGGGATGCCATTCACTTACCTCTTGGTTAAATTTGAAAATCCGTGATATAAACATAAAACTAAAGTGTGGAAACCCTGTGCCGTTCAGAAAACAAAGGGAACAGGTTACTTCGCATGTATCATCGTATGTAACGTCTAGGCAACACAAACAATCAATAATTCTTGTCAGGTGCCCGAAAACCACACTGATGTGTGAGAGTAGGTGCCGTCACTCTAGTACAACATGTGTTTCGCTCACGTTATAGGTTATCCCAGTTTAATCCTATGAACCTAATTTACTTTATTTACCTAAAGATAAAGGCAAAACGGCATACATTAATTCTAGTGCTAACATGTGCCATTTCATGGTCTCAAAGTTATCTAAGTTGTGTGATAGTTCAATAACCTAAACGATCTTTCACCTTTCTTTTTGCATCCTCCCTGATGAGGTACTCATTCAGTCACTGGGTAGCTGTTAAAAATGTTTTAAATTGGTGTTGTGCTTTTAATTCTCTCCATGAATATTTAGGTTTCTGTGAGACTAGAACCGCTTAGTTAGAATGCACTTTTTGATTTGAGAAAAAAATCTACCAGTGTGGATACTTTTGGTAGATTTTTTAAAATATTTTTCTAATCGATTCTTCATGGGTGTATTTAAAACTATGTAATATGTTAGAAAGGGGGGGGGTGGGCGGTTAAGGGGTTAAAATTTCTGAAAATAGTTGAAACCAAATGAATTACTTTCATTGTTTTAAGACTTGTATTGTAAATTTGTGTTAGTTCTTTTTTTTTTTTTTTTTTTTTTGTATAAGAACCCCTTTCTTACTTAATTGTTTATTTTGGCCTTGATCGAACATGTATTTTAAGTATTTTAGAGATTTAGCTTTGTGTTTAAAGCAACATGGCATGTGAGATACACTTCAGCTTTTACATCAATTTCATCATGCTAAGTTAGAAGTAAACATTTTAATTGATAAATTTACATTAGAGGTTGTTATCCCTACTGGTATGACTGAATGAGCTCTCTTGCCTGGCGTTTGGATTTAAAATTACAATATGAATAGTTGCTCTATGTAGACACATTTTTTCTTTGTAAATCTTGAGCAGAACTCAGTACAAAAGCATGTAGGATCAAACATTAGTTTTATTACTCATTTTTTATCATTTATTTGTATATATAAATTGTCTTCCTTATTGTTCTTTTTTATGTCTTGATTATTTGTAACATGATTTTCTTTTTTGAATATGGTAATTTATTTATTTTTTAAATGCCCTGAATTAAATAACACTGGCTCTTTTTTAACTATTTATTTCAATAAATACAAATTATATGATGACACCATTATTCCAATGACTGAATTTAAGAGTCTTAATGGTATTGGTAAAGAAACAAAATGGTGTGCCTTAACCAATAGAACCTACAGTCACTAAAAGGGATTGATTCAGCTCATCTATATTTGTGTTCAAGAAACGATGATATTTGATAATCAGTTCAGCAATTAGCTACAAACAAAGCAATAATTTAAATGACATATTTTTGAATCAACCAAATGGCACAACATTATGTTTGACAAAAAACCAAGTGCTCCAGGTCATCTCAATTCTTAGGTGCTCTTGGCTTGATGCAACTGGTCACTAGATATTAGAAACTGATTAAGCAAAGATTCCACTACAAGTGCTACTGATCACTACTGTGCCTAAGATAATAACTTCAATATAAGACACAAAACTAAAAGAGTTTTGTTTCCTGTTAAACATTTCATACATTAATAGTCTATTGTCTTTAATACCAAATCTTTCTCTGATAACTAACTGGGTGCCATCGTTTCTTAATGCTGATCTCTAATGATTGCGTATTAAAAACATACCTACCTCATATGACATCATCATATTTGAGTCTCATCATGGCTCTTTGATGCATCTCTATTCAAAATGACGATCTCCTTGAATCACTTTCTCCCCAAGTTGATATTGAGAAAAGAGGAAATTGATTTTCCTGAACTTTTTCTTAACACAAGGGGAAACTTCAGAAATTAAGCTGCTGTGAAGAAAAGAAAGAAATAAGAAATGCTTTTGAGCTTTCTGTCATACAAATTTTGAACCTCGTTTTCCATTTTATATCAACAGGAAATGATCTGTTGTGGTGGAGGTGGTGTGTGCAGCTTAAGTAAGAGGCTGTCTAATGAATGTCAACACCCATAGTGGAACACAAAAGTCTAGAGAGAAACGCGAGATCTACTCGCAACATGCACCCTTCACATACATCACGGCAAGGATCCTCCAGCAACACTGGTGTGTTGATGGTTGGCCCTAACTTCAGGGTTGGGAAAAAGATTGGTTGTGGCAACTTCGGAGAGCTGAGAGTTGGTAAGTTGTCATTCTGGGTTTTTTTCTCAAAGTGATCCTCTGAAATATAGTCTCTAAATATTTTTGTTCATGAAGGACAAAATAAAGTCATTCAATGTACTTTTGCTTTCAGCTCACATTGCCTAATGAAACCTTGTTTTATCTCTCTTTGCTAATCAGAAAAAGCAAAATATGTTCAGTTTTATTTCTTTATCTTTTAGCTAAATTTTTCCATCTCTCAATAAGTCTTTAATTTCACTGGCTAGCTTTTCTTCTTTTTTTATCAAAATTATTTTATGCTTTGTTTGTTACATTATAATTACAATGTAACATTTCAGTTTATTCCAATATCAGTTCTTTTCATCTTTTTCAGGTAAAAATCTTTACAACAATGAACACGTTGCCATAAAGCTGGTAAGTAGCAGTTACTTTGGGACTTAAAATGCAGGTGTTTCTGATAAAAATATCAAAGCTATATCATAGAATTTTTCAAAATAAGTTTGAATCTTCATTCAATCAATCAATCATTGCCAAATACAGTATTGAAAAAAAAAAAAAAAACAACTAATTGACGGATCCAACCTAGTGAGGTATATCCTTCTGAGACTCAATTTCTGAGAGCATTCCCAAGAATGTAAATCTTACAGTTTACATAGACTCTAAGATGTGTTTTTAAATGTTGAACTTTAAATAATTATGTTATAATGTTCAATAATGGTAATTGGGTACAAAATAACAAAAGTAAGGTCTAGCATTGTTTAAAGATTGAACCTTTCATGTCTACAGGAACCAATGAAATCAAGAGCACCACAGTTACACTTGGAGTACAGATTTTACAAACAGCTTGGCCAGTCGGGTAAGTTTAGCTTGAATTTTAGAATGGGTCAGACATTTTTTTTTGCCATGCATAATATGATTTGAATTATGAAATACAGTTTTGGATTCATCTGATTTTTTTTCCTCAAAAGTTTGCACAAATCAACTGTAAGAGTCCAAGGTTTCAAATATTTTGACTTGTAGGTTGTTTTTTTTTATGTCTGCACAAAATGGTTGCATTGTATCATGCACACCAAAGAGTTAATACAATTTTTGTTTTTCTCCCTCAATTTAATTATGGTGAGATAGAAGCATATGATTATGAATCCCGATGGTGTACACTCCGTCAAAGCATTCAGAGTCGTGTTGGTAAGCATTTTTTTATCATGCACAGTTTTGTCTGATTCTAGCATTGGCAAGGACAGACCTTTTGTTAATTTTTTTCCCCTGATTTTTGATTGTGCTCTTATTGAATTTTTTTCAATGTTTTTTAATATCATTTCATTTCAATCTTCATGATACTTATTCACTGATTTGTGCTTGAGTCTGTAAGACAACTTTTTATCAAATGGTTTTAGAGAAGAGCATAATAAAAAATTCTTTCATTTTTGGAATCAGATTTTTATTTATCAAGTATGTCATTCGTTGAAATGGTTAAGTCAACGTACACTTAAACTAAGGGCTGAGATATTAGCTCCCTGAATGTTAGTTTAAAAAGTTTAGAATAAATAACATACAACAAAAAAATCAATTCAGAAGTTGCTGAACCACTTGTTCAGATACTATCAGAAGTTCCACCAAAAGATTATCATGCCATTTTTTCAGAGAAATACAGATTTTGTCTGGAACTTATAAAAATTGCATCCTGCATCAATCCAAGTCCCACTTGTTCAATACAGAGCTGGGATTTTTCCGCCGAAATCGCGGTTTTGGTCAGTCTTTCACTCGACCATCCGCCTAGTAGGCGGGGATGAACGGCGGAAATCTATTTTTATCTTTAAATACAAAAATAAACGAACTTGGACAAAAACACAATCTGACCTTGTTGGACTTCGTTTGTTATTTCCGGTCATGTACAGATCCAGTTGATATCAATATTACGAGGGCAGGCTGATAATTAAGTTCCGTTTAATCATAACTTTTTAATTTTTCACAGCATATACATAAACAATACGTCAAACGAAAGCTTAATATCTCAGCTACATACTTAGCACTCTATTTTTCGATTAGTCACCGTCGCGATCAACACACCGCCTCCAACGTTTCACTAGTTGGCTCACGCCGTCAGCGAAGAATTCAGACGGCTGTCCACGGCACCATCTGCGAACATCTGCGATAACTTCCTCATCATTGTCATAGTGATGGCCCTTCAGGTACTTCTTGAGTTGGGGAAACAAATAATAGTCAGAGGGGGCAAGATCGGGGCTGTATGCAGGGTGAGGTAGGGTCGTAAGTTCCAGCTGCCTTAAGGCGTCCTGAGTTTGGCGACTGGTGTGCGGGCGCGCATTGTCGTGTTGCAGGATTGAGTCCTTATCACGCCGAATACGTCTGAGTCGGAGTTTGAGAGCTCGGAGTGTTGAAATATATCGCTCAGAGTTCACAGTTTGCCCTTGCTCCAAAAATTCCATGTGGACCACTCCCTCCATGTCCCAGAAAACGGTGAACAAGACCTTTCTTGCAGAGGCAACAACCTTGAACTTCCTTGGACTTGGAGAAGTTTTGTGCCTATACTCCATCGATTGGGCTTTACATTCTGGATCGTAGTGGTGGACCCAGGATTCGTCTCCAGTCACAATGCGTTGCAGAAATGCTTCTCCTTCTGCATTGTAACGCTCTAAGAGTTGAGTACACATGTCCTTTCTCTGCGCTTTCATCTCTACAGAGAGCTGTCTTGGGACCCAACGGGCAGAGACTTTTCAGTAACCCAGTACAGTTGTGGCGATATGGTGCACTCGTTCTTTCGAAATGCCTACTTCATCTGCAATTTCCTTTTGTTTGACCCTTCGATTAGCTCTAATCATGCAGTCAACTTTCTCTCGATGAGCCGTGTCCGATGCGGAAAGGGGCCTACCCGAACGCTTTCGATCACGCAGAATTGTCTCTTTGGGGTCTTCCCCTTTAAAAATTCTCACCCATTTGCGAACTGCACAGTCTGAAATGCACATTTCACCATAAACTGTCTTCATTCTTGCATGAATGTTTGCAGCAGAACATCCCTCAGCTGCCAAAAACTCGATAACAGAGCGCTGTTTGATGGAAGTCGCCATTGTCTCATAAACTTGGCTACCACATGATGTGTTGCGCGTCACTGCATTATGAGCACGAATGACGTCACACAAACTTGTTGTTATAGTTAAGTCTAGAAAAATGGTTCGAGAGTATATGTATGAAATTTTAGGTCGATGTGACGAAAATTGACCTAGTTATTAGCAAACGGAACTTAATTATCAGCCTGCCCTCGTATAACCGGGTTGATCACATACTGTTTTAAGTACATCGGAGTTCCGCATTTTCAGTGGAAGGTTTCAGCCTTTTTTTTTTTTTTTTTTTTTTGTGGTCAATCCCAGCCCTGGCAATATTTTCCTCTTAACTATTAAATGATGTTTGTAAACCAAGTTGTACTGATATTCAAAAGTTTTCATACTTCTGGAAATGTTCTAGCTTCGTTTACAGCTTGCTACTTTCAGGTTTATTATGGTTCCTCAGTAATGATTTTTTGAAGAGGCCCGGGTATTTCTAAAATTTAATCATCTCATAAATCTGTCCCTTGTTTAAGAGATATGAACTAGATACCTCTCAATGAAGAAAATGTTATGATTCATGTGGAAAATTGGTTGAAAGTGAGTCTAGGCCTAGATCTTGTTACAGGCTAAGGAGATGAACTTTGGGGAGTTTTTTTTTTTAATTAGATTTATCATCAAATGGAGAATTTGGATTTTTCTTCCATACTCCATTTAAAAAAAAAAAGCTTGTGTTACATGCAATCACTTGTCCTGTTTATGTTTAACATTCCAACAAAGAATTTTTTTTCTTTAGCTTTTTTAATAACTGGTAAAGAGAGAAAATTAGTTATTGCCCCACATTTATATTTTAGAGATAGTCCATGTGATGAGGATTGGTAATCATTGGATCAAAAAGCCTCATTGAAACGTTGCTCATAATGGCTTTTTATTGTTTTGTTGTTGTTTTTTTTTGTCTATATATTTTATTGAATCCAATTTCCTAGCTGTCAGGTGGTTAAAATCCCTCTGGTGCTTTTGAACACTTTGGGGTTCCAAATTTCAATCAAAAGAGTGGTAAATATTTATTAAAGAGACCTGTAAGATGGCTGGCAATTCCTGGTTTTTCAGCATTTTTTTTTTCCAGCTCTGATAATCAATGAATTTTTAGTCACTTGTACTCTGTTAAATTGAGATGAAGGTGGCATAAGAGTGTTCTTTGTTAACCTGTCATAAAAACTTATCAAATTGTAGGATTTTAACGGTAAATCTTTAAAAAAATTCTCGCGGGGGGTTGTCACTCATACATCTGGTTTTAAAATGTTCTCAAATTTAGATCACTTTTGCCCTGGCAATTGATCTCTAATTCATCATAAAAGCTGCCATTATTTTTTAGCACTCACCAGAGATCCTATTTTATTTAACACTTTACCAGATGTTTCTCTATAACCTAGCAACAAAGCAGTAGTTGCTTGAAGAATAGCTAGACCAAAAACTAGGGATCTAGCCCTAGATTTTTTTTATTTTAGTTTTAGACCTGTAGATAGTAGGAATCCAAGTAAGAATGGCATAGAGTCATTAGAATAAGATGAATGAGTGGAAAATGTATAGTGGGCAAGTTAGAGTTATGCGTTTTTATTACATATAAGATTCTTTGGAAAACTCTTTCTTTAAGTCCAGCTCCTTGGCCCAAGATAATGTGAAAAGCTTTTGGCAGGAGCTCTTGTACATACAAAAGTTAGTAGTTAAGGAGTACAAATTGCCAAAGAGCTTCATATTGAAATATGAACGGTTCCCTTATGGATCGTTTATTTTATGTAGCTGCCAGTTTCCAGGGCAGGGTTAGGCTTAGCATTGCATTTGAAAGGCATTGAATCAGACCTTTTCCAAAATATCCAGGTATGCTCTCTGAAATACAAGACATCAGAAAAAGAAGAAACTCATTCAATAAAGGAAAGTTGTTGTTTCTTCAAATTCTCTTTATGTGCAATGGTTTACAAGCCGAGCTAAGGTGTAGAATATCATAAGTTGAATTTTTGCCACATTATTTCTAGTGGTTTGTGGATGGATTTGCAGGAGGTGATTAAGAATGTTAAAAGTCAATGCTAGGGGCAAAACAAGGAGTGGGATTGAATCGTGTGTGCTTCACAATTTTTAAAAATCTGCATTCATTATTTTTCATTTGGGGCTTTGGGTGTACAATTTAGAGCCTTTAGTATATCTTGTCTTGTTTTTAGTGTAAAGCATTTAAATGCTACCCAGCAATAGGAACTTTGTTCAACTTTAAAGGCTTTTATCTCAGAATTCAATCATTTGCCTATTTTTAAAGCTCTACTTCCAAGCCCATCCTCAAATTGCCTAATGAGGGAGCTCTAAATCAAAAGGTTTTGTACTGCTCTGAATGCTACCATTTTTAGCCTTTTAAAAATTAAAGCTAAAAATCACACTCATACATAATCCAATATATCAAGTAATTGAGTAAAAACTGCTTTTGCAAGCAAAAAAAATTAGGCTTCAGGAGGATTATAATCATGACTTTCTTGTTCATCTTTTTTTAAATTATGTGTTTTAATTTAGTTTTAACACAAATGTATTAGTATGAGTATTAAGTTAAAGATTATTGTTTTTGTCCTTAAAAATTATGATAACAAAATGTAATAAAACTATCTGGTTTCTTTACCCCCAAGAATGTAACATCAAGACCATCTGACTATGAGAAAACTTAAGACCATTTCAAAATTCTCTGCTGTATGACTAGTCTGAGTATTGATTTCTTCTGTTCTTCTGTATTGTTCATTTTCTGAATATTTCTTCACTCTAAATTATGAGATAGATTAGATCTATTACTATTACTTTTTCCTCATACACAGACATTTGTTTCATATATAGTGCAATTGAAAATTTGGTTGATAAGTGGTAATATTATTCTTTTTATATTTACTTAGTTTAAAGTTTATTAGTTATTATTTAGTCCAACTAACTCATTTTCTTTTTTTTTTCACAGAGGGAGTTCCCAATGTTTTCTATTTTGGTCCTGTGGCAAAATACAATGCCCTAGTGTTAGAATTGTTAGGCCCCAGTCTTGAAGATCTGTTTGATCTCTGTGATAGAAAATTTACCCTGAAGACAGTGCTCATGATTGCCATTCAGTTGGTAAGTGTCAGATCTAATGCACCTGCACAGGTTTTTTTTGTTTTTTTTGTTTTTTTTTTTAATTTTGTAAGTGAAGAACTACATATATTTCTTTCACAAAAAGCAAATAATATTGTTGAAAGTTTTAAGTTATTGCTACTTCTTAAGCCACGGTTATTAGGTTTTACAAACTTGAAATACCAATGAACTGTCTTTTTACAAATGCTTTACTATTCTTTGCAAGCTCGTCAATTTTGTAATATTTTATGTCTAAGTATGTCTCGGCAGAGTATTGAATAATTCACTGCTGTGGCCACTTTACACTGAAATAGTCTGTGGAGAACTTCCAGAGTGAAACCATACACTGTTAGGCTACAAATTAGAAAATAGTGTTTGGATACATATCACAATCTGTATATAGTTTGTACTGGATTTGGGTACGAATATCTATAGTTCATGCACTGACATTGTTCTGGAATATCTTCAAACAGACACTATAACAATCTATCACATCTTCATTCTGCAGTTTTAGTTTAACGTTTGGTCCATACATACTCTGCAGGATGTAGCATCATTGTTCCACTTTTCTTTGTGACTTGCTGTACTTCCCTAGGTTATTCCTTTCAGATGCACTGTGATGTCCAGCAACCTTCTTGTCTTTCTCATCACTTTTTGTCTCTTTTTTAAATTGCAGTTTTGTGATTCTGTGGGTCCATTTGTTGTAACCCATTCTTGCATACAGTGGAGCACGGATTCTTCGAATTCATTGGGGAATTTTATTATGTTCAAGGAAGATGTGTTGGAGCAATTCTATTTTTAGCACTCAGGCCCTGGATTTGCGTTTGAGACAGTTTTCATGAACATTTAGAAGTATTTAACTATGTATAAAGACTTCCTCCGTTTTTGGCTTCTTTCGTGCAATTCTGAGCATTATGGGGATACCTGATTTGCTGTATTTTCCCTACTTTTAGTATTTCAAATAGGAGATGGAAGATCGATACCTCTGAACAAGCTGATCTATCATTCGCAACTCTTTTTATGTAAAAACTTGTTTCCAACTGGTGAAGCTAGATCTAGACTCTAGGTCTTGTTACTTGTTATTGAATAATCATTAATCTAAAAAAGGGCAGTATGTCAAGGCAGAGCTAGGCCTAATCTCAAGAGAGGACTGACAAAGGATTGAATGCGGAGCTCACAATTGTCAGTCCATTTTTGAACTATCTGGCATCCTAACCATCAATAAAGAGATCAGTCCCAAGCTTTTTTTTTTCACACCCATGTACTGACTGATTAAACAAGGGGTGGGACTAGACAGATGTCTTCATTACCCACTTTTATACATGTGTAACAAGCAAATTTTGGTAACAATAAGCCCCTTTGAAGTCTTAGCAACAGGTAGACCTAGCATAGTCGGAGACAGACGTTACTGGCATTGGTGCATCTGACTCTGCCACAGTAATGTGGGCAGGAGACGAGGTGTCTTTCTGGCTAGTGACTAGGGATAAAAGGCTAGGGTGCCTGTCCACAAAATGTTTCTACACAGTGAAAGGGAGAGTCTGGAGAATAAAAACAGCTCATCAAGGGACTTCATCTTGGTTGGTTAGTGTTAGCTTTTTTATTTCCATTGCTCTCTGTGCTGTATGGCGCGTTTATCCTCGAGCTTTGGGATGGGGGTCTTTCTCAAAGCTCTGGGACAAAATCTTCATACAACACCGCCTACCTGTGATCACCAGAGGTTGACCTCTGGTGACCATGGCAAACTAATGTATCGTGAAAATGTAACACTGTGAAAGACTTTATGAGTAACCCTTCAAGGGTATTTACCCTAGCCTGTTGCGCACATTACAGACCTTGACTCTTGGAAATTTCACAGGAAATGAGGGGGGAGGGGGTTAACAGTCGTCCAGGTTGTCTTTTTGTTTTTGTTTTTGCTTTGTTTTAATTAGTTCTTTGTATTGTTTTTTACTTTTGTAGTAGAAATTTTTTTTTTTTTTCAGATAACACGTATGGAATATGTACACTCAAAACATCTCATCTACAGAGATGTAAAGCCAGAGAACTTTTTGATAGGCAGGCAATCTACCAAAAAACAACACATTATTCACATCATAGACTTTGGTCTTGCCAAGGAGTATATAGATCCAGAGAGCCACAAACATATTCCATACAGAGAACACAAGAGCTTGACAGGCACAGCTCGATACATGAGTATAAACACTCATCTTGGCAAAGGTACTCCTTTTTTTTTTTTTTTTTTTTTTTTTTTGTTCTTGATGTTCTTATGCTTTTTATATTGGGTATTTACATGAGTTAATCTTGATTTTTTTTTTTCTTTAAATTTTTTAACACTTTTTCAAATCCATTTAAAACATGTCAGTGTTCAGCCTTAGACATCTTATTGACAAAAAGCTCCAATTCAGCACAATGTAGAGGTTTTAAAAGCTCCAGATCAAGGCTGATTTTACAAATGGTTTTCTCCAAGTAATTTCTGAATTGTCCAAGACAAAGTTTTAGGGACTTTGTGCTTTATGAAAGGTATTTTCCACACATTACAGATTGGCTGTAATAACACTGAATTTTAATAATCCTAAATATTATTTATAAAACTCAAAAGGTTTGAAAATTTGGCTTAGCTAGAAAAACTAACCAGATTTCTTGAATAACTTGATAAGTGGCATTCCTTGTTTTTGTTGTAAGTACTAAAATGTGATATATTTTACCTGAAAATTTTTTTTTGTTTCGTTTACTTCTTAATCAGAACAAAGTCGAAGAGACGACCTAGAAGCTTTGGGTCACATGTTCATGTACTTCCTGAGAGGCAGTTTACCATGGCAAGGCCTTAAAGCAGATACCTTAAAAGAAAGATATCAGAAGATAGGAGACACTAAAAGGGCAACTCCAATCGAAGTCCTGTGTGAAAATTTCCCCGGTAAGTTGGGTAATTACATCTGGGATAAAATTTATGCTTCTTCAGTTGTTTTGTTCTTGTTTTTTACCTTATCTCTCACTTTTTTTTCTGTCTTTCTCTCTTAAAGATGCAGCAAATTCAAAATGTGTAGTACTGGACAAATGAGTTTCAATTATCAATAATTTTCTTTACTGGCTTACGAATTTTTGACTACATAACAAACTCATTTTATCATAAGCAATTATTCAGAGTATCCTGCAAGTCGGAAATTCGATTGTCAGGTCGGAAGAGTCGGAAATGGTCGGAAATCGACCATCGAGGTCGGGAAAATGGAGGAAAGACCAATAATTGTCAGACCTGCCAACAATACGGTTTCACCGTAATTTATTATGCCAACGGGCGATTCCTTCAAAATTACGGCAAGCGGGCTTGACCTTTAGGGCTTTACGTCACGGTCTCGATTTAGCCCTCTTAGTTCTGATCGTTCTGCCTTGTGGTTCGATACAGTATTATGGAACACTTACTTTTTTTCCAATATTTCACTACGGTATTCAAGTTTAAATTAGTTATCGATTTTAAATTAAATGCGATTGTCCGGCGTTTAGTTGAGCCAGCGGTGTTCAATAGCGGAGCACTTTTTGTGCCGCTTCTAATGTGTTGCACCATTCAACGTTGCCTTTCTTTTTTTTTTTTTTTTTTTTTTGCTTTACTTGTTAGTTCTCTTCTTGTGGCAACTGGAGCGCTTTCCGCCTATAGTAAACGAGCAACCTAACGGATACCATAGATTAGAAGCGAATAAAGAATTATTTGCAGGGAGTCAGATCAAGCTTCTCGATCTCATATTTCCCATGATAGTTCCTGAGTCGGGCGTGTCCACATAAATTGTACATGAATTTTCGTGACAATGTACTGTCATTTCATCCTGATCTCATTCAACCAACAGAATTCCATGTGGAATATATCTAGCTTAATATCTTCAAGATTAATAGCGCTTTTCCAGGTCTTTTAAAGACGTGATTCTAGAATCCATAATTACTTGGGCCTACTTTGAGATTTAGATCTAGATCTAAATTTAAATTAACCCTAGAAAACTGTTCATAATACTAATCTCGGTCTAGTTAAGCTCTATTTTTAACTAAATTTAGAAATTTGTAGGTATTATTTATAAATTTATAAATAGAAGAGAATTTTTTTATAAGTGAACAGAATTTAGTATATTTTGAACATTCATGTGATCCTGTAAGGTTGAGCCTAATTTAAATAAATTTTTACGCAAAAAGAAATAGTGAAAATTTTATTCTACAACGAGTACATTATTTTTCCGCCATCCAGTATCAACTATCGACATGTGCGAAAAGTATAAAACTGGACGATATAATATATTGATATCATGTATGTCTTGTTATTAACTTTTTAAATCGAATATCGAGATTTGTATTGCAGTTGTACCATCCAAGTTATCGGTGCCCTCGAATTTTTTACTTTCACTTTGTCCGAAAAGTTTCTTTCTCTTCATCTTCACACCCAGGCCTAGCCGTTGTTTTCAACGAAGGATCATTCTTATCTCCATCGGATAAAACCTAATACAGCTTTTTACTTGAAGAGGGGGGGGGCGAGTCAAGATACATTTAAATCTAGTCGAGTAGCCCCAGGGCCTAGATATTTTGAGATCGATGATAATCCTAACTGGAGCTAGATCTAGGGTAATTGTAAATCTAGATTTTATGATCAAAGCCTGGCATGACATGACACGAGACTATAAATATCGTGGGTGATTTAAACTCCAAAGCAAATAATTATAAATCTAGATCTAAATGTTAGATAGTTATCTTTTGCCTATTTTTTTTTTTATATACACCATCAGCTGGAGCCTAGTGAGAAGTTTTCGACCTAACCGATATTGATCATATTCAGCTCTAATGCCTCGAAAAGATAAATATAAGGAGGGCAGTGCTCAATATGTAAGCTAGAATATAAGCTTTTATGTATACTCTGATGAGTAAACCTTTATGGTGCCTCAGTCGAGCCAGTAAGACACAGAAAGCAATAACATTTGGGGAACACAGCTGTAGAAGCGCTACAGATTATTCAACATCTTAGTCTGAGCACAGAAAAAAAATAACTAAATCAATAAGAAAAAAAATCCTGGCTCTGTGTACAATCACATTTTGTTTTATTTCAAGGGGGGGGTGTCAAAAATTACTCTGAGTGAGGTAAGGTTGGCATTACTCTAAGGCTGATTTGAGATTGGCAGGTGTGGTAACTTATATTTATTTCCCGCTTTAAAAATGTTAAATTGCAGAGGTGCTCTGTTAAAATCATTATTTCTATTATTAAACATGTCCCTGCAAATTCTCTGTCGATTATCCTCGCACAGTGGAAACTGACTTTAGATTTTCTTTCAAAACCTAGGTAGGAAATTTTTGGAGAAGGTAGGAAATTTTAGGTTGAGGTATTGCTGGACACCCTGTTATTATAAGGCTTCCTTCTTTTTATAAATTCTTAATTAGAATACAGTACCTAAAAACCTTTTCTGTGAATGAATCACATTGAGGGTAAAAGAAAGGCTTCAAAGTATGAAATGTCTAATTGTTTTTGTATTTTTATTAAAAGGGATGTCACGCTAAATACTGGTTTTCACTGTTTTAGTCGAACATTATGTTGTGCCTGCAGCCCTGGTGTGGAAAATTTTAAAAAGGAACATATATTCCCAATTCTAGATGAGTAGCCTCTTAAATAATTCCTTTTATTATTTATTTTGCTTTGTTTTTGCTGTTTGTTTTTCAGAGGAGCTTGCAACATATCTACGCTATGTGCGGAAGTTGGATTTTTTTGAAACACCTGACTATGATTATTTGCGGAGGCTTTTTACAGATCTCATGGAAAAAATGTCGTATGAATGTGACTGGCAATTTGACTGGGTTGGAAGACAGGTGGTTAGTGCTTTTCTTTACTTTCTTTTCCTGTTTTTGTAGATTAGTCTTTAGCCTGCTGTGTTCAAGGGAAATTGCCAGACAATTATTATTGCTGAAGAGTAACATTTTTTCAACATGATTTAATCCAGTTTTAACTCAGATTCTTTCAGCAAGTATATGGATTGTGGATATCAATTTTATATCCCTTTTTTCATTTTCACCCTACCTTTTCATTAGGTTGATTTACATGAATAAATTCTTAAAAATAACAACTTCTGGTTTATTTAAAAATTGTCTCAGATGTTCTTATTGTCTGGTGTTTCCTTTCCTCAGTCAACACCACAAAGTGTAGAACCAACAACAGTTTCCCCACAAAAAGATGGCAATCAAGGCAAGGACAGGCATCCTGGTGCAAAGGTAATTTCAACTAATCTTAAATCTGTTCATACTTATCTCAATGTTCTCTTCAAAAATTTTTGTGAGGTGTTCTCTAATTTAACAATGGTAAAATGCACTTGTTCTTTAACTGAGGTTTTATCTCCTTTGTATATTTATTTTAACTTTGCTTTGCGTTTTAAATGAAAAATTTTTTAAAACTGTCCATATCAAGTGAAGGTGCATTTGACCATTTCAATATTTTTAGTGTTATTTTCATGCCCAACATTATTTTCTGTGGGCTTTTGTGGGCAGTCTCTTAACTTTTTTTTGCTACTGTCCTAGTATATTATCAAGGTGCTGGTTTACTTTGTATTCAAATTTTCAATTTCCATTTAATCATAACCTGCTTTTTAAAATATTCAGACAAAAATTGGACAGAAGGGTTAAAATTTTATTCAGAGCTTTTAGATATTGTTGATAAAGAAGAGAAAGGTTGTTGGAATTCATAAAACTGTGAAACAAAATATTCCCGGTACTTTAAATCATTTGCTTACTTTTGAGGCAAGTTAAAAATAAACCGGGAGATCTTTTAGCTCAAAATGAATATCGTTATTGTTCCATATCATTTTGGTATATTAGAACAATTGCATTAATGCTCTAATTCAATCTTGAAATCAAAAGAAAACATAACTTAGCTCTGATAATTTTTTTTTTCCAATACGGCAGCTTAAGTGTGCATTGTTTTCCTTATCCTCTGAGAGATATTCCCAATTCAGTGAATGATTTTTTTATGTGAGAAAAAAACGAACTTGAAGCACGTTTAAAAATCATGAAACATGTCAATATAGTTCTCTTTATTTTCAATATAGAAAAGGAGAGAGAACTTTCATTGCTCTATTTGTCATGCCCATTGTTTTATTTATATTTAAGCCATACCAGTTAAACAGATATAATTCAGCACTCTGCACAAACTTACTTTCCCGGTCTGTCCCTGCCCTGCTTTCCCTTGTCCTAATGCACATTCCCCAACAGGCCTGCTTAAAACGGAGTGTCTTTTATTTCATGAAAATGAATTTTCACCCTTGGTTTTGCCTGAGGTACTTAGTTGAAGCTGCTTTTATGTATATCACTAACCTAAAGATACATTATCCAGTGTAAGGTGACTTGTTTAGATACCACAGCCACCTTAGACAAGTTATACTAAACAAATTAATTGTGTAATTTTCTTTACTAGCAAAACAGTAAGCCAGCCTTTAAAGTTGAAAATTAGTTTAAACAATTAACAATGGTATTTTCAATGTAGAATGTTTAAAAATGGAAATTAGTCCAATTCTGACACCCTCATCAATTTATAGAATTCATTTAAGATGGAGTGACACAAAGAAAATCCAGTGTCCAAATCTAAAAGCTCTGTTTTAATACATTTTTTCTGTTTATGTAAATATTCATGAGTTCAGCAGTTTGCCCATACCGGATTGCTTTGTGAAAGCTTTATTTCATGGGTCACATTAATTATTTCGAGAAAAATTAACCTGATCTGTAACAGTTCAAGATCAAGTTATCAAGTTCTTTGAATTTTGAGTTTTGGAGTTAATCATTAATTGTTGTTATTTATATTCGAACCTTGTTTTAATAAAGGCAATATTTTAGTTAATTTTGAGTTCAATTAAATTATGAAAGCTAAATTGTTTGAAATCTGGAAGATCACCATTCCCCTCATTTTCCAAGCAAATTCTTGGACAATACAAGTACTTGCAAGAATACAGTAAGATACAGTAAAAGGGGCATGTTTGTAACAAGAAACAGGTTGGAGCCAAAGACTATATGAACAAGAAACAAGAAGTTTAGGTAGAAAAACTTGCTATCACTCAGAATTAACTCCTCTGGCTCACACTGTTAAGCAAGAGTTAGGTTGCAAAATCTATAGGCAATTCATTGACATCTTTTAAAAGGGCTAATGAAGAGCATCTCACCAATACTTCTGACCATCATTGGGTTGAAACTTTCTCAATAGATGATATCAGTGCAAAGAGAAAAAAAAATCACGGAAAGTGTTGCTCTGTTTGCAGGCCCAAGATATTTTTCGCAGGCAATCATTCAAGAGCGATAACAGATAATTATTCTTCTTTGTGCATTGCATCCTGTCTTTCACCTTCTATTATGCTATATATGACCCTAATATCAATCAGAGACAACTTTCAAATCTGAGGCTTATATCTATAAAAGCAGCTCATTCAAGGAATGTGTGAAGACGAGAAATATATACCTTGAGCTCTTTATGCTTTCCTGTGTATGTGGATATAATGTATATGTTGAAAGTTTCCACCCTTGGCAGACAAAACCTTCACAAACTTAATGTCTTAGGGAAGAGGGTATTTACATTAAAAACTTTTCTGAAGAAATTCAGATGATTGGTGGAAATTACAGAGTTCTGCCACAGAAAAACACCTCAATACTTGCATTTTCAATTGGATACTATTAATGCTGAATTAATTCTGACTTAAGCACCAGAGTTGAATCTTAGCACATAGATATACTGAGTGCTAGACTAACAACACTCTTTGTTCTGGTTACATAAAACACATGCCTCTCACGGGCTAAAACTGTATGTCATACAAAGTTGCTGTCAAAGATAAACCTTAATCTCCAAAAAAAAAATTATAACACAAAAGTGAAAAGGGAGTAAACACATAAATTCATATTTCATTTTACTAGAACTCTTTCTCTTTAAAAGAAAAAAAATGTAGCTACATTTACAGAATACCAAGCCTGTTACTACTGAATCTGCTAGGCTGCAAGAATAACAATGTGTACTTGTGGGGTATAATTTTGATTCTATGAAATCTCCTATCCTAGAATTCACTTGTCTTTACCATCCAATATGTTTATTTTACATTCATTTAAACATAGAGAACTCTCCGGTCTTCAATACTAAAATATCATCAGTGTTTCCTGATCTTTGCAAACATGTAGGATAGCTTTCTCATTTCAAATAATGATTCTTAAAATGTCATTTTATTTCATTAAAATACCTCAAGACAACAGATTCACAATTATATGTCGCATTTATGAAAGTTTCATCTAATTAATCTATTCTTGGGATTCTTTTTTGTGACTTTGCTTTTGGCACATCTCATTTGGTTTAAGTTCTAATGAAGGTTGGATTTTCTTATTTTTTCGTGTTTTTGGGTTGTTTTTTTTTTTCGTATGAATAAGAACTGAGAGTTGGCTTCACTGGTAGCATCTAATGCATACTTGCTTTTTTTCTATTGCTTTTGGGCACACAAGCATGTTGTCTATTATCTGACTCGGCATGTCTTGTAAAGTGGGGAAATCATTTGGTATCTCTACATTTAACCTTATTTTACTCATTTGTGGCTATCTGATATGATTGTTAGAAGAGATATGATAAAAAGTAGCAATTGTGCCGATCTTGGGGATGCAGTGGTCACATTAAGTTTGATTTTGAAATGGTCATATTTGCTTCCATTTGGTGTTTAATGTTTTCCCCCTTACATGTAATTTTTCTTATCCACTGTCAATGATTCCAAGTTTCCCCCTCTATGGGAGAGATAGGCTTTGGCTTTGTTACGAGTTTTTTCTTGTAGCAAGAACAGATGCCTTCTGGTGAATTCATTGTGTGTACTCTGGACGCTTGATCCTCCTCCTGTAGATAAATGCAATTGTCTTATTAGAAATTAGAATCTGTGTATATTCAGTATTTGAAAATGCATGTCTTGGAGGGCTGAGTTCTTCAATCATCTCTCTCTCTCTCTCTCTCTCTCTCTCTCTCTCTCTCTCTCTCTCTCTCTCTCTCTATATCTCTCTCTCTCTCTCTCTCTTTCTCTCTCTCTCTCTCTCTCTCTCTCTCTCTCTCTCTCTCTCTTTCTCTCTCTCTCTCTCTCTCTCTCTCTCTCTCTCTCTCTCTCTCTCTCTCTCTCCCTGCCCTCCTTTTCTCTCTGCCTGTCTGTCTTTGCCTTTGAAAGTCTCTTTCTCTTCCCTCATCAAACTGCACTCTTCAAAAAAGCATTCCCTGTCACAGTGTATATAACCCTGCTGATTTGCCTTTCAGGCAAGTTCAAATCAAAGGGGTCATCATGCATGGGTTGAGCAGCCACGGCACACATTTCTTGGAGACAACCTTGCCTCTAATAGGCATTGGGGTTCTGTACAGGTAGGCTTGCTTCTCTCAATTCAAGCCAAGCTGGGATACTTTTGTGTTTCTTCATTGTCTTTGCTTTTTTTCCCACCCCTCTTCACCATGCCTTATGTCTTTTTCAACCTTTATGCTCAGCAAGGGAAATGCTATGATTTGAGGATTGTTTTTCTCACCATCAGCATGTGGTTTTGGTGGCACACCACTCTCCCCCAAGGCTTTTTCCTTCTTTTTTTTTTTTGTTTATGTTTATTATCTATGCTTAGTTTCTATAGAATCCTCAGTGTTTCATGTATAAAATAAGATAGTGTGGTCAGTTCATCTTACACTGAAATTAAAATCAACATGTATTTGTCCTTCATTCTATTTTTGGTAGATTCATATAGCTTTTTAGAATGTTGTTATTTGCTACTAGGCTGTTGGCTCAATTAATTTAGTAATCTCTGTGTTAATTTTTCTTTTTTTTTTTTTTTGTAATCAAAATTATGTTAAAATGTCTTTGTTATCTTGGAGTTGAATTTGAATTTCAACATTCATACAATTTTTTTCTAGCTTTTTTCCATTATTGCAATAAGGTGGTCTTTTGTAATTCAATTTTTACAGGTTTCCCATTTTTCCCTAAAGTCTAACTTGTTGCCCATTGAAAACATTCTATAATTGTTTATATCACTGCAAATATTTCATCCTCTAAGTCTCACATATTTCAACACCAACCCCTCCCTTTTCCTATGCTTTTTTCTTTTCTTTTTTTTTGTTTTGTTTTTTTTTTTGCCCCCTTTCTTTCCCCCCTTTTTTTTATTGCATGTTTAGACTCCAGGAGTATCAGCAGTGAATGTAAGAACTATTTTTTAATCTAATTTAATATGTTGAATTCTTTTATTAGTTTTCTTTTTGCCTTTCTAGTTCTTTTTGCAAAATGCTTAAAACCCACAAGTTTTATCTTCACTGATGTTGTTTGCCTGACAAAATGTGTTTCTTGCTTAAAGCACTGCTCATTTCTCTTGCCTCTTAGATGAGAGATAAGATTTAAGATGATTTTATACATTGTCTATACAGAAATTATTTTAAACAAGTCACATCATATTAAATTTTGAATCATAGTAAAAAGAGAACATAGTTTTCTTTAAAAAATTGTTTTAGTCCACTTATAATACAAGTACTGAATATTTTCATTTTATAGTGCTCATTTTTCCCTTACACTTTTTGTATCCATCTTAATTACTGTTATATTGTGTTGAAAAAATTGAAAGGTAGTGGAGCAAGATAAACATTTATTTATTTATAGACTTGCAGGCTTGGAATGACTTTTTTTTTTTTTTTTTTTTTTTTTTGCTTTTTTTTTTTGCTTTTGATGTATTATGGGTTTGCATGATTGGGTTTCTTTTTCTACCCCCCCCCCCCCCCCCCCCCACTCTTTCTCTCTCTCTCTCTCTCTCTCTCTCTCTCTCTGACCTTGAAAATTTTTACTTCATCTGTTGCTCAAAGGTGAAGATGATACATGTCTTACCATTTCGTAAAAAAAAGATGGTTATGCTTCAATCAATATCAATGCATCTATTATTTGTAATATATTTTTGTGCAGATTTTTGCAATGCAGACGTTTTTCTTTTTAATTACTGGATCAAATTTGTCTTTGCATTATTACCTGTTTTTAGTTGTTCTTTTTTTATGTATTTATTTTGGAGGAATATCCCATTGGTCCATTTTCTTGCAATTGTTTCATCAGTTTCCTCGGCCTGCCGTATTGTATGTATGTGAACTCAGAGCTAAAGAAGATGTGCCATTTATAGATTATACAGAGCAAGGGGCAGAACCACTCACGACATGCTAGAATTTGAAAATGTCAAAATCAGAGTCCAGGCTAAAACTGGAAAATAAGTTAACATGAACAACCAATTAAAGCTGTGCTATTCAAATGAAATGTGTAAGCATCTTAAGTTCATGGGTAGGCAAGAAGTATAAGTGCACATGATCCTTTTAAAATTTTTCTTCTTTTTTTTTCACAAAAAATTGGGAAAATGGATTAATAATTCACATCTTTTGTTATTTTAATATCTGCTTTAATTTGTTCATTAGCTCTTTAAACTTTTTTTTTAGTGTATTCACTTATTTCTACAGATATTTCCAGTTTTTTTCCAGCTGTCAACATTATTCTGCAATAAATCTCTATTACATCTTCAGATCCCCAGATCCAGGGGTTTACAGTTGTCAAAGCCTGTATTTTTTAGGATCTTTTTTTTTCAATATTTCTCACAATTAATCCTAGGCATGATGCTTTATAATTTCTGATTTAAACAAAATAATTGAAAATCATGTAGATATTACACGAGTTATCATAGATAAAGTTTGGAGATATAAATTTTCTTTGACTGTTTGTGAAATTGGAACCTTTTAAGATTAACTCAAAGCCAATTTTAGACCGAGATATAATGCAGTAACAGAATAAAATAAGAAAAGGAAGTTCCCAGGATTCAGTGAGGCTCCAGACAATGGTCTCAATAGAATCTACCTCAAACCAAATAAACTCAAAACGATCATAGTTATTGTTATAATATGATAGCTTGAACAAATGCAATTTTCCACAGTAAATTATACCACAGAAAGGGATTTGTGGCCAAAAGCATGTATGTAGGAAATTGTCATTTAGAAGTTAATCATTTGTTATGTGTATAATAGCCAGACCAAGTGAATTCAGGGTTTCCTTAGGGAACTGTTTGTTTGAGGTATTGATAAATGATCGATATGCAATGCAATCTCAAGTTCAGGTATTGTACTATAAAAGTAATCAAGTTTGAAAGGTAATATGAAAAAAAAATTACAATTACTTGTATAATTCAAAATTCTAAATAAGATGAGTGGCAACACTGGAAAAAAAGAAATGTTATTCTTCAAATAAGAATGCAAAATTTTAGCTTTTAATGGATAATTGTTTTGGCTTGTGAAAGATAACAAAAAACAAGAGGGCTTGCTTTAGTTGAATCTGTAACTCAAACAGAACTTTATCTGTGGCCTACTTTTCATACAGAGGATGGTATTGACTGCTTTTGGCATCCTTTCCTTTGCCGTTATATGGCATGAAATCAAATATTTCAAAGGAATGTTCAAGTGTCAATGTGTCTTTATGGAATTTAAGTTCTCATCAGTCTCTTTTTTTTTTTTTTCAGTTTGTAAATTTACTAAAATAAGTGTGGCACATTGATTCTACAATTTTGAAGTTCTTGGTATCGCATTTTGTGATAGTTGCTTGGTGCCAATACAGACTAAAAACTAACAGGGACGGCTATCAAATTTTAATTGCATGTTGCAGTGAATGGAAACTTGTTGCATAGAACATGATAGGCTGGATATGACCTTCTAAATTTATATTTTGAGTTGAATTTCCAGCAGAGTAAATTTTAATCAGCTCTTGCTTCATGCTTTTTCTTTGATAGTTTCTCCAGTCAAATTAAAAATTTTGATCGCATGCATGCTATTTTCCACCTTGAACTGTAGCAAATGTTGGTTTTAATTTTTTTATTTTTTTAAATGATGTGATCAAATCTTTTACAAAAAGTTTATTTGGTGAAGAAAGAAAAGAGGTAAACCTCAATGCCTTCTATAAGGGTATAATCTCATAAGATGTAAGTCATCCTGAGAGATTATTTTTGTTATATTTGCTTTGCAGGTGGTGAGCTCTACCAATGGAGAGCTAGCTCCTGAAGACCCTGGAGGCCAGTCCAATACCCCAATTACAGCACAGCCAGATGTAGAGATCAATGATGAAACAAAGTATGTTACTTTCAGATGTGAAACCCTTTTTGTCTTAATATTCTGTAATGAAGATTTTGTCTGTTTTTTTTCAACATTCAGAAAGGCTTAGAAATAATAAAAGTATAATTGCAAGGTTTCACCTGTTCGTTAATTTTTTCAAGTACTCAAACCTTTATTAAATAACTTCAAAGGCTAAAAAATCAATAGAAGCTTGCTATTATATATTAGTTTATTTCCTGGTTGGAATTTGAACATAATCATGAATATTAAGAAGCATTATAACTTTTTTCTTTTACATTTAATTTTGAAGTTGTAAAAATTGTAGAAATGAAATATAATATTAATGTGGCCCTACAAGAAAGAGAGCTCCAAAGTATATTACAGTTGATAGGGTAGTTATCAGGAGGAGACATATATGTAGACTTATGACTCAAAATTGATTTCAAATTGAGTTTCTGTACTTATTTTATGGAGGCAAGAACATAATTGGACATAGTGGATGTGTATAACAGTCTTTCATAGGAAAGTTTGTATGCAGTAAAAAAAATAGCATTGAACAGAAACAAAGTTTCTTTTTAGATGGATTATAAATAAAAATACAGATTATCTGACATGTGTCAACAAAAGGACAGAACTATTTGGAAGAAAATATTGTACGATAAGCTATTTTTTGGTGAGTTAGAATGTTAAATTTACTAAAAGGTAAAAAACAAAAGAAAGAATTTGTTTAGAAGATTGTCTCTAAGGGCTTACCAGAAGAGGAGCTGGATTTTAATCATTTTTAGTGGAGTGAAACAAAAAGTCAATTGGTAACTTAAATGGGGTTTTTTATACAAAAAAAAATATGACACAAAAACTCTTTTAATACCCTTCAAACATCCATCATTGCAATTGCTGTGTGATGATTCCTATCGTCAGAAGCATTACAGCTCTCCTATTAAAGTCCTTGACTCCTAAACACTAAGGACATAGAAAAAATTGTTCTCAGAACATGACAAAATTATTATCATGCAGTGCACCCGAAAACTTAGAAAAAATGGGACCTTAGTGATTTTTTTTTTTTCAAATATTTCTACAGTGTTATGTTAACCAATATAGCGTACAAAAATTGTTGACTGCCAAGTCCGAAAATTTCTGGCTTAAAGAAGACATAGCTCGTAGAGCTGTAGACAGAGTTTAGAGTTTATGTAAAGATTTATGCTTTGTGTTTGGCTTTGAGACAGATGTGAGAAATTTGAATGTGAAAGAGAAAAAAAGATTAAAACAGATTGTTTTTTCTCCATTGTTCTCATCTCTCAAAGTGTTCTCAATTTTTTACTTCTGCAGAAAATTTAAAACTTATTGTTCTAAATATAAAAATATGAGAGATATAACATGCTTTTTGGGGTCTGAAGTCGAGGTTCTTGTTAGTTCATAAAAATATCAAGGCCTTTTTTTACAACTGCTTCTCATTAGTGTCTATTAACATTATTGCCTTTTTTTTTTAATCTGATTCATTGGGGGTGGGGATTTTAGATTTGGTCAAACCTATGTTTTCCATGAGTCTTTTTACCCACTATTAAAGGTGAAGAAAGTCATGTTATCATTTCTAGTTCCTATTTAAACTTGAAGAAACCCTGAGCATGCTTTTCCTGGACGTCCACTTCTGTCTTCTTGCAGGTGCTGTTTCTTCCGCCGACGCAAGAAGAAGAAGGGTCGCCGCAGTTAAAACATGGTCTGTTAGATTTTGTACTTTTTTCTCTCATTTTTATGTGAAGATCAATGTTATTGTTTATATCATTACAAAGATGGTTTGGCAAATTTATTTTTTTTAGCGGATTTTAAATTTCAAATTAACTTGTTTTTTTTTGGTTTTTTTTTATGTGTGAACGCTAAACCTGAAATCTCTCTCTTTTTTTTTTTTAAGTGAAATAGAAGTCTTTGTGGGAAATTTACTTTCTCCACATACTCATCTCAAATTGTTGCAAATCCTTTGTGTTTATCTTTTCTCTCTTTTTAACTTTACTCATTGGAAAGGGGGGGAGGGGGGGGTCAGTTAAGTTATTTTTTTTTTTTGCATTATGAACCTTATTCAAGGTTTACGTGTATATCCAATACAGGCAATATAAATTGCTTTTGGGTCATAACCTTGCCTTTTTTTCTTTCTTTACTTTAATATTAAGATTTTATTTCCCTTTCTTTCCAGGTGCTGTGGTTGCTTTGGTTGGAAAAAGACGCGTCCACGAGCCAAAAGAAAGACAGAGAAATGACGCCAGTGTGCACATCTGTTGAAGTCATGTGATAGCAACTTGCCTGAAGAGTCTCCTCATTCCTCTTTTTATCAGCATCAAGATCAGTTTGCCCTTCATTTCTCTTTTATCTCTCCGGCTAAAAGGAGGGCGCACTATTACTTGGCCAGAGGAACAGAAATACTGTGAGTTGTTGTGCTCATGGGTTAAATTTTTTGGGCAGGGATCTATGTGATTGAAGTTCTTCTGCCGTGTCTTTTAACCATAAATGAGAACTTTGTGAGGATTACTGATTTATTGAGTTTTGTTTGTAGAATACTTTCCTCCCAAGAAGAGTGAGTTCTTACTTTCTTTAATGCCTAAAATACGTGGCATGAAAGTTGATGTTTGAGTGCTGATATTCTTTAGTATTTGTTCCCTTCTTTAAGCTGTGCTTGTTGTACCTTTTTGTTTAGCTTGCTTCCTTAGATCTCTTAACAGTAAAGTTGGCCATGCCTGAATGATATATTCAGTTTTGATAAATCATCATACACAGTCAAAATTTTAATTAAATTCAAGACTTTTGTAATAAGCTCCAAGTCATAGTATTTAGGGATAGCTCTTAATTACTTTAGTTCTTCCATAAATATTACTTTGGCATTGGTTTTCAGAAAATATCACAGGTTTTACAGATTGGTATGGTGTAATTCTTACAAACAGAGAAGAAAAATTCAACTTATGTAAGAGTGGAAACCTATCTCTGCAACTAAAAATGTTTATACTTGACTCCCAAATTGTGATTTGATTTATTACTGTGTGTTCGTGCAAGTCCGTTTTTCTAAATCAATTCAAGTTTTTTGTCTGTCCATAAAGTTTGATTCTTGGAACAACCTCTAGCACCAAATTTCTTGTTTATTTTCCTATGGTAGAAAGTGTTTTGCTGCGTTATGGTTTTGCCATATTTATTTGTATCATTTCTCATAAAAGCACAGGGCTTGGGATGTATATGCAACACATGCCTTGAAACTTTAAATTATGTCTTTAACGTGGCATGGCTGAGTGAGGCAGGACAGCTCTGAAGCTTTATGACAACCTAAATTTTTTATAACATTGTTGCTGTTGTTCCTCTGTACAGTCAAGTGTTTGAATAAAAATGTATTATCAGACTAGTAGATTTGTGCACTGGTGACTTGAAAGCAAGAGAGATTTGGTCTGATTCAAGGAAAAGGTGTTGAGAGTGTTTGATCTTTTTGATTAGTAATATAAGACTGTGAGTTGCTTATAATTAATTTTGAAGCACTGGTACCTGAAGTTTCAAAAATGAACAGTTTTATCAGAAAGCTGCAAGAATTTAATGTATCTAAATTAAGCAAACAACTTACTTATGGTGAATTGCTTATTTCGCAATACAAAATTTGTTAAAATTTAACGTAACTTAACGTAGATAACCATAAAGAAAATCACAAACCTTCCTTAAGGTTTTAAATATTGCAGATACTTTTACACTAAAAATTTGTTGTTAGGGTATTGTATGTGTATTTGAACTGATTTGTTTCCATTCTTTTCCCCCATACTATGTACTATAAAACAAAAGTGTTAACAGAGCATTTTATTTTGTGCAAGATTTCTTTTCTTCTATCGTTACTAAATTTACTTAGCAAAAAAAAATTCAGCAACTTACAAGCACACGAGATATTTTCATTGCTTTCTATTACACCAATGACATGTATGCAAAAAAAAAAATTGTTTGCATGCTTTTTTTTTCGGGCTTAGATAATTTCCTTTTTTTATACTTTGTTTTGTAAGAACTTGTCAATATTTACATTTATTTTTCACTATAATTATGATGATGGCCACATAGTATTTGTTAAAGTAGCTTGGTTTCTTATTTGAATGTTAAATTCTTAAAAAATTAGCACCTCTCATAATTCAAACCGATTGGGTTTTTTCCTTTAAGCCGCTTAAGGCATAAAAAAGTACTGTATATAATGCAGCATTTTCTAATTTAACGCTCCATTTCACATGTGTAGGTCAGATAGATGAATTTATCTCGCACAAAGATATTTGTTTGTGCTATCAAATCATTTCACCAGTTTGGATTATGTTTCAACTTCTGACGTCTCATGTGTTAGTTTTGTAGTTTTGACACAAATAGAAATCAAATGAAATTTGCTGAGTGGTAGTAGTATATAACCTATGCTGTCATCCATGATAGAAGAGATCTATCTCCTTGAGCCATATTTTGACATGAGGCCTCAGTGCCGTAGTTTTTGTTTTTTTTTCATATCTATCTGTTTCTTTCTACTTTATTCAGCGACTTTACTTAATGACAATTTTGATGTCTCATCTCACAATGTGATGGTCAAAGCTTCAAGACCTGTGACAAATCAATATCACATGCATCAGCTTCTCATAGGTGTTTATCACAGCTGGCTTGTCCTGATTGTTTTATAGATTATCTTCCATTTGGTCCTTTCATCATTGATGCCTCATGCAATGTGAAACCTCCACACTTGACCTGCTCTTGTTGTCAGGACAAGTATTGAATCTGTCATGCAAGGGTGCAGGACATTTTTATACCATAGCATCTCCTAGTCTGTAAAAGGCTTGATCTTTGAATTTTAAAAGCTATTTTTATATATTTATGTTGTTTCTTTTTAATGGATGGTTTTGTTTGAATGGTGTGTGCAGATTTTCCTATGTATAGCGACCATTATGATGATATCAGAATGTATATATTCCATCGCCTGTATATAGAGTATATGTATTTTGTTATGCCAGGTGATTTCGTCATGCTTGGTTGCATTTTGGATAGTCTTTTGTTTAACTTTCTGTCACATGCCACTCCTAGGTGAATATTGGGATGCATTTTAATTCATCTTGCTTACTCAGGATTTCTTAGGGCTAGAACTCTTCATAAGGTTTTTGTTTTCATCATTTTTTTTTTTCCAGGACTCTTATAGTTAAACAACAAGCACTAATTGGCAAGTATGAACTATGATGTGTTAATCCCAGCAGATAATTCCATGGTGTAATGTCTTAGTCAAATTGAGATAAAGAAAAAAAATTTTTTCAGTGCAACAATTTTATTGTCTTTTTGTATGCATGTGTTTATTGTAAAATTACAGCTTGGCTGATGTTTTTAAACTTCTCAAATTAGCTAATTATTATAATTTTTAATATTACCATTAGATAAAAATTTCATCTTAACTGCCTTCATACCATACCTATTTTTATGTTCACGTTATTTTATTATGTTTACAATGATCAATTGAGAAGATGTTCTATGGCCTCGTGAAATAATTGCGTCTTGAGTAAAATAAAAATACATTTGTAAATGACCAAAAATATAACAGTTTTGTGTTAATTTCCTGAGTTTTGTGCCATACTTCAATAGATAAGCTAGACAATTGAAAATGTTGCCCAAACTATGTCAGATAAATACGTATCCACACGTTTTGAGAGATATTTACGTATATATATATATATATATATATATATATATATATATATATATATATATATATATATAAAAGGTACATGATTTCACAAAGATTGAATGCAAGAGAGAACCTGAATCAAGCATCAAACATGATCAAGCAATGCATTGAAAAAATTGCACACCAAGTCTTCATTGCTCCAATTATATTTATAACAATTCATAGCAATGCACCATTATTCTGTGTTTTTAGATCTTTGAAAATTCCTGGTATTTATCTTGATTTGCCAATCACAGAAAGTGAATCAAAAACAAGAATGATAAGAAGTTAGACTGTGGTTGACTCAAAATTGTGTACCATTGTGAGCGTTAACCTCATTTAAATCAGTAATTTCCTGTTTCTTCATTCTGTTTCTTCACAAATAGTGAAATGGCTAATTTCAGCAAGTGGTTATTTTGTCCACACAAAGGTAATCGCTACCAATTTCATAGTTGTGTTTAGGTGATGAATCAGGTTTTACAGTATATTATTTACATAACAACAAAAAAAACACTTAAGTTTGCTATACTGCTAAAGTGATCATTTAGCTGAAGCGTGCCTACATATGGCGTGTTTTGATCCAGTAAGATTATTCCTGTATTTAGAGAACTACATGAATGCATATAGTCATCAATTACGTCAATGATATCGAGATATGTATGCAATGCTATTTAAAACTAAAAAAAATTTTTTGGCGGATTGTCCTTTGGAACAGTTGAAAAATGTATGCCAAAATAATTTTTTTTACACAGAAAAACAGTTGTCTTGACTTCTTCCACTTCCAGTAAGTTTTCTTGAAAAAAATTGAGTTTCCATGTCTGTGAGTACCTGTTGCAGTTTATAGAAGGAATTCCACTGGCAGAAAATCAACCGTAAATCAAGGACTGGTTACGCAACATCATATCAGCCGATAACATTGAGAAACCTATTCAATTTTTTAAAGCTTCCACACTAATATCAATGCTGAGATTGAGGTGCGCAGATTCATGTGAGCAAGGAATAATAATGATAATAACAACATGGGGAAACATAATAAGCCTATCCGATGGGGAAAAAAAGTACTACGGACATCTTCTAAAGTCTTCTAATCAATGAAAACAGTGTATGATTTCTAACTGGGTACAGGTAGCATAACTTTGTGAAATCTAATTACCAATCATAATTAATCATTTAGGCTGGCTTTAGATGTGAACATAGTTTGCTTCATAGCAGAGGGATGACAGATATGAGTTATCAAGTATTAAACACTATTATTACCATACAAGTATTATTACCTTGTGTCTGCATATTACAACAAACTGCAGACAGAATCGTCATTGACAGCATTGTCTACAGGTGATTTTTTTCTCTCGTGATCTTAGCATAACTTATTGATTCATTCGATACATGCTACAAGGATGTTTTTTTCTCTCCTTCGTGTTTAACCATTGCAGTAGCGAAACAGACTGTTAAACTATTCAACACTCAAAGAGTAAAAATTAAACACTATGAGTGTTTACATATATATTCGTAAATAAAGTGTGAAGATGATATCGATCAGCACTAGGCTACATATTCCCTAAGCGAGAAACTTAGGCCCTACATTCTGATATCTTGATACTCTCATCAGACTCTTTAAGCCTTGTGCAAAATTATGATCATTGATATGCGCAGTAATTTTAATCTGGTGATGTCGACTAGTTATAGGCCTTTAAAACTTTTAGCATGTGAAAAAGACTCGACGATTCTCTATTGATTAAGTAAACGGATTTTTCGTTTTCTTATACTCGAGGTAAAACAGTTAATTTAGTGGGAGATTCATGGTGCTATTGAACTCTCTTTCAATATGTTACTAAAATTTACATTTATAATCCTGTCGACATTGGCCATTTTTTCAGCGTTTAAAATACATGTACATATTAAAAACTATCTGAAGCCCATGAACCTCCGATGGAAGACGGGATAAGAAACAACCGAATGTTATTTTTTTTTTTTTAATTGAATTAATAGAACATAGGCTCAAATAAGCATGACTCTCGACCCCCTCCTCCATTATCACCCTCTTATGCGAGCTATGGTCAACTGAGCCATGTTAATAGGCAAAATAAAAAGAACCGACAACTGTCTCATGTGTATAGGCCTACTATACGGTAGGCACAACCAAAAACTGCCATGATTGTCATTAATTTGTTCCCTACTTGATGATAAGCGGTTTTAAAAAAAAATGGTTTATCACATGATCGGGATTTTCCCTTTTCTTCAAACCAAAATTATACTACTATTATTATTGATAGGGTAGTTGATATAATTCACAAGACATTGAAACTTCATTTTAGATCGTTGTAACTTTTATTTCATATAAAAATCCCATGCCTTTTTTCCTTCTATATTTTAATTCCGTGTGTTTTGTGCTGAATAAATCCAACCCAATACAATAGGCGAGGACCGAATATATGATTAAAAAAAAAATTGAATACAGATGGAATAAGGGAATCAATTTATCAAAACTGGAAGAGATGACCATATTGTGAAATTTTATAATACTAACGGGTATCCTTTAGTTCCGCCCATCGGTTAACTATCACTCCAAACGCCTGTCTAGTGTCTACACTAAGGATAAACTCGATAGGTTTACACTTACAGCGAGGCTACTTTCTAAAATACCAGTTTCCTCGGTTGGCTGGCTCTGAGTCTTGGTGAGCTTTGCCTACATGTATTTCTGACTCTGAGTCAGAGGTAAGAAGCCGTGACACTATATTTACTTAACTTTCTAGAATCGCTGATTTAATTCAATTTTGCAAAGGTGCAAAAATAATAACACGTCTTGTGTTTGTGGACAAAAAAAAAAAAAAAAAGCAGGTTATAATTATATTGGAGGATTCATTTTTAGAAGATCTTGATGTTGCTGTTTTTTTCATCTACAAACTGACTTCTGTTTAAAAAAAAAAATAATAAAAAAAAAACAATGTTTGGTCCAAAAATGGCTTTTGAAGAGAACACAGTATACCCTTTTAAATATTTTGAAAGAACTTCGGCTATGCCCACATTTCAACAGAGAGAGAGAGAGAGAGAGAGAGAGAGAGAGAGAGAGAGAGAGAGAGAGAGAGAGAGAGAGAGAGAGAGAGAGAGAGAGAGAGAGAGAGACAGACAGACAGACAGACAGAGACAGACAGACAAACAGACAGACAGAGAAAGAGAATAAGAGAGAGAGAGAGAGAGAGAGAGAGAGAGAGAGAGAGAGAGAGAGAGAGAGAGAGAGAGATAAAAGGTAGTGGCTAATAAAAATTAAAGTTAAAATTATATTTCTAAATAAAAATTACAAATTGTTACACGCGAGCATTTTCACTAATTATAATATGTGAATCTGAATTTGTTAATAGATTTAGGCTTCGGTTTGTATTTTTAAAAAATGTTAAAAACAAATTTCATTTACCTGCACCCATAAATCACAGACGACGCCAGCCATGCCCCGGCTATCAAACAAATGCGCCAAACTATTCAGCATGTTGGAATCGTCGGGCGGCGTGACAGTGATACCATGGAATGACGAAAAACTACAAGTCTGGGATTTTTTCTGGGAGTGGTTTTCTTCAGGACTGCCGGCATACACTTAATCACATTCCAGTAATAACGTATTTGAATCTTGGAACAAAATGACACCAAGTATAATAAGGAATGTAGAACATGAACATTGTATCTGGTGTTTATTGTTTAGATGTGCCTACGATAATAATCAAAAGCAAAAATTTTCGTTTGAGATCTCCAAATATTTTTTTTTAGATTTCAATATTTTTTTTTGTTCCTTTCAGGGATATCATTTGATGTCGGTGTTGCTGCTACTGTTGTTACTTTTATCATTACACTTTCTTCTTCTTCTTCTTCTTCTTCTTCTTCTTCTTCTTCTTCTTCTTCTTCTTCTTCTTCTTCTTCTTCTTCTTCTTCTTCTTCTTCTTCTTCTTCTTCTTCTTCTTCTTCTTCTTCTTCTTCTTCTTCTTCTTCTTCTTCTTCTTCTTCTTCTTCTTCTTCTCCTCCTCCTCCTCCTCCTCCTTGTTGTTGTTGTTGTTGTTGTTGTTGTTGTTGTTGTTATTGTTGTTGTTGTTGTTGTTATTATTATTATTATTATTATTATTATTATTATTATTATTATTATTATTATTATTATTATTATTATTATTATTATTATTATTATTATTATTATTATTATTATTATTATAGCATCAGCATCTTCTTTGCAGTTCTTTTGCAGTATGTATTCAAGAAATCACGACGTCTTTCTTCATCGGAGAACGGATGGATCCCTATTTGACCTAACAAGAAGCAGAGCAAAGGCCAAAATCAAGGCTGCTATTATCAGAGATCTTCTTTTGGCGGATGTTATAGCCCTTATGGCTCACAGTGAGGCAACTCCAGGCACGCAAGAAGTTTTCCCTCATGATTAGCGTTAAAAAAAAAACCCTGTCGTCCTGTCTGAAGGTAATAAATCCCCAATCGAGTATCAAATTAGACTCAAAACCACTGGAACCTGTCATCAAGTTCTGCTATCTAGGATCTAGAGAGAAAGCTAAGTACCTTTCCCCTAGGATGTCTCCGCAAGATCATTGATATACGTCATGAAGACAGGAAGACCGACACAAAGTTACTTGAAAAAACAAATCCTCCAAGCATATTTACTATCTTATGCAAGAGATGACTCATAGGGCTGGGACACTTGATACGGATGGACGACAGCCACATTCCGAAACAGATGCTCTTTGGTTAGATAGCTTCCGGAAACAGAGCCAAAGGAAGACCCAATCTGAGATTCAAGGATAGATGCAAGAGCAGCTTGACCAGGTGCAAAATGAATGTACAAACCTGGGAAAAATTGTCAGAAGATAGAGCAGCTTGGAAAGCATCTGTGACATTGGGCACCAAACATCATGAGAATACCATCTTCTCAGATTTTAAGGCAACGTGCAAGAAAATATCAGTCCCTGTTATAAATTCATATTCACTGACCCCTTCTCCGATCAAAAACAAAAAAAAACAGCAAAATTATAAAAACAAAACAAAACAAAAATAAAAGAATTCCAGAGATTAACCTCCCCGCTTTCCATAAAAAACAATAAAATGCAATTTAATAGATATACAAAAAATTCGAAACATGTTATCAACGGAACCCACTCCAGAAGATCCGGGCAACCTTTTTTTAAAGAAAATATAGAATCTAGAGTAATGGCCCCTAACTTCAAAATTTCTTCGTTAGGCTTAGCCTCAAAAAACTAAGATCTATAGGCCAAAAGCCTAACCTAAACACAAAACATGGCTACTGAAGCTTTACGTGCTGAAAACCCGGAGTCGATTGAGGCCCTTAGTCGAGAAGCAGAATCTCTGAAAACCCGTCTTGCAGAAGAAAAAGCTAAATTAAACGATGTTGATTGTAAGTCACTATACTTTAAGCTATTATATAGATCTAGATCCAGATATCTAGATCTAGATCTAGCCTCTATATCATCTCTCTAATTAAAATAAAAAGTAGGCCTACATGTAGATCTAGAGTCTAGTCTAGATCTAGATTAGATCTAGATTCTAGATGATGTAGATCTAGATTTATAGGCCTAAAGAACGAATCAGTCTGAAACAAATAGAAGTATCAAGACTAGATTTAGATGTAATGGTCTTTTATTTATTTTTCTTCGCTTGATTCATCATGAAACGAACTTAAATTTCCTTTTGTATTTTGGTTCATTTCCTGGTCCAAGAGTGGAGAAGAAAAGATTCAAAACGTCAAATGGGGAGGAAGAGAGAGAGACGTTAATCCTGTAAGTGTAAGGACCCCTGTGTAGACCTGCATTATTTTATTTAGCCTAGATCCTGAAAAGATCTCAGTGCGTAGATGTATGCATTGCTTTTAAATATGGCGGATTCCACGAACATGGATCAAGATTGTCCCAAAATTATAAAATTTTCAACTTTCAACAACACGCACATATTATACATCAAAAGAAAGGGAATTTAAAGCTGAATTCAAGTATGTAATTTTTAAGACCTAGAGATCTTTTATTGTCGAGTTACAACAAAAATGGTGCACCTTATCTCATGTGTAATAAAACTTCAGCGCAGGTTGATTTTGTCAATGAGGATACATCTTCAACACTACAGCAGTATTTTTTTTTTTTGCACCAATACATCAAAATATCATTGGAACAATACTAAAACTATTCAAGTCTAGTCATTTAAGTCAAGAACAACAATAATTTAATATAAAAAGGTATTTCACAATATATAGATATGTCGCTATTTCAGATGATCGGAACTTCCTGTGTGTCGGGATTCTGACCTTCGTATAAAATATAAAGAATTCGTCTTAAACCGATGAACTTCAGATCAGGTGCAATTAAATTACTCTTTTCGTCAAAAGCCATTCAATTATGTTGAAACGGGTTTTGTTTTTCATATTGGCGCCATAGGAGGCGTACAGCAAGTGAGTATATATGGTTTGAAGACCTCCGAAAGTCTAGATCTAGACTGCGGTTCTGAACGCTGATTCCGATGGTTAGGCGACACACATTAACAATACGTTACAAATTCACCTTTACAAACCTCACAAAGAAGATCCGTTAATGTAAAATCAAAGTAGCAACACTAGAGCTCTTGTAGAACAAAATATCCGTATCAACAGCCTTTGTGACGCGAGAAAGTGAAACATCAATGGAAGTTCCGACAGTCAGAACGAGGCGACACATAGAGTATGGTGTATTCTTTTTTCAGTCTGAAGCAGTTAAAAATTATATCGGAGGGCTAAAATCGATTTATTCCCGATAGTTATATATTTCTCAATGGAGTCTACTATTTATACGCGATAAAGACCCGATATTGATGAAAAAAGTGGTTCCGAACGCCAATGCTTCAAGGCGACGCACAACACGCTGACGTCATAGGGGTTTTCCGATTTCCCTCACACAAAGAAAAAGGGACTCGATCGGTTCAAAATGATTGTAGACAAAGCGCACACTTTTAAGAATACAAAGAAACCACCAGGCACCATGTTCGGGTTCTTTTTTTAGTCACAGCAGTCACCCGAACCTTGTGATAGTAAATATGGGACATTTTGTGTGACGCATTTTCTGACAATCGGAACACAAAAAAATTTAAAAAAAATGCATAGGCAAGTCAAAACCGAATTATTTTGATATGGTAGTTTATTAACATTGTCAAGAATGATAATAACATAAATCAGAGTCATAAATGTATTAAAAGTCTGAAATAAAAGGCATTTAATTTGGAACGGCCTTCTTCACCCCTTTTTGTGGAATCCGCCATATGAATCTTGGAAGGGCCCTGATCTATGCTTTTGTACTGAGTAGTAAATTAATAATAGTAATTAGTGAATGGAAAATTTCACTCCTCCTTATAGTGAACTTGAAGGTAATCCTTTTGCTTTGTTTGTAAGTCTTTGCCGATATAGCACAGCTTCAGTTTTGGTCAGGGCATTAGAAATGACTCAGAGCAGGATGGAAGCACCTAAAGTCAATTTCATGAGTAAATATCCCTTATAATGTGAGCGAGAGTTACCTTCCTGGGAAGCCTGACAAACACAGCATCAATAGCCTTGAAGCTTACGTGTTAGTTTTTAAACAGAGAGAGAAAATAATAAGTTTAATATCTTGATTTTTAGCAATATATAAATGTATGAAGGTAATAGACATTATAAAGACCAGATCAAGTAAAAATAAATTATTAAAAAAGATAAGCAGGTGCATGATTTGTCTCAATCATGTATGCTGTTTTCGTGAGGAGAAAGAAGATAACAAGAAAGGCATCAATGACAACAGTGCTGAAGTGTAATCACCTACCTGCTGAGAGAAAGAGAGTCTCATATAAACTAGTGTGATATTGTCTAATTGTGGCTAGACTGAGGCTAAATTAACCCTTTGCTGTTTATATTAGGCGGCGGCCATTTTGAATGCTAGGTTCAGCTTCCTGGTAACAGGGACACCCTTGTTTGTTTTCATTTTTTTGGTCAGATGACGGGCTCTACAGGGGGGTTCTAGAAAATAAGCTGTAGTTAGGCCACTATGGATGTTAAAGCTATGAAATTTTGATAATTTGCATAAAATTAATGTGCTAAATAATTAAAATAATGAAACTGGTTTTGAAGAGTTTTCAATACATTTTAGTATTATTTTTTTTATCATTTTTCTTCATTTTCATTTGAATCCCTTGCATACAGATTCACTAGAATGAACAAAAAAAAAAAAAAATCAAGAGACTGTACAGAGTGACACAAATTCAAGAGGAAAAAAAAGACATTGACATTGTCAATAAAAAGGGAACAGTCCAACTTACTTTTCTTAGTCTTTGTTTTCATAATCCAAAACGTAACTTTCATAAGCACTAACACACTAAACAGCCTAGGCCAACAAAATAAATTTCATAAGAGATAGCACTGAGCAGAAGCTAAAAGCGAAAAAAAAATCTTTCTAAATCTTTCTAAATCTTATTCACAATCACAGTCACACACATTATAAACATCAGATCAACCTGCTTTTTTTTTTAACAAAGCATAACTTTTTTAGGACACTAGCTCACGAAACTGAAAATAATGTCATACGCGAAATACATAAATCTAGCTTCCATCATCATAGTGAAGACGCTTTGCATGCAAAGCAAAATATTCTTGCAAAGCAAAATATTCTTGATCTTCCATCTATTCATATCTATCTAGATCTTGATGTAGAATCTAAGATTTGTTTTTTTTTTCTTCTAATTTCTAAGTGAGCGAAACTAAGCTAGGCTATGTAGGAGCAGAATTGGGATGTGAACAGAGGCAAAGATCGGTATACAACTGTAGCAACATGAAACATCGAACCGATCTCTCGTTTATAATTTAAAATTAACTTTTTAACTAGTTTTACTTTGTTTTATTTTTCCTATATCATAAGTTGTCCAAGCAGTGCATTCCTCCGGACTTAATATCTAGACTAGATTCTATATTCTCTGAAACTGGAGTCTAGATCTAGATCTATATCTAGAATCTAGACCTAGATCTAGACTCTATATATTTTCGCTCCAACTTAGTTATACTCTTTCAATTAAGGATCGGGGCTGGTATCAACATTAGACTCAAAGTCTAGCTCAGTGTCGCTATCTGGAGTGTTTATGGTCAATCAAAGATAATGAACATCACAAAGTCAGAGCAAGAAAAGCTATGTGTAGAGCTAGTCAGAACAAATGTTGCAAGACTGAGTGTTAGGGCTTCCCCGTGCTTTCTATCTCAGGGAATCCCGTGTTATTCTGGGTTGAAGCTATTCAACTATAATTAGAATGTTGCAATTTTCTATTTTTAGATAGGATTCACCCCAGCTTTCGTCCAAAATAGAACCCTCAAACAAAGGGAAACGTCAAGGCTGTATTTGGCCGGCTTAACCCGTAGCCAGATAAGTATAGCACGGCCACTTTTGGCCGGGTTAAACAGGAGGCTCGCTTCCATTTTTGGCCGGATTTGGCCGGTTTAAACGGCAAAGGGTTAACTGGCTGAGTGGGGAATTTCCAGTCTCTTATTTCTGTTTCTAAATTATTCTTTAGTACAATCTGCTGTGTAACCAAACCAGATCATAACTTGGAAAGATTTTTTCATTGCGTTTACGTGAGCATTCAAAGCAATAGATCTAGATCTAGGCTAGATCATGTATCTGGGAGAGTGTTACGAGTGGCATTATTCCTAGCTGGTCAATACACTTAATGTTATGCTCCAGTCTAGGTTAATCACGTTAATAATAATTATAGTTCCACAAGTTTTTCAATCCAACTTGAATTAAAGAAATCACAAGCCACCGACAATTAACTAGTAAACTTTAACTAATCTGAGAAGGTAACAATAATACAGCATCAGCGTGCACAGGCTCATAATTCATATTCAGCACATGGATGCTCCTAGCTCAGTTCAGGACTCAAATTGCAGTCTCTGTCATCTCTCTCTCTCTCTCTCTCTCTCTCTCTCTCGAAATATGCTCCTGTTATACCATAAGTAATCTTAATAATATCTATACGAACAAACTACACAAATACCAAATGCTCTCTCATCGGACATAAACAATCCATTTAAGGTCATGCAGTAACAACATCGCTTGCGAAGTTCCTAAATTAAAAATTCTGATTTCAATGTAAAGAATCACACGCAAAACTTTCTACCAAAACAACCCAGCGTCATCCATCTTAACAACATCCAGTGCCAGGGTATCCGCGAAAAACCCCTGTATCACATTTGCATAATAAAGCCGTACCCAAATTCCCATTGTTCGAGTTTGCAAAATATTCCTCTTTGTTGTCCATTCTAATAAACAAGTCCAGTCATTTCCAGACTATTACAACTTGGGATGCAAAAATATACACTCATTAAATAGAGAAAACTGCTAACAGTCAAGTAACAAAGGTAATATTAAATTGCGTGTGTAACAGAGAGTCTTGTAAAGAATTTCATAGAAATTTATATCTAGACAGGGTTTGGGGTGTAATATTTATTTAGTATACATATTCGACTTAACAAGTGCAAAATGCAAACAAAGGACAGCTTCAGCTGTCTTTTTTTTTTAGTGTAGAAGGATGTGCATTTAAATTAATAATCTATGAACTCAGTCTATGCATTCCTTAAATCTTTGGTCTAAGAGTCAGAAAAATGTGTAACTCATGGCGACCATTTTTGGAACATCATCTATTGTGCTAAAATGAAATTTTTGTTCATAACACTCACTGAAATAATGAAAGATTATCACAGGGATTCATGAGTTCAAGATCTAAAAAAATTGAGTTTTTAAGAGGTTTTGTGCAGGCTCAATCATTGCCCTGTATCAGTATTTGTCATTAATTCTGACTCTTCATATGTTTTGAAAAATGTTACACCAGTTGAGCGTAAACCTCTGACACTACATTATAGTGGAAGAAGAAGGAGTATCTTTCTCAGTGAAAGACTGAGGTTGCAACTCTAACATTTGGCAGAGAACCACCAATATATCAAACTTTTTTTCTCTTTCCTGAGGGCGCTTAAAAGTTTGGTTTGAATGATCTAATGTTAATAAGGGCTCCAAATTTCTTTGAAATCCACGGTTTCCTTAATATGAAAACAATCTTCAATGATATTGCTCTTTAGGCTATAGATCATTAGTATTTTCTTTTTGTTCTGGGCTCATTTTCAATTTGCCCAAATCTTTTTTCAATTTTCAAAATTGTTCCATTGATAAATGTGGCTGTGCTGAAGGACATACTATTGTTATGACATGTTATAGTGTTTTGAGAATATTTTTATTTGGTTAAATTTTATGACATTTATGTTAAAATTCAAACACAGAGATTTGATATTTCTTTCAGCCTGTGTAATTGGTCAGCGTTTGGAGAGCTTACAAAATTTTAACATTAAACCACGGAGAACTCTGAAAGGCCATCAAGGCAAAGTACTGTGCATGGACTGGTCTTCAGACAAACGGCATATTGTGAGCTCTTCACAGGATGGCAAAATGCTTATATGGGATGCTCATACAACTAACAAGGTTTTCCAATGTTGCATTTTTTTAAAACTCTTTTTAATGAACTTTGCTGAAAGTCATTTGGCATTTTAAGATTATCTGGTATTGACAGAATAAGCCTTATCTTTGAACCCACAAACATGCATATGCAGTTCTATTTTATGAGCTTCACATCTGTAGTAGCAGTTTTAAAGCTAAATTTACTTAAGAATACAGCTTCAGTGTTACTTGCAGATAAATGTTTGTATATAAATGGTCAGCTATATCATCGGTATATTCTAAACCCATGCTTTGAAATTGGTAGCGACATCATAAGATAATCTCTGCTAAAAAAAATAACTTCACTTTTTGGCAATTAGTCATGCTCCTCTGTGCCTAAGTAAAATAGTGAAAGAATTTGGGAAGAAATAATAGAGGCAGCCAGGCTGGGCATGTGTAGTATTACTAGTACAGAGTTGAGGCTAAAGCAGACCCTCAGAAAGGATCTAGAGAGCCAGAGAAGATAATATTTATCTTGCACTCTTACTGCTTCTCTGCCTCATATGTCAACACAGGGAAAAATCCTCCAGTATTTCCCAAGACTCTTTTTTATTCAATTTTTGTACTGCTTTTAGTCCAGGTCTAATCAACAAGTGTTAGCCATGTCATCTTGGGCTTTAGGCTAGCTATTGACCACTATTTATGAACACAAAACTGTATAGGCCTTCTGCATGCCAGAACATAGAAATGAATGAAACCAAATAAAATAAGACCAAAAAAAGTAAGATTTTAGTAAATATTTGCCTCATATTTTGCTGTATTAAAAGGGGAGGAAGTGGTTATTATTTTTTTTAAAAAGACAAACATCTCATAAACATTAAAAAAGAGTCATGCAATATAAACTTTCCCTTCAGTCATAACCTTCATTTGGCTTTTCAAAGGGCAAATGCCCTAAATGGTAAATCAGAGACACAGGCACAAATAAATGCCACTGAAGCTCTTGATCTCCAACCAGCTTTGTTCATAAACATCATTTTCTTTTTGAAAATAGAATAAAATCTTTTTTATTTTTTCATCCTAACCATTTTAATGAAATTCGAATTTCCCTGACTTTTTAACATGAAAGATTTTCTTTGTATTCTTTAGGGTTTTTTGAGTATGTACAAATAGAATTTTAAAAGTGATAGTATGAAAAAATTTTGAAGAGTTCTAGCTTGTAGTCGTATCCTGATCTCAGAGTCATTTTATCCGCTCCTCATTATGAAAAAAAAAAAGGTGAGAAGATGATTTTTGCATTTCCAATGGCAATGGACCTGAAATCACACAGTTGTGGACTCACAAAATGAAGTAGGCTGAATCTTTTCATTAAAATTACTGAGGAAAACAGTCACACATAGTTTACCAGTTTGAGAAGGATGAAGCATGTGGAGCATCTGAAATTTATGTTTATAATTTTCAATGCTAAACCAACAGACCAACTTCAATAAAAAGTGATTTCATTGACATGACTTATTGGTGTTCAGTACAATCATTTTGACTTCAAGGAAGGCATTAAGCTGTGTCTGAAATAAGTTTGTTAAAGCTAAGTTTGTTTTTTTTTTTTTCAAATACCAAAAAAACAGATATTCTTTAGTACATTTCTCAATTGGATTTCAAACATTCATACTGTCTCCTTGATTTTTTTTTTTTTTAATGTAGGAGCATGCAATCACTATGCCCACAACATGGGTAATGGCTTGTTCATATGGACCTTCAGGGAGTGTGGTGGCTTGTGGGTGAGTCATTAAAAACTACTGGTTTGTTATGTAACAGTAATTTGCATGATCAGAGAGAGGGAGAGAGCTGCATTATTCTTTGAAAATAAACATTTTTTTTAACCCTTAAATCACCAACCCCCATTAGAATTTTCCTAGTCGAGTTACCAAGGTAAGCAACTTTTTGTTTCTCTCCCCCCACAAAAAAATGGTATAATTCAATCACTGTTGATAAATCCTTTTTTTTTTTTTTGGGGGGGGGGGGGAGGAGGAGGAGATGTGGGGGTCAGGTTCTTAAAGACTGCCATAAGTTTAATGTATGGATTATTATGTGCATTTAATGAATTTTTGTTTTGTCATCGAAAGAAAGTAAAAGAATATCATTTTTCATGCAGGGGTCTAGACAATAAATGTACCCTTTACCCTGTGAATATGGATGAAGATCCTGCAACCAAAAAGAAAGCAGTAGCAACTCACACAAGTTACCTTTCTTGTTGCTCCTTTACCAGCTCAGACCATCAGGTATATGCATGATGATGATTGAGATTATTTCTTGTCTAATGGGACCACAAAATTTTAAAAAATGTGAAGAAAGACTTGTTGGAGATAAAATTCATAAAAATTTGTAGCCTTTTTTGGCCATCTTGTGAGTCTTTTTTTTTTTTTAATGTTATATCTTTGTAAGAAATGAAAAGAAGCATAGGGTTTTATTGTAAGGTACTTTTGGCTAATTATTTCTAAATATAAGAGGGGAATGTCCATAATTTTGTTGTCAATGGTGCAATCATTGAAAAGATGAAAGTTATATATCAGGGAAAGAAAATGAGGTAAGCTATATGATAATAAAAGTACTGAGTTATTGGAGAAATAGTAGAAGATGAAGAAAAGCAAAATGAAAATGGCATCGTATATTATCAATGGACATGCTGTAAGTCCTTATTTCACACATATTTTCAGATTCTTACTGGAAGTGGAGACAGCACGTGTGCTTTATGGGATGTTGAGAGTGCACAATTGATTCAAAGTTTTCACGGTCATGCAGGAGATGTTATGAGTATAGATCTCTCTCCTACAGAGACAGGAAATATCTTTGTCTCAGGGGTTGGTGCTTTATATTTAACTCATATGTGTTGTTTGTTGCAAACTTTGCAGCCTTACTTTACAAATCATTTTTTGTTGTCACCCACTTTTTTTTTACACTTTATCAACTCTTTTTTTGTTGACAGTGTGACAAAACGGTAAAAGTCTTTTGTAATGAAAATTATTTTGTGAAAAAACTTGTGTGATGAAATTTTCATCTTTTTCCGTGAGATTTACACCATGCCTTTAAAACCAAAGAAGCAGGAGATTAATTAACTAATCTTTGAGACTCAATATTAACTAATGAAAAAAATATCCAATTTTGAAGACAACACTTGGGTGTGCATCAAAGTGTGGCATTTCTATCATGCCTTTTCTAAAAAAGGAGGAGATTTTAAAAGCAATTCAATAATACAGCTGACAATGCATCAATCAGCCAGAGAGATTGATTGAATTTATTTGTAATGAAAGACTGGTTTTAATAGATCCAATTGAGAGACAGATTTACAAACCTAATAAGTATTTTTTGTTTTAACCTTTTGTCCTGGTGTTGTTTTGGCCTATTTTAATCTTCTATTTAAAGCCTAACACGACTTCAAGGCCACTGAATAATTTTCCAATGATCAGAAGCTAAAGATTTAGACATAGGCTAGTACAATTATCATAAAGTTAAATATTAGGCCCTATTTATACATCCCAATAAAGGTCTACAAATTTCCACACTGCTTTACCCTACCTTATCAGGTTTATTTACAGTGTGCTACCCAGCTGAAATACATACATGCAGATTAGTATCTGTATTGCTTTGTTGGCTTGAGCAATGAACTGTGCAAACTCATATTGGGCATATTTGGTACTTATCTATGATAAGTTACAAAACAGAATCATCTATAAACAATTGATACCTGATAATGTCCAATGTTCAGATTAGCACTGAGTAATAACGAGGGTCAGTTTTTTTTTACTTTAAGACTTAAGAATCCATAACTTCCACTTTCCATCAAGTGATATCATAGAGAAACTGGAGGTCTTATCCAAAAGTGATTCCTTAGACCTTAGGAAAATTTGGTGGCCATTGAACAAGAGGAAGATCTAGATTTATCTATTCTTAGATGTATACACACCCAAATTGTGTGGGAAAGTGCAAATAAAACACTGCAGATGAAAAAATGATATGCCATGCATATATATATATATATATAGACATATATACATATATATATATATATCTATATATATAGAGAGAGAGAGAGAGAGAGAGAGAGAGAGAGAGAGAGAGAGAGAGAGAGAGAGAGAGAGAGAGAGAGAGAGAGAGAGAGAAAAAAAGAGAGAGAGAGAGAGAGAGAGAGAGAGAGAGAGAGAGAGAGAGAGAGAGAGAGAGAGAGAGAGAGAGAGAGAGAGAGAGAGAGAGAGAGAGAGAGAGAGAGAGAGAGAGAGAGAGAGAGAGAGAGAGAGAGAGAGAGAGAGAGAGAGAGAGAGAGAGAGAGAGAGAGAGAGAGAGAGAGAGAGAGAGAGAGAGAGAGAGAGAGAGAGAGAGAGAGAGAGAGAGAGAGAGAGAGAGAGAGAGAGAGAGAGAGAGAGAGAGAGAGAGAGAGAGAGAGAGAGAGAGAGAGAGAGAGAGAGAGAGAGAGAGAGAGAGAGAGAGAGAGAGAGAGAGAGAGAGAGAGAGAGAGAGAGAGAGAGAGAGAGAGAGAGAGAGAGAGAGAGAGAGAGAGAGAGAGAGAGAGAGAGAGAGAGAGAGAGAGAGAGAGAGAGAGAGAGAGAGAGAGAGAGAGAGAGAGAGAGAGAGAGAGAGAGAGAGAGAGAGAGAGAGAGAGAGAGAGAGAGAGAGAGAGAGAGAGAGAGAGAGAGAGAGACATATATACATATATGTGTTTATGATAATTGATATGTTCAGGTATTTATTTATTTTTTTATGATCTCAGGGTTGTGACAAAGTCGCCATGGTGTGGGATATGCGGACAGGAGATTGTGTTCAAGTTTTTGATGGTCATGAGTCAGACATCAACAGTGTCAAATTCTATCCTAGTGGAGATGCTTTTGCTACAGGCTCAGATGATGCCACTGTGAGTTTTTAAATTATGTGCAGTCTCTAAATGCTTTGTATTTTATTTTGAGAGAGATGCACATTTATCCAATTCTTTCTTTTGATCAAAATCTCTTCATGTAAGTAGGAAAATTAAATTAGAAAATATGGATAGGCAAATGATTTCTTTAAACATTCTTTCGTATCAGTTGCAATGTGATATACATAATTATAAGAACAGGTAACTATATGTTAAATACATAAATATTATTTTTTAATTATTTTCCACATCAACTTATTAAGCGTTTTCCATATTTTGACACATGCCTACTGACCCTCTTTTCTCCAGCCCTTGGCAAACCCACCCTACCCAAACTTTCCATTTGCAGATTTAGATCTAGCCTTCCAAAACCAGTCTTTGTACTGAAATGAATTGCTTTTCTTGTCTCACAATCAGTGCAAAGACTACATTATGCCCTCTATTATTTCCTCTTTTTATTATTGAAAGAGAAATATTGGCTAAATAATGGCAATGCCTTTGTAGACTCTTCCATCTTGTTTTATTCTCTACAACTTTACATTTCTATTATGAGAGCATTTTTGACATAAGCAGAATTGTCTTCCACTCCTATTAAGGGATTAGTTACTATTTTCCTCCTTTTTGCGAGATTATTTTGTTTGTTTTACAAATTCTTTAGACATTGAGTTTAACTATTTATCATGCAGAAAAATATTTTTGACTTTCGTTCCCTTTATTGAGTATGTAAAATATATAATTTCTTTAAAAATTGTTTGTTTTGCAAATTCTTTAGACATTGAATTTAACTATTTATTATGCAGAAAAATGTTTTTGACTTTCGTTCCCTTTATTGAGTATGTAAAATATAATTTCTTTAATAATACAGTGCCGTCTTTTTGATCTACGAGCTGATAGAGAAGTCAATTGCTACAAGAAGGACAGTATTATATTTGGCTGCAATGCTGTGGATTTTTCAATGAGTGGTATGTTTTGGTTTTCCAAATGTATTTAGTTAATGTGGTATTACTCCAAATATTATAAAAACAATTTTAATGAAACACTCTGAAGTAAAATTAATACAAAAAGCCATTCATGAGCAAAACTTAAAATAAAATGTCAAGCCTCTGATTTCGGCTATGTGATGAATAGAGAATTGTGAAAAGAGATGATTCACAACGCTTCACAATATGGGACTTTATGACATTGATACTTACACTTAACACTATACATTCAATTAAAATGACAGAATTAATTTCAAGGTAAAAGAGGCTTAGAGCAACTTTTTTCAATCTATTCTTGTGTAAGATCATTACAAAAATGTTTACCAAGTTCAAATAAGAGGGAGAAAATATTGCCTACTGCCCACCTATTTTTCTGAGATGCATTAATCGGCTTCAAAGGCTCTACAACCAGCCATACTTTAAGACGGTAAAAGGAAAGACCATTTGTAATATTTAGGTGAACCATTTTAATACATACCTGTTGGGAAAGATATTCATAAAGGATTATTTGAGGGAGAGTATTTGTAAACCTGAACTCGCAGTTCCTTCAATTTTTTTTTTTATTGTAATTTCTTAATCTTACTATTTATCATCATCAATCAGATGAAAAAATCCAACTGAAATGACTAAAGCTATCATTTTCTTTTTCCTGTATGCTGTAAATCAATCCACCTCAAAAGATCTAAAGAAGCCTGCTGCATTTACCATATATTTTAAAATATAAAATCTTTTGTGATCCTTCTCTCTCTCTCTCTCTCTGTGTCTCTCTGTCTCTCTGAATATAGAAATAAAGAAAGCAGTCAAACAACGTTAGAAGCTGAGACAGACGAAGCTAGATCTAAGGATCTAAAGATGCAAGTGACTGAAAATAATGAAATATGTAGTATAGAAAAGTCAGCCACAAACCTAGATCTAGCTCGAGACCGACAGATAAGACAAAAGACGAGAAAACATTAGAACCGAAGGAATGAACAGGGATCGAACCTGCGCCTCGATGCGGCACCCATTCGCCTTGCCGAGACAAGACCAGGCACTTAACCACTGAGCTATCCGCATCTACAAAAAATAGATGCTTCAGGAACAGTGACTTTCATGCTGGCTTGAATAGACTAAGAAGTTGAATCTCTCTCTTTCTCTCTCTGTCTCTCTCTCCCCCCTCCCCTTTACTTCCTTCCTTCCTTCAGAAATTCATTTCATTTTATTTGACTCACTTATTTATTGTTTTGTTTTAATATTAATTTATGAAAAAATTATACCCCAAAGATGTGATGATTAGTCTTCTTCCTGCTAAAGTGCAAAAAAAAAATATGTCAATCAAGAATGTAGCTTTCAGAACAACAAAGCTTGTAGTATTTTGCGCAACTATCTCAGTCATGGCCAAGCTATAGGCTTTTACAGTTCCATCTAATACTGACAATTCTCATCAGTCTCTAAGTGTTGTAACCTGTTCTTGCAGGTAAATGATACTTGCTTTCTTTTCTGTTGACAAGATTATTAAAATAAAGATTAAATTATTTGCTCATCACATGTAAAAATGGGACTTAGATCAAAAAGTCAAGACCTAGATCTATATGTAGGCTATAATATGGACTGGCTGCATTTTCACCTTTTCTTTCCCTTTTTTATCCTTTACCTTCATAAAGGAAAATTCATCGTTTACGGTGAAGAGTAAATTTTTAAAAATTAAAATCAGTGAATTATATGTTGAGATTTCAAAGTTGGGCAAAATAAAAAACACGGTGTTCTTGCTCCAAGTCTGTGCAGGCCAAAAAGAAAAGCTGGGCTACATCATGCAGGCCTATCAACTCTAGCCAACTTTCACCTATGTGGATTTAAATTTCCATTGTTTTTAATCTAGTCACCAGAAGAACTCTTCTCTTCAGCATTATTTTTGTCTTGCATGTCTTTTATGGAATAATTTAACCACCTTGGTACTTTTGAAAAATCTTTTAGTCCAGTTAAAAGCGACCGCACAAATTAATTATGTGTAAAACTGTTAAAGTATAATGAAGACAAAATTTAGTTCTTTTGTGTAAAGGAAGATGAAACAAACTAGTCTATTCTATTTATGTGCAACAACTACTTTATAGAGGAACATTTGAAAAAGCTGTGTCAAGTTTATTATAATGTTACTGAAACTAGAGGAGAAAGACATGTCAATGCTGACAGTTATGTATATTAATATTTGTTCTCTTTTTCCATTTGGGACTTTTTCAGTCCAAATCCACTTACTCTTTTCATATTGCTGTCCAGACTGGCTGTAGCTACAGATTTCAAATTGAGATGAAATACAACAAATTATTATGTTGATTATAATTAGATGATGGATGTAGAGCAGGCCAATAAACAGAAAGGCAAAAGTTTCATATAAAAAAACCCATCAGTTCAAACATTTATTTTTGCTGTGGAGAAATTCTTCAGTTCAAACTACTGAATATAAGCTCTGCCTTAAAACTAGACTTGAATTTTCAAATATAGATATGTGATATGTGTAATACTTTACCTTTGAATAAAAGAACACAAACAATATTTTCCACAGGTCGCATCCTTTTTGGAGGCTACAATGATTACACTGTAAATGTGTGGGATGCACTCAAAGGAACTCGTATCACCATTCTGTATTGTCATGATAACCGTGTGAGCTGTCTGGGAGTGGCACCAGATGGAACATCTCTATGTACTGGAAGTTGGGACTATACACTCAGGGTAAGTAATTTTTGTGTGTGTCAGAGTTGATATGAATACTGCTTACTTGGATGGTCTGCTTGAAAATCTTAAACGAAAAATAGATTGAGGTAATGTTAAACAGCTAAGAATTTTTTACTTTTCATGTTGGGCTTCAAGGACAGCTCCTCCTATGAATTCCACCTTTTTTCTCCGTGTTGAGGGTTTCTATTGTTTTTCCATTCTCATGCCATGGCAAATGAAGTTGATTTTGATAATAAATTTTTAAGTCGTATGAACTTCATTTAGAATTGTTTTATGAGATTAGGGGCAAGCACTGATGAATTCTTTTTTCTTTTTTTTTTTTTTTTTCAAATATTAGCCATATATATGGTAAACTGAAATCTCTTCAAAGGAGCAATATTATTCATACATTTTGATTCAATTACTGACAAGTTATTCTTCAGAAAATTGTACTTGAAGTCTTCATTGACATGTTGAGTGATTCCAGATCCCAGATGTGATATTCAATTATTTGAACAATCATGTGTCTTGAAAGAGATCCTTTTTATTGTGGGTCATTTATTACTTAAATATGTTATATTTAGTGTGGATAAACCAAATTCACTTATCAAAAAATCTACAGAGGTTCTTATATGGATACTTTTAGCACATATTGAATCATCTGAACAAAAACGATAAAAAACCAAGATGAAAGAAATAAACCCAGAACTAGCTCAAGTAATCATATACAGTGGAGCACGGATCCATTGGGGATTTTTTTTATGTTGAGGAATTTGTGTTTGAACAATTCTATTTATAGCACTCTGACCCTGGATTTGGGTTTGGGATGGTTTTCTGAAGTACATTAACAGCATATAGAGACTTCCTGTTTTCTTGGCTTCTTCTGTGCAATTCCGAGCATTAGGAGAACACCCAATCCAAGCATTACGGGAATACCCGATTTTCCGTATTTTCCATACTTTTAATGTTTCAAATAGCGGATGGACGACAAACACCTCCGAACAAGCCGATCTGTCATTCCCAACTCGTTTTATGTTAAAACTTGTCTCCAAACCCCAGCACTCATCTAGGCTCTAGGTCTACATTCAGATCGCGGTAAAAAAAAACTGCCTTCTAGTTAGGGATACATTTAGTCAAAAGTCCATGTTCAAATACAATGAACATTGCTTGTACCTGAATAAAGGCTGCCTGTCAAGGCAGATTTGGGCCTAATCCCACTAGAGGACCTGACAAGGGATTTGTTAACATGGAGATCACTAATGTCAGTCCAACATTCTACCTTTTGAGCTATCTGGCGTCCTAACCGTCAATAAAGAGATTGTTCCCACCAGCTTTTTTTCACACCCATGTACTGATTGAATAAACAAGGGGTCGGTCCAGACAGACGTCATCCTTACCCATGTCTTGTACACGTATAACAAGCAAATCTTGGATAAAATCAACCCCTTTGAAATCTTAGCGACAGGTAGACCTAGCATAGGCGGAGACAGACAACTGGCGGTAGGTGCATCTGACTAGGCTGCAGTAAGAAGAGTTGGGAGAGGGGGGTGTCTCTCTCGCTGGCGACTAGGGATAAAAGGCTGATCTACCTGTGCCCAAATTGTTTCCACATATTGAAAGGGAGAGGTAGGGCGTGCTTATTTGAAGATAACAAGAGCTGTATAGAGGACTTGGTCTAAACTTAAGATCTGCAAATGGGATGAGAGTCAAGGTTTGTCAAATTTTTTAAGAGGCAAACATTTTCATTCTCTAACTGAGGACTGATTGTTTGAAGAAAATAACTTCGAACTAGTTCGACAAAAACTATCGAGACATAAGAAGGGGAAAAAGGATGAGTTTGAGGAATTTGTGATTTTGAGGGATCCATGTTTGATCTAATAATGTTCCATTGTAGTATGCAGGTGAAAAAAAAAATTCTGTATATCTCTTTTCTATTCAAAGATATTTTTTTTTATTTATCAACAGGTTTGGGCATGAGATATAGAGCTGTAACCAAAGAAGTTTTGCCTTCTGGTTTGAGATTAACACAGTAGGAGATTGATGTTAGAGGCCATTATCATCCAGTCTCAAAAGTTTTCTCACTTGCATAATATGTCACTTTAGGTGTCTAGTATGATATGTAAAAATGCAAAGTCTTATATAAGTAAAGCCTAGAACTTTGAAGCAAATTATGTCTAGGCATTGTACTTATTTTATTTGCGGTTGCCAGTTAGAAATTTGAGAGTGCTGCATCTGGCAAATTGCTTCATAAAAATGCAAATTTCTCCTTTCTTGCTTCGAGAAAAATTAAGAAATAAATCTGATCTTAAGAGGAAATTTCTACTTTAACAGAATCTACCCTGGCCAGCTGAAGTCATGATTCGGTCATGGCCCAGCTGTGCTGAGGCTGCCTGACTAGCCAGACTGCCAATCCTGGGCTGTGTTGCTGTGTTTGTGTGTGTTGCATATGATTGCCTGTAATTTCTATTTTCTTCATTGATCATCATGAAATTTTGACTGTACACAGTTTATCAAATGATTGATTCTTCGTAGATTATATAAAAGATAAAAAAAAAACACCTTGAAATAATACAATTTTGATGAAATGAAATGAATTACTCTTAAGTGTTTTACTGTGTTGATTACACACGTCACACACATACACAGCATGCTCCGACTAGTCGTTCTTTCACGAAATAAACAGTTCTAAATATAACAGTGACATCAAATACGAGTATTCTCTTACCTGGGCCAGGAGTTAGCAGCCCTGGGTCCGAGATTACTTGGTCACGGGCCCTGAGAACAGATACAGCAGTATGAAGTATCTCGTACTCGGGGTAGATTCTGTTAATATCTTGCACAAAACCTGCTCCTTACGTTCAAGTTTGTCAGAGCCACCAGACTCCTGATTTGACAGACTGTCAATGTCAAGGGAACGCTGAAGAAGAATATCTTGTGCAAATTTATTTATATGTTTAGATTTGTTTGATTATTTTTAATTATTGATATATTTATATTCCATAAGGTGAAAATGTGTCTTTATAGGATGAGTATATGGTGTGGTGTCTGTTATTGATTTTTTTTTATTAAGCTAACGATAATATAAAGGATACTTGGAAAATACATAGCGCTGCAAGATCACAATTGAGATACAGTGCTCTTTTTTAATGACATAGTCAATGAAAGAATTAGTGGAATCTGCAATTATGTAATGAAGATATGAGTTTTTACTATGAAAGTTTATTTGATATACAGTAAAATGCTTTTTAAAAAGTACTGTGGTTTGAATCGAAAAATAAATAGGGCTAAAGACTGATTGCGTAATTGTTTCTTGATGTACATTTTTAGCCAAACAAACTATTGCAACAAATCACTGATTATTGGGCTTTGTCAATTTGTCCCAGAGATGTTGTCATTCTCATGAGAAGTGCTTTTAAGGATGAGCCAGGCCCAGATCAAAGTCTCAAAAGGCAGTAAGAGAAAAAATAAGTCGCTAGTATGAATTCTTATAGACAATTTTTGTCTTTTTTTTTTTTTGAAGAAAAGCATCCTCTGATGGGAGATGATGTATATATGATTGTAAACTAAAGAGCATTGTAAAGTAAAAATAGGAACTGAAAGAAAGTAAAGCTGATCTTTTCCGCAAGCCTACAGTTTTTCCTTTGATGTATGATGTGTGCTTCAAGGCTTTAGTAAGTTATCTTAAAAATAATTGCTATGAAATTAGTAAATGCCTAAGAAATCCATCTTGTTCCAGAACTAATTTAATTTGAAAAGTATGAAATATTTTTTCCTAATCTTCTTGTCCTTCAAATTTTTTTGGGAACATTTTTTTCCCTCATTGTTTAAGCAAGTTGCTTTTGTGATTCAAGTTACAATCTTTGTTTGTAGAAGATATTGATGCTTTTTTTCCACTTAAACAGCTGTTCCAAATTCTTTGAAAATTAGAAAATTAGCTTTCATTTTCCTTGAAAGTTTAAATCACCAGTCATAACATAAAACACGAATTTTAACTTCTAAATTTGCTTACAAAGGTACTGGTAACCCTAGAAATTAATTGTCTTATCATTTAAAAGCACTTGTTAGCTATATTTGAATGTTATGAAACAATAAAAGGGATATTTCAGAGGTATGTTTAAGGCGCTCTTTTTGTTGACAGTTTCATTTTTGTTGCACTTAAATGCTTCTGTTCAAATTTTTTTTTTTGACTGAACTCAACACACTCCAATTAAAAAGAAAAGAAGTTTGCACTGATTTATTGGTGCTACTTCAATTAAATGTAAAGAAAATAATTATAATTTGTTTCTAAGTTTTAAATAATATAAACTCTTCAGACACTTTTTAAGATGTTAGATTATGAAGAGGAAAAAAACAGCAAAATGTTAAAGACATAATACCGATATTTGTTCCTACTGTAAGAATCTATTTTTTCGTCTTATTTTATTTGCTTGATGAATGTATTTATCATGTATTTAAGCTTTTGTTCCTATTTCGGCATTTATATCAGCAAAGAGTGACAATCCCTGTGACTTTTACTGCACTTAAAAAATATTACGAAAAAAAAAATTCTCCGAATATTAAGTGTTATGTAAATATTGTACATTTGTTTAGATCATCATTGATCATCTTAAGTTCAGTTATGTTTTGTTTTAAACTCTGAGCAAAATTGAATCAATGTTCAGAGCAGTACATTTTATATATATATAATGAATCACTTAGAATGTTGTGGGAAGTATCCAATCGAGATCTTTCAAACATGAACAGAATATTGGTTATATATATAAATATAGATTATTGATATTTATTAAGTAATTGAGATGAATTAGTATACTTTGAAAAGTCCAATGATAACATAATTTGATATTTACAAATATTTTCTTTCATTTTGATAACTTCTATATGATTTCCTATCTGAATATTGCTCTATGAAAAGCACCATTTACAGACAATTACAGCATCCCATCAAGTTTTTGCTCTTTGCATGTGAAAATGGCTTTTGTCCCATTTGATAAATGAGTAGCATGATAAAAATGTTTTTATAGAATTATTAATCTAGTCCTTGGAAAGATTTGATATTTGCTGACACCTAGGCCTAGATTTGCTTTAGTAGCTTTGCATTGATCTAAATTTATTGTCTAATATACAGGCACTGATGTGCTAGCAAAGCACACTTTTTACCAAGCTAGTCTCATTTCCTTATCGATATATCCTGTTTCAAAGAATGGAGAATATTATCATAATTTAACCAGACTTTACTCATCAAAACAATGGAAATCAATAGAAGTTAGGGAAGTAAGTTGAAGCAAAATAATTACAGACAAGGTCAAAACCCTCAGCTGGTTTCTAACTCTTTTCTTTGAAGAAAAAGAAAATGTTTGATGGGAATTTGAAAGGACACAATTTAAACTTTCAGAAGCGAGTTGTTCTTTATTTTTTTTAAAAGAACTTTTCCAAATGAGGTTTGTGTGTGTGTGTGTGTGTTTGTGATAATTTAAGATGGAAAAAAAAATCAACTTTGAGATGAAAGGACAATAAAATCAACTTATTTCAAGATTAGATGATGCCATTGTATATTAAAAGATGATTTTCTGTTACCTATCCGGGACCATTAGGTCATATTTTATTCTCTTGAAATTCCCTTTTACTTTGAACTGCAATAGTTATCTATTATCATACTCAATGATAATTATTATCAGGTATCTTCATGTTTAATTATTATCAATACAGATGGAAGGTGGAAAACCTAAATCTTAACTTCTCTTTCATTATAGATCTTACAGTTTTAAATTTTTGCAGAACATTTTCAATATTGTCTAAAATGTGCACGTACTTGTGCTTACTTTCTCAATTAAATAGCCTTTTTGTTTTTCAATTTTGATTGCTTAATCCTCTTATTAGACCCACATCTAATTTTTAGAATCCTTGTTTGATGCAGGCCTGAAAACTCTAGGTTGGATTTTTATGTCTAGAGGGAATGGGATTTTACAATGAGTTCTGGTCAGCTCTGCTTTGAATTTTGCTACCACATAAAGTAAAATCTTCATTTTGGAGTCTGAATGGGGAAAAGTACTAAAGTCACCTTTTTTTAAAGATTAAAATAGACCTGATACTATTGACTTAAGAATGAGCATATAGATGCCATTGTCTTAGTATCAATTTATATTTAAGATGTACACCTGTTTTGTTATTAAATTGCTTAAAACGAGTGGTTTGGAATAACAAATACAAATTAAGCCATGAGAAACTTGATTTAAAATTTAAAGAGGTTGAAAGGGAAAAAAAAGTCTGATCATCTTAACATCTATCTTATTCCAATTATTTAACTGCATGACAGTAAAAAAAAATATCATTTTTATACTGCTATGATATGGCTGTGTTATGAAGATATCTTTGCCTTGAATGTCCTCTTTACAGCTTGTTTTACTCTCTTCTTTTTATTCTAGTCCATTCTGTGTTCTTTGCTTGCAATTCATCTACAAGTATGTATATTTTATGCATAATCCTTTTCTTATTTATACAAATTTTAGTTTCCTCTAATTTTGATAATGAGGATGTTATATGTTCATATAAATGTCAGATTACAGCTCTTGTCATCAAAATTGCTTTAGTTCACTGTTAAATTATTTTCTCAGATATGGCTACTCTTTTTTAAGCATCCATGATATGTAAATTTTGCCTTGAATCTAATTTTGTTGTTTTTAAGTTTTAACATATCTGTAGATGACTAATCAAGTGTCTTTAGTGGACCTTTCTCATAAATTTAATTTTTACTACTCATACACGAGGTTCTTCTATTGGGGAAAAATAATATGGGCAAGAACAAACTTTGGTCAATGTCATTTTGAAAATTTTCGGTTTTTTTGTTTTTAAATATTTTGAAAGTTTAATAATACATTAATAGCTTTCTTCTGTAAGTTAAGAGTTTTAAGAAGGGTAATTCTCCAATGCTTGACAAAGTAAAACTGTGGTGAATTCATGGCCCCTAAATTCCCAAGTTCTATTATAATTGAAAAGAAGAATCATTGTATGATATGAATTAAGCTAAGGAGTTGCCTTTTTTCTAAGGCACGTAAAAATGCGATTGATATATATTTATTAAGGAGGTAGCCACTCTGTTTGCATTCTGAAAGTGAAATCTCTCTAGTCAAAAGCTGTCTTTAAATAATATGAAAATACTCTGCCAGTCAAATTTCTTTTACAAATGACTATTTCAGTTAATTTTTAAACTCCAATCATATTGGGCATTTATTGTCATATTTTTGTATTAAAATTTTCATATTAGAAATAAATTTACTTTCAATGTCTTTTTATCGTTATTTTGCAATTATATTGTATGTAATGTGAGTGTCTGTTGTATCAAAAAATATTCAAATCTTTTTTGATAGCTCATAGACTTGGATAACCAGGTCTATCTATATACTCAATTTATTTCAGATATAAATAAAGACTTTTTGATGGTTGTTTGGCTATGTTGATAATGCTAGCAATCTTGCATAGATTCTGCTCTAAATAAGATCAGAAGATAAATTTTGTAACTATTCTTTACTATACAATCTTGCACAAAAAAAAACAACCCTTTGAATTTTTGTGAATCAGGTTTCTCTTTGTTTCTGTTTAACACTTAATTTTCTAGGGTAAGTTTATTTGAAGGCTTCAATTAAATCCTTGACAGAGCTAAGAGATCCTCATCAGAAATACTCTTTTTCTGTCTTTGATTTAATAACATGAATGTGTTGAAACTGTATTCTTTATTTGTAATCAATATTCTCACTTGGTTTTGTTCTAATTAAATTATCACACTTATTTTCATGCCTAAAGGGTCTCTGCAAGTTCTCACTTTTTTTAAAGGCATTTTTTAGTGGTATCTCACAATTTTAGAGTGTGTGTTTACATTGTAATAAGGTAATTGTCTGGTGGTAGAATCATAGTGCCAAAATAATAAAATGATGAAAAACATCCACTTATGTGATCTATTACAACTGTTGTATTTTTTTTCTTTATGTGCTAAAAGTTCTGTTTGCATTTACTTGTGATTTTCAAATTATAATTTGGTACCCCATATCTTCGCAAATCCTATTTCATTTCTTTGTTAGTGTTTCACACTTCAGATTACGTTCTTTCTTTCTTGCTCTGGGGAAAGAGACATTTTCTCTTTATTTCAATGAAAGCTCAAGTACATTTTGAGGAAATTGAATTTAATTTTGGCTCATATCAAGGATATGTCATATTCAAAATCATAATTTGCTTTCAAATCTTATTTGACTATAGAATCATCATTCTTTGAACAAAGAATCATTTGGAGCATATCAATTTTGCAATTGTTTTACATGGTCTAAATAGCAGAAGCACAAAACTTCACAATTTTTTAAATATAAAATATTATCAAAGCTAAGAAATAGATTGATCAAAAACAATGATTATTGGCTCTCTATCAATTTCTGGGGAGAGTGTATGTCAACATGATTTTTGTAACTTATGGTTGTATTTGAAAATGAGTGTACATTTACGGCATAATTGAATTTGCAAATAAAATAAATATATTCAGGCATATTAAACTTTAATGGCAGTATAATCTGTGCAGGACTATAAAAACTATTTTAAGAAAACAAAACTGAAAGTTCAGTTATACAATCAAAGACATAGATGAAAGAAAATTTGGGCTCTGAGAACTACTTAGTCCTTTATTTGCATAATAATATATGATAAATTAATGTTAAGCAGAGAAATAAGTGCAACAAAAATTTCTCTTACAGTATAACGTACAATGTGATTCTAAAACCACTGCCCATGCCCAAGAGAACTTCCCAGATCTGAGCAGTGCCCAATGCTCTGTTTTCACTTTTGCTGTTGCAGCTAGGCTCTACCAGAAAATTTGGAGTTGATGCAGGGCATGCAAAAATTGTCTATAAATGCTCAGTTGAGGCAAGAACAATAAAAAAGCTTATTTATAGCACTGCCTTGATTACTATTTATATGTATACATTTTCTGTATGGAGGTATTCACATAGAACTGGTAGGATTGAGAAGTGTCACACATTGATGACAAGATATCTGCAAAAATTTACATGCACTGAACTGCACTTCATTTCATTGAAAAGCTCATTATTTGAGACTATCTTACTTCATTTATTATTGACCTACAGGATATTCAAATGATTTCTTGTTTTCTTGAATTTAATAATAAGGCTCAAGACAGTTATGTTACAATAAAGTTCAAAAGCAGAGTTGAAAAAAAAAACAACAAAAAAGTACCAGTCGGAAGCTTTAACACAAATAGATCTAGATCTACTCTAGTCCATCTAGATTTAGAACATAGTTTTTTGCACCAAGCTTAGGTTAAATATGTATTAAAAACCATAGCCTACAATATCAGTCGAAACAAAAAAGAAATAGAGGTTAGGTTCATTTTGTAGATTCTGTTTTGTTACCCTAGTCTATATTTAGAATAAGATGATCATCCAAACTTGGCTCAGGCAGGTTTATAAACAGAATTGGAAATCATCAAGATATATATTAAATAGCTTTGCAATGCTTTTTTTTACTTGCTATTTTGCTTATTTTAGAAGTATTAATATTTATTTGATTCTTTTTGTATTGAGAACTGCATGATAGATCTGATAGATCTAAGCCTTCTGCAACTGGATGATGTTTGCTAGTTTTAAACCTAAAATATAGATGCTACCACTCTACCACTCAAAATATGGGATGCGCCTAATTTGCCTAAAAACAGGAGCATTTCATTAGCTATGCCCTTTTCAAGGAATAGCATGCTTTTGGTACTTGCTCTAAGTTAGATATTGGGTTCTCTTTATGTCTATAGATGCAGGTATGCAAGTCTAAGCTCTTGTCATGATATTTATATTACAGTCGAGGAGAAAAGTCACAACATGTATCATGTTAGAGCATGTACATTATGTTGAACACTTCAGACAATTATTTTTTAACGCAGTGAGGCAATACATAACACTAAAAGATATGAAATTCATGTCCAAAAATTACCATAATTTTTTGTACTTTTGTACAGGAGAGTGAAAAAATTGTAGAGATCTTGATGCATTTTCAGAGAAATTATGCCCATTGAGTTACATTTGAAACATTTTTTTTTTGCCTAAAGATTTTTTCTTGTTGCTTACCAGAGATGAAAACGATGCTGCTCAAACAGGGGAAGTGGAAACAGTACCTGGTTCATAAAATTTAAGCTTTTAGTTTAAGCTCAAAGTGTACACAACCTGTCTTGTGGCATTAGTTTCTAACTGACACTGTTTTTGTAGCTGCATAGATTATAAATCTATGGATATTTAAATAATCACTCTTAGAGAAAAACAACAATTACATGAACCAGTATGTCAAATTTTGACAAAATTAAAAAATAACTAAGGTAATTGTCATCTCCTTTTATTTACCAAGGCAAACTGTAATAAGGATTTGTTGAAAATACCAATAAACAATAGAAGAATATAAGATTATGAAAGAAAAAAATTTTTAAAAAGGAATGTCAAAATAAACTCCACAAGTCATTGTATGTTTTCAAGCTTTCAACTTGTTAACTTCAGTAAAAAAATTAATATATGAAGTTAAGTCGTAACATCTTATTCTTTCAATTGCATGCTATCAAGCTTATATCTTCTGTTATTCTCTGTGACTTAGTTTTATATCTAACAAATCTTAAGAAAAAAAAAATATATCATTCACAGGCTTATAAATTGAATGGTGAGGATATGAAAATTTAAATGTGACTTTCTCAATTTCATTGATATACATGTGTAGATGTTTTACATTAAGTTTCATAGATCTGCTCTGGAGAAGGTAAACGTGACTATTTACTTCTTAAATCTAAAGATTAAAAAAAAAAAAGAAAAAATGGAAGTCAAAGAGGACAAAAATTAGTAACCGTTTGATTCGCAAAAGCATTTTATGTAAAAATGTTGCATGATTCATCTGAATGTCTATCACAGAAGATATAATTATTTACTTACATCAACGTTTTCAAAAAACAAATGTGCCAGATCAAAAAGAAAAAAAAAACGTGGAATTGAGTTGGCATACTTTAAATATTTTAATGTATCTTTATGAGCAGCCAAAGTGAGGGTTGTACAATCACCATTTGTTTCCAAGAGTACACAAATCCAGTTACATCAAAATGCAATGTTTAGAATTCTTCTGATCACTTTCCTTTACTTCCTCAGACTCTCTTGATTTTTCTTGGATTGTTGCACCTTTCTTAAACTCATTAAACATGAGTACGTCCCTGGGGGAAAAAAGTGAATTAATTGTAAACAGGTATTGCAGTAAGAGAGAATCATTGTTCTGGTAACTTTATCATGTAAGAGAGAGAGAGGGATAGACAGACAGACAGACAGACAGATTGGCAGACAAACAGATAGATGTTGTCAGTTGGTCTTTGAGCAGTTTATCAGAAATTCTCTGATATTATTATATTAGAGGCATGGGACAAACAATCTTTCCTCATTAGAATTAAAAATGACACAACTGTCCTTTATAATCACACTCTTAGTTTGGTCTTTACTACATCAGCGATATCAATTTTGTTGCTAATGTTGGCACTATTTCTCTGACAATTACATCTTTTTGTGGTGTTATCAAATACAGTGATAATAGATCTTTTATTTTATTTTTTTCCTTTTATCTCTCTTCAACCCATGTGTAAAATAGAAAATAGCACAGGGAAAGAACAAATAGATGGAAGTCTGTAGATTTTGATAGATGAAGATGATATAGTGATTTTTTTAGTATCATCATTATTTTATTATTATTATTATTATTATCATCATCATCATCATCATCATCATCATCATCATCATCATCATCATCATCATCATCATCATCATTATTATTATTATTATTATTATTATTATTATTATTATTATTATTATTATTATAATTATTATCATCATCATCATCATTATTATTATTATTATTATTATTATTATTATTATTATTATTATTATTATTATTATTATTATTATTATTATTATTATTATTATAAAAATGAAGTACTGTTAGGAAGCCAGGAGCATGGATAGCAACAAGGGGAAAAGTGAGTAAAATTGCAAATGGTGAAAAATCACTATGTAAGCTTGACTGACGAATAAGAGCACAAGTTTACCCGTCAAGACAATGGCGTTTACTTATTTCTGAACCTTCATGCCTTCTAGGCAATTAATCCTTTATGAGATACAATTGGTGCATATAATGGGGAAACTGCTTATTTTTTAGACCCATAGGCTTTAACTGGGTGTGGTGCTATTGTAATGTATCGCATAAACTATTATTTTGGGATAGAGCTAGTTAGATGAGATTCAACCCTACATTGCCCAAGCTAGGATTCAACATGAGGTGCTTTTGATGGTAGTCCAAAATTCTATCAATTGAGCCATCTAGCACCCCAGGCAATCATGTTATGTAAACTGTTAATTCATAATTTCTTATCTTTATATTTGGTAGTAATATAACACCTTGTATTTGAGAAGAGCTGCAAGGTAAACTTTATGTAACTTAATAAGTTTAAAATGAATATATAAGCAATGGTTCATGCTTTTCATAGGGTAGTTTGTTTCGTCCTTTCTTATTCAGGGAATATAACTAAATGCTAAAGGGTATTTAAAAAAGTCTAGTACTTCTTCAAGGACATCTACTTAATGCTTTCTCAAATGCTCATTTTGTATTTTGCTGAGATGTAATATTTAAGTGACAATAATCATTCTGTAAGCAGTAAGGTTTCAATCAATCTCCTTGTAGATCTTACTTTTAACTCCTTTACTTTGAATGAAGACACAAACCTCTGAGCTCTTGACATTTCCTGGAGGCTGTCTTCTTTTTCATCCTCTTCCTGTATGGCTGATCCTGTACCCTCAGGCATGTTACGAAGTCGTTTTGACAGAGAAGTTAAACCATGCAAACTTTTAATTGTATCTTCTTTCATTCTGGTTTCCTGTGAGTCACCTTCTAGTAACTGCAGGCCTTGTCTAGATTGGGAACGGATTGACTCATAAACTGTTCCACTAAAAATATCTGAGGCACCTTGGTCATTTCCACTCCTTGCATATGCACTGGGATTAGGCTCTGGGAATAAAAACAGCAATTGCCACCAAAGTAAGCATTTTATTATATTCCTCATATTCTCATGGATACATAAAGAGCTAGCAAAGACAAGAGCATGATCAAACATGATTAGAAAACAGAATTTCAATCTAAAAAAGAGAGGTGCAGTTTTGAAATGAAAGAGAACGCTTAGCTGTCACCAGCAAAAGAGTATAACAATATCAGAAGAAAGACAGAATCAATGCCGCATAATAACATTCAGTTAGACAATCAGGTCATCTAGAATAAATACATAACGAATGGATTAAATCAAAGTGAGCTATGTATGTATTACATCATTTTTAAGTCAAAATTTAAAAAAAGAACAGAGTTTTTCTTTATATAACATGAATCAATTCAGACTGTGTGTATTTCTTCATGTGACAAGCTGATGCCTCAGCAAACACATGGTTCTCAGTCCTCACTTTCACTTTCCATTCAGACCTCTCTCCAAAAGGCTCATATTTGTTTGCTGGATATATTTCTGCCTAGTTTGACGAATTTACGTTTTTGGATAGAAGAAAAGTGAAGGGTGAGGCTTGGGTGAAAAGGAATTTTTTATCATGAATTTACAGAACAATTCTTTTGTAAATAAACCCCTGAATAAAATTCCATCTTTTGCGACCTGTTGTTACCAGGGTTCAACTGTCATTATCTTTCATGTTCACTGCTTGACATTACTCCTGGTGTTTTGGTGCTGCAGTGGATTTAAATGAATAGTGGAAAGAAAGAAAAAAATCTCTGTATCAATAATTATTGATTATTTCAACATTTGTTTTTGTCTCCTTTTCTGTGTATCTTTATTTTGTGCAATAGGGTATTTAACTGCAAACTTAAGAATTTTTTGTGAAGTAACCCTTAGCAAAAATTAAAAGGAACAAGAAAATGACAAGTAAAAATTAATTTTAATAAATAATGTTGAGCGTATTTTCTTGCATTTCCCAATAAGTTTTTCAGTGACATCATGAATCACTGATCATGCTCATTAACTTTGCTCCTGTTTCTGATCTATAATTAATTCCTTTACATTCTCTCTCTCTCTCTCTCTCTCTGAACCATTTAAAAATTGTACAGATTCCTCAGAACCAAAGAAGTTTTAAAAAATTTAAAAGAAATACTGTACCAATTTACTTGTCAGAAGTTAAGATCAAGTCCCATTTAATTATTCAAGCAAATCTTAATTCTGAATTGAAACTGATGTAGGTAGGTAGGCCTTAATTGTGCTATAAGAAATTTGCTTTTCAAGTGTCCCATCCAGCAGCACAAATAGTATACTTGAAGTTATAACATGTACAAGTTGCACTAACCTTTTTGCCACGATTTAGAAAAAGAAGAGGGTAAAGGTAATATAAGTGAAAGAATAAAAACAACATCATGAAAGAAAATATAGAAAATTCATGAGTGTGCATCACATGCAAAAGGTCAAATCAAGGATATACATTGCGATCCCACCATCAGATTACCCCTCAAAGGATTAAACCAAACCTCCCTATTGTCAGTCCAATGCTCTTATATTAAGCTACTTGTAATTCCAAACATCAGTATGAACATCTTCGCCTTAACTTACCAGCTTGTTTTTACACCCATGTACTGACTGACTGAGCAAGTGGTGGACCCAGACAGATCAACCTGTCATCAATACCTATGTCTTGCACAGGTGGGACATGCAGATTTTGTTTACAATCAGCACTTTTGAAGGGACAAATAAAACTATAAAAGCTAGATCACAACTCTTGAAACACTACATGCAGCTTAAGTTACAGGGGTAACCAAAGATGTATGAGAAATGTAAAAATATATAAAACAGTCACCAACTTGAACTCAAGGACAATGAACTAAGTAAAAACAATTGTATTTAACATAGAAGACGTTTTGCCTTTAATGGCTTCATCAGTAACTTTACAAAACATGGGAAATGTCTTTTTCTTTGAGTTGATAGGTAGATCTAGTGGGTGCTGACAGACAACATACTCTGGGAGCATCAGACTGGGTGACAATTAAGGTGGGAAAGAGAGAAGTTTCACTCTGCCTGGTGACAGGGGATAAAAGACCAGGGCGTCTGTCAAATTGTGTCTACTCAGACAGGGAGATTGAGCGGCAGTATGTATTTGTTAAAGAATTTTATGTCAACAGCTGGGTTGGTAGCATGACTTAAATTTAATGTTAGATCTGTGAAAGCGATTGAAGGAACATTTGTTTACATCGTAGACTGTCAAATTTCATATGAAGCTAATATTTCCTTTGAGTTCAACAAAAAGGTGAAAATAATTAAGAAAAGAAAGATAGAATAAACAGGAAAAAGCAAATGATTTTGAGATTTTCTTAAATTTGAGAGATCTTTGTTAGAGCTAAACCTGCTTAAATGTAAATGAAATGTCTTATAATTGAAATTATGATGGAAATAAATAGAAAACTAAGGGAAAATTGGTGTTCAGGACAAAGAGGTCCTTAGATGAAAGAATAATCAAGTATAATTACATGTAGGTAGACTCAAGCTGCATAAATATTAAAAAAAAAAAATCCACAATCTTTAGTTTCTAACTGAACCCACCAAAATATTATTTTTACCCAAGGGACTAAAACCTTTCTGGAAAATCTATGGCTCTTTACCTAGCCTTTTTTTACGCTCCATTCCATCAGCATGGAAGAAATTTAGGCCATCATCATCTGATGCTCTGCGCTGGGCTAGTGTGTTCTCACCTTGGGTATTACCTCTTGACTTGCCCTTATGGTCAACAGTTTCATACAAAGGCTCCCCTTGTAATGGTGTCTCATATGTCACATTTGCAGTAGCTGGTGCTGACGAGGATGGAAAAGGAGAGGCAAAACTTTTCCTGTGGAAGAGTTGAGAATGAGATATCTATCCTCAAAATAAAGAAATATTAGTTATGTATTCTACATACCGTATGTAAAATCAAACAATAATAACACTGTACCTCTTTTATTCTTTTTCTTCATCTACTACTATGACTGCCATTGCTTCTTCCTTTATTATTACTACTACCACCACCACCACCACCACCACCACTACTACTGCTACTACTACTACTACTACTACTACTACTACTACTACTACTACTACTACTACTACTACTGCTATTGCTACTGCTATTGCTACTGCTACTGCTTCTACTACTACTGCTACTACTACTACTACTGCTACTATTGCTACTGCTACTATTGCTACTGCTACTGCTACTACTGCTACTGCTACTACTACTACTACTACTGCTACTACTACGGCTACTACTGCTACTACTACGGCTACTACTGCTGCTACTACTGCTGCTACTACTGCTGCTACTACTGCTACTACTACTACTACTACTGCTACTACTACTACTACTACTACTACTACTACTACTACTACTAAAACAATATGATGATGATGATGATGATGATGATGATGATGATGATGATAATGAAAAAAATTTTAAAAGTGTTTCAGGAATTATTTTATCTGAGATTGAGTCTTTAAGAAACGGACAAGAAGCATAGGAATGAGTGGAATGACTTAAGACTGTTTAGAATGTTTAGGAAGTCAGAGAGCAACTATCCTGAAGCCCTTTATTTTGCTTCTGCCCTCTAAAACTCTTCCATTGTCTTTTTATACATACGATGTTGAAATTAAGATAACTTGCTTTACAGATATTTTTAGTACTGTGATTCACAAGACTAGGCATAGAAATAGACCCTCCCCTTCAAATAGGGCATGCATTGTAAAGATTAAGTCCATAGATTTCTGAGCCTGAAGGTTAATGTCCACCAAACATTAAAATTATGGCTGCAGAAATAGCCACTAAAATAGGAGTAAAGAGCAATAGCAGGAGCTGTAGTTGTGATCATAAATTTGTTTTTACACTTTTCATTAGAGTATTTTACACATATTGAACAATTAATTATTAAATACTTCTTATAAATATAATTATTTACTTTTCACAAAAAATGGTGAAAAGAAAACCACAAATGCATTAATAAATGCACATAAAAGAATTATCACCCACATGTGCACATATAACCCTTGTCACAGATGGCTTTAAAAGGTTATGATGTATTAGACTTACCTCTGAAGTGTGGAATCATCTTTATCTATCTCTTCAATATCTTCACTGTCATTGCTGCTATCCATGTCAGAATCATTATCTTCAGAATCTGATTCCAAGTCCTGGGAGAAAAAGGCCATATATGATTTGTAAATGTTTGCTCAGTGTTAGAAAACATTTTGATTGGTTTATACAGAATCTAAGTTTATCAAGCTTAAAAAACAATAAACGTCCTTCTTATAACTAGGAAAATGATACAAATATTGGCAAGAAACTAAAATTAGTTCTTTGGGAGGAAACGAGCATGAAAACTAATGCAACCAATCAATCAAACAGGTGCCCTGCTCTTGATTATGTCCTTCCATACAATTCGATCTATTATCACTTTTAGTGCATCTGTTAATCATCCTACATTTAGCCATTTGGTTAGTCCATCCAACATCTTTTCTTGCTATTTTCCTCTGTTGTATTTTCCTTCTATCATTCTAGTTGTTACAAGATGTTCTAGTTTCTCTTTTCTCATTACATGGCCAAAAAAGATTACCTGGCGTTTACATATTCTATTTTAAGAGTGATCTTGTTGTGTCAGCTTCTTATGATGCTATTATCTTTGATTTCTTTGCAGTCTATGAGATTTGTAGCATTCTCTGTATGAACCACATTTCTATTGCCTCCAGTTTCTTTTGTAGCTGTTTTGAAATTTTCCAAGCTTTGCATCCATTCATCAGGATGGGTTCAGTCTAATACTCAAGGGCTCTTCTTATTGTGTAGATGGAGACGTCTTTTCATGTTTGTACCCATTTCATTCTCTGAAAACTCAATTTTGTTTGCATTATTCTTGATGCGATTTTAGTGTTTTTGCGACTATCACCTGCTATTACGGTACCCAAACATTTGAATCCATCCCATTGTTTGGGTTTGTTTCCAAAGAAGCTGATCTCTGGACACTCATTGTTTCCACTGAAACCATTACTTCTTTCTTTTTGTGATCAATTCCAATCCTTTTTTTCTGCTTCTTTTTTGTCTAATAATCATTGCAAGTCTTCTTAATTTTCTGCATTTAATATAGTGTCATCAGCATATCTAAAATTATTTCTAATGTGCTCTCCTACTTAAATTCCTGGGTATCCTTCTGCGTTTTGCATAATCATTTCTTTGTTGAGAGAGAAAAGGTCTGAGGAAAGCATGCATCCTTGTCTGATAACACACTTTATTTTTTAAAATGAGATGATTTCAATAATACAATAGGAAAGGCAAATACACACCTGTGCTTTAGCATGTACATCAGCACTGACTTTTTTGCTGACAAAACCAGATGTTCCAGGCATGTCAATATCTGTTAATATAAACAACATGGAAAGCCAAAAGATTATGCATGAATTAAAAATAACCTAGCTAGCCTTTAGACTGCTCATTCAAAGAAAATCTTAAAATATAGTTTTTTGTCGAGAATGATAATGGATCTCGTAAAGCAAAATAAAAGCCTTGAATGGTTCCATATCATAAGATCAAGAACACAAACCAGCTGAGTAAATATGTAAACTATAAAAAAAAAATGAAGATATTTTTGAAATTTTTCATATGGCATAAACAGGATATTTCTTAAGTTAACATGAAAATTTATTTGAAAAATTGAAATCAATTAGTTACGTCTGGCATAACAATTAACTTAGTGTAGTGCTTTACTCATGTCCTATCTTATAATTTCTGTATAAATTTGTTCAGAAGTATGTTTGAATCAATAGTTTCTTATTTTTATCTATATCTTTTGAAATTTGTTCACCACTGATCTAAAAACACAAAGGATTTCTTTCCAAAAGGTTAGATTTGATTTCCATTTCTAAACATTATCAGAAGCAGGTAGTCTCATGTTCTTACATTATGACCCTGCCATGTGAAAAGGTTAGTCCATATTGATGTTACTGTCTGGTATTCTGTATTCAGTTCTAGCTCTATAGAAGGAGCTAATAAAAATTTTGTTCAAAAAGACTCAAGCAGCAAGTCTAAAAAGACCATTTTGAGCTTTTTCTGTGAAATGCTGCAGGGTAATAAAATGCATTATTATAGAAAATTTATTGGCAGACATGTAAAAAACAGTTGGATACAGCTATTTCCATTATTGCAATATGCATTAAAATAAACACACCTAGATTATCTAGATCCATAATCATGTTCCATGATAAATGCTGATGCCTAGTTAAAAATTATAAACCCTACCAACAACCATAAGCCTTTAGAAGATGTCTGTGGTACAGCACTAATATTTCTTAAAATATACTTTTTTTCTCTATTTGGACTTGCTTGAGGCTTCTAAAATAAAGGCTAAGTCACCTATGTGAACAAACTTTTGCATGTTCAGTTATAGTGTTATACTTCTTTTAACTTTTGGGCATAGTTAGGGCAGATGTGTACTCAGAATGTACTTATAATTCAGTCTACAGGCCTACAAAACAAAAATATCTAACTGTCCTAACTCTGCCGAATAGTTAAATGATATAGCTCACTCTTACACTTACTTGCAAAAGATAATTCACTTCGGTGACTTGGCCTGTATTTTAGGAAGCCTTGCACTTGTTACATAAGTATTTTTTCATTGGCTTGAATTGGTGCATGTCTCAGCACAAACTTTAAATAGAGTTCAACATAACTCATTATGAAAACATATACTCTATTGAACTTCAAATAAGTTTAATTCACTGCAGACACTATTGCTGTGATGTGCTGGAAAAGACTTAAAGTGGAGCTTATCATAATTCTTCATGAACTTTTATTTTCTCTTCACAGTAGTATGAATATTTTAATTCATAGTAATCTAAACTTTATCGAAGGTGATAAACTCAAGCAAAAGAATTCATTCTAATACTTGGGTACTTTAAAAATCAAGCAATGGATGCTACAACAATGAAACTGTATCAAGAATAGCGCAAGCAAAAAAGAGTTTCAAGAGAATGAAATCGGTACTAACAAATAAATACATCTCCATCCACTGGAAAAATGAGGGTCCTAACAAAATGCCCTGTAACAAAGTTGATTACAATTTTAACATACCTTTAAGACTTGCAACTTTCTTCATTTCTGCTTGGACCTTTCTTATATCATCTCCAGATTCATCACTGTCCTCATATGCTTCAATACCATCTTGCTCTTTAGCTTGTTTATGCGCTGAGCTGTCAAGAAAAGTAAGTTATTAAACAATGCAGATAAATACCTTTAAAATATCTGTCATTGTCTCGAGAATTGCAATGCCATGTGTAATATTTGTTGTTATTGTTGATGTTGCTGTCGTTGTTGTTGTTGCTTTTATTATTTTTACTTATTTTACTTTAACTTTTACTTTTGAGACCACTGCGCTTTTCAACTTTTAATTTTCATCATAATAATAGAGATCTATTCCTTTTAAAAATATTCATTATAAATGAGCAGGAATGTAAGGGATTGCAAAATAAGAAAGCTTAAAAAAGCATCAATGCAATATGTAAAGGCTTTACCTCTTGTGGGCTTCTGATTCACTGTCATCACTTTCTGTAGCATCTTCTTCATCAACTTCAAGCTCAGTGATTGTCTCAGCAGATAAGATACTGACATTGTCACTGGAAGGCCTAGCTTTCAGTTCGGCAGTGGTGGGGCGACTAATATCTAGTCCCAAGGCAAACTTTTTGAATTGTCTCAGAGTACCTGATCTTCGAATCTTGAGGTGTCTGACAAAGTAGATAAAAAATATAATAAAGCAAACAACATTAAAAGCATTGTCTAAATAATTTGCTTCCAAACCAAATAAAAAATATCATCATAAATTTCACAGACCTTAATGTCTCACATACTATTTGATAAATGAATCAAAGAGCATAGAAACCAATCTAATTCTTTGTGAAAAGCTTGTCCCAATAAAAACTGTTAAAAGATTAAAGTTTATAACATTTCCACTCCAGTATAGGATTACAAATCATCTACATATTACAGAAGTAAAAAGTATAAACATCAAAAAGAGTGTTATGCCACACCAAATAATTTTAGTGGATTCAGTTGCAATGAAATGCAGGTTGCTTCCAATACATAACTCTTTTAAATGAGAATCTAGAGTGTGCTTATTGCTTGTAAGGAAAAGCAGTAAAATGTTTACTTTATTTTGGAACCATGCTTGATAGCAATCACCCTCTGGTCTTTTACACCTGAGTTGCCACCAACAAGCTTTTCCATGGTAGCTTGCCCCTCCTGGAGACGGAGTTATGCCAAGAAAGTTCGACAACCATTTCTATTTGATTCTCAAAGCTTTAATTAAATCATTGAATCAAATAAATGGCCTCATTGTCATGATACTGTTAACAAAGGTCTGCTTTTCTTACATTCAATAAAAAAGGCACATATTAGGAGTTCCTTGAGTTGAAAAATCAATATTTGGTTTGTAAACTAGTCACTTATATATAGAATTGAATAATCTACAATCAATCTACCAGTAGATCTAGAGCGTCAGCAATGACCAATCAGTGTAAAAAGATCACAGACTGCAACAGATATACCATTTTAAATTTGGTTTAGAATTCAAATATGTACAATCTGCTACAAATGCAAAAGCATATTGAAACTACTGGTACTATTTCCTTACATTCATAGCTTTCTGTTTCCTTTTGTTTCCTGAGTTTCTGCTTAAATTAGTGGATTGATGTAAGTTTCAAAATCTATTTTGTTTGATCCCACTTATCCTGCACCTCTGATAAGTGATTTCTACTTTACTGACCATTTTCAAGGTTTTAAACTATATCATATCCTTCATAGCTAATGCAGCTCTCTTCAATTAAGACCATGTCATGCTTGGGAGAACCAAAGAAAGTCTTTGCCATGCAATAAGTGGTGATATTGCTTCAAGATATAAGATCGAATTTTCAACAATACATCTAATAAAAAATTGAATAAAGCATTGAGACTTCTATTGGAGTTATAAATTTATTCAAAAAACCATTCTCCATCATTTTGCCAGATTTAAGAATAAAATTTAAGCTCCCACTTCCAATATTCCATCTATTATAAACTTACAACAGGGTTTGCAGTTGTTTGTTTTGCAGACATTTCTCGCTTTTTTACCTGTAGAGCAGGAAAGAAACCAAAAGAAGTCTTGTTATTTTCAAATTATTAAGTAGAAATCCGACATTATGGCTATTCCAGGAAAGATTGTCAGCCACAGATACCTTATAATACCTTTGCTATTAGTAAGAAACTGAAAAATTCATGATTTGCATCATTTTTTTTTAATCTCACCGAGATGAATGTTGTTCAAGAAGACCATAGATAGAGGAGGATGAGCAGAGCTTTAAATCCTACAGAAATCCTCACCATTCACTGTCACCATTGTCTTGGCACAGATTGGTTCCATTGGTTCTTTATAGTACAAAAATGTTTTCCCCACACCGAATGGTGCTGGTCCTCATAACATCTTTAGATGAACACACATTTTGAAAGAACAATGTAAAATAAATAAATAAATAAATCAGGCAATTATTTTCATAACACCATCAAATGTAAACCTGTTTCTTTAAATTGAATGCATTTAACAATGTATTTCAAGATACTACTGAATACTCAATTGAAGCAAACTCAATTGTCTACAAAGTAAATTTCTCACCTTGAGAGAAGAACCTTGTCTTAAAACACTTGTTGCCATTGATTTCCTTGCCTGAGCTTGAATAACATGGGTAAGCTTTGATAAAATGCGATCCTGAACCTCTTTATCACCAATAAAATCAGGAGACTGGCCCACAGTGGAGACAGATTGCTTGTAGTAATCTTTTGCTCTTCTTAAATCTCCCAAGCTGTAGGCCACAGAACCTAGAGCTTCATAGCTTTGCCACTCAGATTTTTTGTCTCCTAGATTACAAGAAAAAAATATTTAAACAACTTACACAAATTTTATAACTAAAAAATCTATTCAATAATATAATCTAGTTTCATAAAAACAAGATATTCAATGAAATGAAAGTAAAGACTCAAATTAAACCAGGAAGGGTTGGAAATTTAATTTCAAATGGTACGATGGAGGAAAAAGGAAGCAAAGAGTGAAAATATTGGATAGGTTTTAGATATAAATGGGAGAAAGAAATTTGAGAGCAATGCTAAAGGGAACAGAGAATCAGAATTTATGGAGACTAATATACACAATGGTATGAAGCATGCTACTTGATGATGATGAAGATGAGGAGGATTATGATAATGACAATTTGTCCATTAAATGTTTCCCACATGTCATGTTAAATGAACTTGAAAAATCCTACTTTATTGCCTGGACATAGGATGTTATGTTACAACATTTAAAAACTTCTAAAGCGGATATTTCAAATTTTCCTTTGATGAACTTTTCTTACATAAATGATGCGACAAATTTCACTTTCCAATCCACCGCCCTTAACTAGACTAAATCTTAGGCACAATGGTCAGCCTGATCTTTTAAATCTTTTTATCAATAGATGTCAAAGTCCAAATAAGCTGCATTTCTATGAAAACAATTAGAAAATCCAAGTTTTTCTACATTTTTCTTTTATTTCACAACAGCCAAATTAAAATGAAGTTTTATTTGATATATATATTCTTTTCTATTTAGTATATGCATTTAATAAAAATGGTTAAGATCATTGTACAGCAAATTATCTGAATAGAAACATTGTATATTATAAACATTGCAGATATAGACCCTATAAAATTTCTGAGGCTCTCCAATACCTCTCAACCTTTCTTCAGCAATGCCTCCCCGTTCTCCCCATATACTTCTTACCACAGTCTTTTGCAGCCTGGACAGCATGCAGGAAACTTTCACCTGCCTTGTCCAGATCCTTTAGTTGGCTGTAAGCATAACCAAGATTGATGAAACAGTGACCCTGGCTTTTTCTGTTCTTCAGTACAGCTGTCAGTCAAACAAAAAATATGATTTAGACTTTTAAATGAAATTTTTCAATATATATATATATATATCAGTCATGACTGATCTCCTTAAAAGTTTCTGGTGTAGACAAATTTAAAAAGACATCTTTTTATTTTTTTTAATGATATAATTTGATGTTCTTAAAACTTAAAACGACTGTCCCTTTTTTTCAAACTCAAATCTCATTTTTACTCATTCTCCTTGTAAGCTCTATTTGATTTCCTTTTAAAGCTCAAAGCTCATTTCCCTTATCAATATCCTTCTCCCATGCCTAACACTTTCAATTTTCACCATATCAAGTTAAACTGCTAATGTTTATTGTTATATATAGCCATCCATAACCTGATGATATAAGGCCTTTTTGGATATCAAAGTTAGGTCCCTATTGGGCAGGGTAGAGGTGAAAAGATAAAGCCTTAAACTCACCTAACAACAATTTGGCTCAAACCGGCAAAGGAGATCCCTGTGAATATTAGGGCGGACAATCTTACTCTGCAGCCACCAGCTCTCACTGCAACCCTGTCATATTTTTTTTCTCTTCAATGAAACTAGGCCAATTTTCCAAATCATTAGATAATGTGTATTCTCACCATGCTTTTCTATAGCCATTTTGTGGTATTCAACAGCCTCTTGAAAACGACCCATGTAATTGTATAAGGCTCCCATGTTCTGGTATACTACTGCAATCAATTTTCCATCACAATCAGTGGACTTGAGGATTGACAAAGCACACTGACTACTCTCCAATGCCTTCTCATACTTTGCCATCTGTGTGTAGACAAGACCAATTTCATTGAACACGTTACCTGTGAAGCAGAAGATATATAATAAAAATTCAATTGCAAGTCACAATCATCATCATTGACCTATAGGTGCAAATGAAGAACTAAGTCAAAACATTAAAAAAGAAAAAAAAATACAATTTCACATTTTGTAAAACGCTGCATTGGACAGCTTCCGCTTTGTTTGAAACTCAAGTTGTACCTTGAACCATTAGACTTTAAGATTTGAAGTTAAAGCTACAGAAATAAAATGATTACACTGATTCAGATTTTGTGGTAGATATTGCAGTGGATTCAAGAGGTAAAGTTTTTGTTTTTAAACACACTCAGTACTCACTAAATAATGTTTCAGGAAAGGCACAAGTAATTTAACAATGACTTGTTGTAAATGAAACAAAGACAACTTTTGATTGATATCAAAATAACATGTTATATCTTACCAGTAATTGGTGACATCAATAATTTTGCACCTTTCACGCAATCATCTGCAATTTCTTCAGCTTCCTCAACTCTTCCCATTTTAAGGAGAAGATTGGCCCTCTCTGCCTCAGCCTAGAGTAAAAAAATTAATGTTACATTATCAGCTAATCAAACAGCTTAACTGACATTCATTTGGAGTGTAAATAATTTAATATGTGTAAATAAAATAATCAATAGATAACATTAACGAGAAAAAAAGGGACAAAATGTACCTGGTAACGATTCTCCTTATCACCAAGGCTCTCATAAGCTTGAATTAACTTTTTCATCCAAGCTTCTGCCTCTGAAAACAGACAACTTGTTACACATAACTGTCCTAAACGCCTTGTTGTGTCTGCTTCCATTTTTACATTTGAATGTTCTGAGATGTACTCATCAAGTGCTTTTTCAAAATAACGTCTGCTCTCAGGAATATTCTTGAGTCCTTCATAAGCAAGACCATAGTTGAAGAAAAGATCACCATTTGATCTTCCATCCCGACATCCTTCATCTGGTTTCTGGAATTAAAAAAAAAATAATAATCAAATCTGGATATTTCAAGGCTCCAGAATTTGAGTTATCTGTTGAACATTGAGAAATATTGAGGCTAGAAGATTATTTAATTGCATGAACAAGTTATGAAAGAATTGAAAAAGAAATGGGTCAAATGGAAAAATTCCCAAAAAATGTGTTTTGTACTCTGATTGAATGCTAAATTTCAGTATGGCCAGAGTTTTCAGGGACATTTGTTTTTACTTAACTCATGACACTATGAAAATATATGTATACATGCTCCCCTCACAGAATGAGAAAAGTTTGAGTCCTTTAGAAAAATAAAAGACTTAAAACCTTATCATTTTCTACCATATATCAATATATGTCTTAGTATCTAAAAGAAATTACTCAACTTGTATGATAAGGAAAATGAAATCAATGGTATCATTGTGTGGCTTAAATATTTGCAGAGTTTAGAGAGTTTTTATGAAATATAAAATTTCCTTCTCTTATATAAGCTGAATTATTTATCCAATAAAATATGATAGCTAAAAATTACCTGTATTCTAATGCTGATATATACAATAAAATAAAATGTTAAGGCTTACTTACTGCAAGATTTAAATAATGCAACCCATCGTTGAAACGGCCCATAGATATCAGCAGAGCTCCTAAGTTAAATGCACATGCTCTTTGCATATAACCATGATTTCCTAAAGCTTGTGCACTTTTATGGGCATTGGTGAAGGCTTCCAGAGCTTGCTGAATCTGGCCTTGGTGTAGGTTTTCTATACCCAACTTTGAGAAACGTTCAACATCCATAGCAATGTTCCCTTCCCCATTTTCTACTTTGTTATACAGCATTCTGGTTGTGTCTGTAAATTGCAAAATATAAAGAGTAAATAGCATAAACAAAAGCACTCTAGAATTAAGACACAGCTGTATTGGACATATCCAACAGATTATTAGCAGCCACAAGAAAGCAATCCTGTCCTACAAAACTAATCAAAACAAAGGTGACAACTATGCAAATGTGGAGATAAAATAAAAATCTTGCCCATTAAAAGGAAACTGTATATAAAAGGAAGTTGTACACCAAGCCACTCTAAAGAAAAATGACACAAAGAAACTAGAAATTGAAAATCAATTAAAAACTAGATAAACAAACAACATATGTTTAGTTTAAGAATTAAGCATAAAAACACAGCAATAACCCTCAGTGACGACATCTAGAAACTAAAGAACTCTAACATCTACTACAACCTCTCTTGGGGAATCATCAAAAAGTCCAACCAAACTCTCCTATAAAAAACAAATGCAGCCTGTACCTCGCAGAAAAAGACATGAAAACCAAGTCTCAACAAAAGAAAAGAAACATTGGCATCGTGCCCATACAAAACAAACACTTCCTGTAAAATCAAAAAAGTTTAAAAGACAAAACAAAAGGAAACAAATATTTACAAAAAGGGCGTCCAACGCAGAGCAAATCTTTCAAAGAAATCACAGAAACAGTGCTCAAAACATGCATGTCATGAGTAGGCCTTCATTATTCCTCAAAGCTCCTTTACTTGAGCACCTAACCCATCGTACTCACTTCAAAAAGAGAGAGAGAGAGAGAGAGAGAGAGAGAGAGAGAGAGAGAGAGAGAGAGAGAGAGAGAGAGAGAGAGAGAGAGAGAGAGATTGAGAGAGAGAGAAAGAGAAAGAGAGAGAGAGTTTTTTTTCAAGTGAGTAAAATGGGAAGAAAAGTGCTCTCTTTGGATGAGTTGCTCTATGTTGGCGCCTTTCTTTTCAATACTTGTTTTCTTAATTCTTCCATTTGTCTTTCAAACTTTTTCCATTACCCACACACCCACGAATATATATATATATATATATATATATATACATATTATACCTATATATTATAAAGTCTTTAAGTCTATAATATTATCTAGATCCTTCAGGCCAACCTATCTTTAAAAAAATAAAAAGTCAGTTCATTACAAGTAGGCATAATCTAAGGCTAGTCAAACCTTCGGTTTTTTAGTGTGAAAAGATGACACAATAATCTTGAGAAACTAGACTTACAGATCTATCACATATATCTGAATAAAGTTCCAAACTTAAGAGTGCATTATAAGAAGAAAGCCACCAAGAAGGAAAAGTTCCATTAATTTTTGTTAGACAGCCAATGCCTAGCAACACACTTATGAACCTTTGAAAAAAGGAGAATCTTTTTAGGTAGATTCTAAAGTTTATTATGGCATTGAAAAAAATCTTAGAAAAGAATCACGTTCTCCAGTGTAGCACAAAAGCAAGCGAAATCAATAATAAGGACTTAAAAAACTAATATACAAACAATATAGATCTAGGCAGTGCAATGTTCACAATTATAGTAAATCGTTTTAATGAAAAATTATACCAACGCCTTAAACTGAATGGCATTACTGGGAAAATAGCCTCAAACCCAAATGTCCCTCAAATCAGCATTGTAAATATTTCAAGACAGAATAACAGAGGGGTATAACATTGTTTACCAAACAATCTCAGTCAATGCATATCAAGCGAAGAAGCCAGAAGTATCCGATAACCGAAAAAAATCGTAAGGCTTAGGCAGAATAAGTACAAACCTTCATTGGTGTGGCATCAATATTGCGAGATAAAAATAATAACGACTTAAAAATATTAAAACCGAAAAAAAAAATGTAATAGACATTTAGCCCCAAGTCAAGCAAATTATAACCCCTTCCTTCCCCCCTTCACACAACTTGAGACAGAAAACTAATGTAACGAACTGTTACAAAAAAAAAAAAAAATCATCACTCACTAGCTATGTGATGTTCCAAGACAGTCGTCTTGAGCTTTCAAAAAGCAATAATTGCTTCAGCAAACATGAACAATGCATCTTGTTTTGATCCCTCATCTTCCACCACTGCATTTAAGTATGTGAAGCTCTGAAATGTCTTCGAACTCAAATGTCTGTCTGAGCTTATTACTTGGTGCTGTTGGTTATCAGCTTTGTCTTTTCTAAAACGAGTTTCATGCCACGAGCTTTTGCTACTTTGTTTATAGCGGACTAACTTCAAAAGCTATATTTGTTCTCATGAAAGTGCATTAATATTATCAGCAAAACTTATATCAATGATTTCACCACCGATGCTAATTAATCATTCATTATTTTCTAAAGCATTCTTCATCATTCTCACATGGAAGATGAATGAAGAATTTTTTTTATCTAACTATAATTGAAAATAACTGTTCTGAACACGGTTCCTACAATACCACTGCACTATATTGATCATTCTTGTTCACATGGTCTCGTTGACTTTGGTTGAACTGGCACTGATTTTGTAATGTTTGGTTATGGACCAGAGGACTGCATACCATACTGTATAAAAAACCCCCAACTTTCTTGAAGTTAAAAATCAACCACATAAAAGAAGTACCCTGTTGATGCTGAAGGTATCACAAAATTTTAAAGTTTAGAATAGGTCATTGAACTATATTTTGATCCAAAATATGTTTGTTTTCCAGCTATATGTTCGAGACCTTAACTTGCTTCATAAGATTTTCAGATTGCATTTTTTTTTTCGCATTTACGATAATAATAATAATTGTGAAACACATAGTTATCTTAATATTGTAAGTTGCCCTTCTTTGAAAGTAGAATTGCCAAAGGTTGAATCCACGATTTTAATTGTCTCCTTCTAACCATGCCTTATCTCAAATTTTATGGACCATGAAAAATGGTCTATCGTAATACTTAAATAAGTTGTTGTCTACTCTAGCTCTTCTACCTAGCTTGAACATTTTTATCTGTATTTTTATTGATAATTACCAATGTTGGTCACTGGCAAGCGTTTCAACAACTCAGGATACGTCCTTGATATTTATTTTTTCCCTACAAGCAGTGAGTCTACCAGGGACAGGTTATTTTGTGGATCTTGTTTTGATAAGGTGTTTAAAGGCACCCAAAGTAAATTGAAAATTATTTTAGATAGAAATTCTGGCTTTTATAAACACAGATAGTACATGGAAATATTTATGAAGGGAAGAGAACAGACCACGACATTGACTTTCAATGCAGAGTACTCTAGAACGAATCAAAATAGCGTGGAATATAACCATGTTTCGCTTTCTATACTTCAACCTAATTTTATTAAAATGGCCAATTTTCATGAGGGAATTTTGCATTCATAGCTATCAGAAAAAAAAGTCTTTTAATCTTCTGTAAAGATTCCGCATCATCACTTAGGCTTTCTTGATTTCACTATCATGATGACTGAATCGACGAAAGAAAAAGAATAAAATAAAACGAAAACCTCAAGCCTGCAGCGATAATCTTGCCTGAGATTTGTAAGATATATGCAAAAACAACGGGATCTACATTTAAAGCGTCAATTACTATATAAGATCAAATGGCGATCCATAAGTTTTTAAAATATTTCACGAATAGCTAGAGATTTATATCACTTCATATTTAAAACATCACCCTCGCAACTTATACCAAGACAATCGACAATACCGACCTGTACTGAATATCGACTTGACTGGGAATGTAGTCACTAGCCTTGTTTATCCACTCAGTTTGTTTACAAATGGCGGCAGACACAAGGAAATTTCAAACGGACGCATTATATCACGATGGCGTGATTTTCAAGACATTTTAAAAGTTAATTGCACTATGAGTGAGTCTTCTTTAACTTTGGAAGACCTGAATGATTCCTCCTCCCAAAGCTATGTATTAATTCAAGAGCAGATGCGCGATTTGGTAATCATTCAAGAGGCAACGATTTGCAATCTTGCTAGAGCTAACGTAAGTTTTTATTTCGATAGGCCTAACTTGTACTATGGATACTAATTATAAAATATCAATCGAGATCTTATAATTTTCATAAATTACTCTGCGTCCTCTTCATTTAACTCTAGTCCAGCGTACGTGGTTACCCACAGATTGGGTGGAAAACTACCGTTGCTACAACCAGTTAGCAGATTCAAAGATAACACTAAATACGGGTACAGTATAGTTCCATTAAAATAAGCACAGAAAGTGAGGAGGGGTGATAAAGAAAGACATTGACTGTAGAGGAGAAAGAAAGTAATCGGACCAAACATCAAGGTCCACCCTCGAGGATGGTCAGGCGCTTCTATAATTATTGCCTCATAGAACTTAGGAAACATCAAGTAAAAAAATTTAGTTCAACAGGCTTCCCTGCCATTGGACACATAGTAACAGTATATATAGAAAATCACCAATAACAAAGGCAGAGGCCTGATACCCTACACACCACACTCTCAACTCATGACTAAGTTTCTTTACATCTCAGTTAACTCCTCCCTTTCTTACTCAGCTATACAGTAACAAGAGGCTGTCATTGACCTGTAACAAGATTGGCTTGGTCTAATGCTGTTACAAAAATTGACAATTCTCGTAACGTTATATCAGATACCATCAGTGGTCATGTCAAGTCTTTTTCAGGACTATCTATGAATCATAATTGAGGGTGGAGAGTGGGGTTGGGATGGGCGGCAAGTAAGGGGGAAGGAAAGGGCCACGTGTTCAAGTCACTGCTGTCTAGTTCTTTTATTTGTTCTTCGAATTTGTAACAACCACATGCAAAGGAAGCAGGTTCTCATGTGTTAGTAACTTCAAGTACCCATCTCTTAACATGGCACTGACAGATGTGCCTAAATTGCAATTTGTTGTTCACACCTTAGGGGTTCTAGATTTCCTCCCAATTGTTCAAAGAGGGAGAAACTGTCCCCTTTTCATTGGTTGATATTCTTAGAAAAGATGTAAAGTCTGCCGAGTACATATGGGGAGATCAGAAGATAATGATGTTTCAAATAGGCTCACCAGTGAACCACTGATTTATATGGCGCTGCAACAGCCAGCTCAAAGCCTCAACACTTACTTTTAATGGCATCGCAGAGCCCAGGTTATTGTCATGGCAAACCAAAATGTAATAGGTTCGCAGGAGGAGGGTTGAGGGTTGAACGTGAACAAGTATGTCTTAAATTTTTTTATTTGAGTGGGATGTCAGAAAAACATTTATTTCTCATAGAATTCTCTTGAAAATATGCTCATCATGCTTTATTTCTAATTTATATTGCAGGTGGAAACACTGAATGCTAGTCGGGATCTCTTCAACTCAACTTTACAATCTAAAAACGTCGAAATCGAAATGCTTCAGGTAAAGTAGACTTCCTGCAAGAGTGTGGCTGTACTGGCATATCTAAGCTTAATGAACTTCTTTTGAAACTTTGAATGCTACAAGTTATTCCTATATTCATTCTGTAAGTGTAATTATCCACATTACTGATGTATTTTACTGTCAATTATATTCTTCCTTTGAAGTAATTCTCAAAGTTTAGGCAAATGTTTTAAAATGTTTTACATTCAGATTGAAGATTTATATGATATTGCCTTTGGATGAAATCTTGTTCTTTAGTCTTAATGGTTTCTCTGAAAATGAAGAGCTATTTATAGTCTGTCATGGGATGATTTTTGGGATTTTATCTTCTGCTTACAAGAAATCAACTTTTTAATTCCAAGCCAAAATTAAAATAAAAAAAAAAACAACAAAAGAAAATCGTGCATGACACAGTGCTCTTCATACTCTCTTTTTATTTTGATTTTATCACAGAAAACCAAAAGCTTAATATAACTGTTACATGCACCTTTTGCCATCTGGTTCATATCAAAACTACAAAAAATTAATGTCCAAGTACAGCTCAATATAAACACAATGCAAAAAATATATTAAAATAGGTATAGTGTAGCTAATTTAGTGTGAAACAAATGAGATTTTGGCTTTCAACCCTCATCACACACAAAAGCAAGGTTTGGAAGCAAGTATATCCTTTAACGCAGATCATAATATTATAAGAAGAAATTTAAAAGCAATATAGTAAGGTTATCAGTTAAATAAATAATAAATGAAAAGTATAAAAGTAATTTAGTAAAATACATTATAAACACAAAGAATAATTAAAAAAAAACATTTTGCAACAATATAGACAAAAGATAACGGACAGAGGAATTCTCTCTCTCACCCTCTCTCTCAAATTCTACGTCTTTTGTCAATTTTTTTTTCTTTTTTTGTCTCCCTTATTTTTGAGTTATTCAGTGTGGCCTTTTTATCCTCTAACTTTTGCACTATTCATTCATTGAATTATTTATTCTTAATATGTTACTTTTGAATTTCATTTTATTATCTATTTAGGACTATTGTTTCCTAATCTTATTTTGAAATTTTTAGAGCTACAGTATACATCCTTTTGTTTTAGATTTCTTAATTGTTTTGCACCGTCATAAAAATGTTGCTTCAATAGACTTGATGCACAGAAAACATTGTGACCTAGATGTTGACAACTGACCTTAAAAAAATTTTAATGTATGAATCTCTTAAAAAAAAAAAGGAAATAAAATTAAAAAGAAAATTCAGGATTTGAATTGAGTTACCCATATAACACTGATTTTTTTTTTTCTAGAGATTTCATGCAAAGACGAGAAACAATTATTTAATTTTTTTTACTTTGTTACCCAGAAATCAATTGCAGACGATTTCGTTCCAAAAGCAAAATACGAAGAACTTCTTGAAAAGACAAAGGTAGGTAATCTGTGAAGCACAAATTTTCTTATAAATTTGTATGCAAATCATGAAATGTAATTATTGTTTTTGTAAATGTTGCTATTATATCACTTTTCTCATTGTCTTTTTGATTTCTGGGTAATTGGGATGACTACCATTTGTACAAATTCTTTTTTTTGTAATGAGTGAAAATTCAAAAGAACCAAAACGTTCCAAATAATTCTTAATGAAGTAGAAAGGTAGAAGTCATCTGCAAAAAGTAGATGAGACCAAATGAAAATGTAAACTGTGCCTGCAAGGATTAAAAATATGAAAAATAAGTGGTAATATATCCCTTACATGTCAACACATCCTTTTTTTTTTCATAAGGACTTTATCCATAAAGCACACTTTGATGATCTTCAACTACAGAATCAGGTAAAATTGTTAAGATTTTGGGGTTTTTTTTTCTGGAAAATATTTTTGGAAAATGAGATGATGTTATTGAGTGTGAGCAAGCTGCTATAAAAACATTTTTTGACAGACGTTATACTTATAAAAGTTATATATTTATAGTTACACTCTGTTGGTAAAAGGTTTACTAGTTATCAAGAATAATGTGTCATGGATCGTGTTGATAAATGTTTCCCTCCACCACTATCAAAAATGCTTGTTTGCCATTCAGGATGAATGTGAAAGGCATACAGAGACACAAGCTGCTCTTGAAAACATTGTTCACCAGCTTGGAGAGGCTCATGAGAAAATAAAATCTATAGAGGATGAAACAAAGAAGGAGAAAGATTCTTTTGCTGCTGAGTAAGTTTGATATTCATAGTTATTTGAATACAAACTTGTCTTGTATCATGCAACAGATGGGCCCTACTGTGTTTCTCCTTTTTTTTTTATAGATTCCACAGCGTGTTACTCAGTAAGCTTTGCAAGTGATTTTATTCTTTGATTTTAAAGCACTGTTTGAGCAACTTTTACCTTTTATTATCTTCTTTTGTCTTCGATGAAAATTTGCATTCAACAAAAAATTTTAAGCCAGACATCAAATTATATGGAATGAACAGTTCCATTGACAATAATATGATATTGATAAATAAACTACAGTAGAGTCCAAATAATTCGAATCCGGATAGTTCGAATTCTTTGATATTTCGAAGTCGCTTAATTTTACTGAATATTTCTCTCTTTAAGCTTTATTGAAAAATATCGGTTAGTTCGAATTTTGAAATAAGGATCAGGATAATTTGAAGCGATTTTGGCTAGTTTTTTCGATTCTGACAAAGTGAAAGCACTTTTCTGGCTTGTAAAACAAAGTAGTGCTATGCTTCGCGCAGCGATTCTGGTGTGTGTGTGTGTATTCCGTCCAGCTACATTACAGGCAAGAGTCTGCAATGAGGCTACGAGAGGGAAAGGAAAAAGGGTTAGGCCCTGTGGCCAGGTGACCTATGGTAGTCTGCCCCCCCTGCACACGCTAGTACAACATACCTGATCTGTCATCCCCATTTTTTTACTCTCTTTCTCTATGTATTCTGATAATTGGAAGTCCTTTTTTTATCCCATTGACTTCAAAATAACCTGACTCAACTGTAGTGCACTGTTGTGTAAGACATGCAAGGTCAAAATTTTGAAGCATACCCAGAGTTTCTCGTTTGTTGAAAAAAGATAGGATTTAAAGCAGAACTTAGAATTATCAGTTATATCATTCTGTTAAAAAAAATTGCCACTGCCAGTGCCACTTGTGGATAAAAATGCCTGAATTAATAAAATCAAGCAATCTTTCAAGAAATAAAAATAAAATCTGCTTTGTACTCTTAAATAAATTTCTTTTGTTTATTTCTATATCAGTACATAAAAACATTTTAATTTAAAGAGCAGTTGTCAACACCTAGGAACTTCTATGTCATTAAAACAGTGATTTGTGATTATTTGTTTTTCTCAACCACAGTTTCCTGAGAGACCATAGCATCCATGGGTGAAAAACACCCATATACGCTTGAATAGGCCTTGATAGTAGTTATCCCCATATACCTCTTGTTGGTGAAAAGTGAAAACACCTGTATACATGTAAATAAGCCTTGTAGTAGTTATTCCTATGTACCACGTGAGGGTGAAAAACACCTTTATTGAAAAGTAAACGTTAGTGGGTGAATTATACCCATGAGTAGATAATAGATGTACAAAAAGCCAGTGGTGTTGATGGTCAATAAAATCTGATATTCATAATCATCTTACTTGGAATAAGTCCTGATATTCTCAAAAGTATAATTTTTGTAACCCTTCTTCTTTTTTTTTTTACCCTAATAAAGTAATATTCTTACACTATTCATTTATTAAAAACCGTGAATTCAATATTATGTATATTTTTATTTCTTTTTAATTTATTTTTATGAACTGTGTAAATCTCTCTCTGTGCGTTTTTCCTAATGTTTTTTTTTAACCGAAAGATCACACTTTTATCTTTTGTAATTTTTAAGGTTGCACTGTACCTTTGTTCTACCACTATTCATAAATCTCTACTACAAAACTCAGCTTTTTATTTACCATCGAGCTTGAAGAGTGATATTTTTCGCTTCTATACATGATGGTAAGGAATAGATTTGTTCTTTACTCTTTATTTCAGTGAGAGAAAATTAAAAGATCAACTGAGTGCAGCCCATGCAAGAAACAATTTGTTACAGTCTCAATTAACTGGTAAGGAATCATGCAAATTTATTTACTAAATTTATCCAAAGATAAAATTCAGGAGAGATTTGTCTGAAACCTTTGATGTTCAATGGAAGTAAGGCCAATCGGTACAGTTGTTACTATAGGATGTTTAGATTAATGAATAACAAGTAAAATCATAGATTGTTATGATAGAAGGAAATCAGCTACTCTTGCTGCTAACTACCTTTGCATTTTCTTTTGGTTAAGAAAAACTTCTACTGCAGTGAGTATATATTTTGTCTTAAATTTGCATACATTTGTACAAATTTGCTGCAATTTTTACACTAAAGGAACTCTGCGCTTAAAACCATAGTAAATGCTAAATCATTGGATACATTTTTTGCATATAATCCTGTTTGTTTTTTTGAGTGGAAAGAGGGTGGTGGGGGGAGAGACAATCATCCTGTTTTTTAGTCTTACTGCCCCTACTCTTTCTTTTTTTTCTCTTTAAATGCGTTATGGTACCATGTGAACGCTCTGATAATTTACTCTGATTTGTACATGGAATCATTTTTTTACTCTAGCAGAATGTGTGGTGAAATCCATCTATTGCAAATATTATAGGCTATACATAGCCAGCCTGGACCATGTGGGGTACCTAAGCAATCTTACTCTAACTTAATGTGACATTGGAAGTGAATAAGTACATCTGAAAATGCTGTCGGTTTACAATGTTTATTTATACTTTGTCATTCCCCTGTCCAAATTCTTTGACCAATGCTACAAAGTACTACAGCAAGCAGGATTTGTTTTTGTTTTTTTTTCTTTGATTCAGAAATAAATTTTTATGGCAGCTGAAACATAATACATGTATTATCATTGAACTGATATTTTAGTCACATGCCTTTTGTTCCATTGTTTCAAAGTAAAAAATTTTACATGTTCCAGTTATGACTGTTTGAAAATCAGAAGCCTAATGTTACTGATAAGTAGACTTCATATATACTTAAGAGATAAATTTAATGAAGTTTATTATTGTTATTCTTCAAGAACTGCTGATGTTGAAACATTCTGTGACAGTGTGAGCACTTTATGTACATACATAAATTATATTTAATCTTATGAACTGTTTCATACCTACATACCTTGTGCAGAGCAACAGATTGTATGTGAACAGCAGCAAGATGAAATCACAAACCTCCGTCAGCAGTTAGAAAGTCTTCATCGTTTGAAGCTCAATCAGAGACAAAAACATAGACAACAGCTACATGAGTCAGAGGTAGAAAAGCAACAAGAGGCTTATCTGCAGCGCATGATGGCTGACGTGGGAAAAAGATCTCAGAAAAAATTTAAGTGATCGTGGACATGTACCAATCATTTTCTTGATAAAGAAAGATGTCTCATTATTATGTCCTCAGGCAGTCTTCATAGAGGCTAGTTATTTTAATAAAGTCAGTAAACAAGCCACAATGTTCTGTAACATTTCTTAAATTGGTGAAACTATATTTGTAGGAAACAAGATTGCTCAGATTTAAAAAAAAATCTGAGCTCTTGAAAATTGCCCATTTATGAAAAAAAAAAGATCAGAAAGCTTGTCCCTAGGGAAAGAATATGAAGAAATGCAGTCTGTGCAAAAGAGGTGATTAGAATATGAAACTGTTAAAGGAACAAATGATTATGTACGATGGACACAAGATTGCATCAAAATAGAATGGTTTGTAGAGAGGTTCTTTGAGTCACATTTCTGACAGGCTGGGATGTACAAGGCTGTATTGAAACAGAGACCTATGTAAACATGTAAATAAATTTCTGACAAAGATAAGCTAATCCTTTTGGCAAGGTTTATGATGCATCGTTAACTTCAATGCATTTATTTATTCTGGCCTCTATCAATGCAATTCTGTGGACTTCTTGTCTGGTCTATCTAATTTACAAATTTATTTCCACGATAGCCTTTTCATTTTCATACTTGTATTGAGCATTTGGTAGCCTTCAACTTCAAGGTGATGTGAATGTTATGTAAATGCATGTAGCCTGATTGCTTGGCAATACAAATGATTATTGAAAAATTACTAGATGAATAGCTATGTAACCACCACCTAAATGGTTTTGCTAGTTCAATTTTAGTTTAAAATGATATTGGTGAAGGGGAATCGGATGGGTGAGGATCAAACAATATCCTTAACTGATGATAGAAGTTCATTTGACATTTCAGCCTTCTTTTACCCTATTGTCTCCAATTCCGTATCACTTGAGTCACTGTCCTGACATGGCTAAGAATAAATGATTTTTTTATTGACCATATCAGAGCATGTTAATGAGTCTTTTTATAGGAGTTTTTATGGTCAGACAATAATAAGACTTTCTTTTCATGCTTGTTGCAATCTCACTCTATCAAAAAGCAGATTATGTAAAACTTAAAACGTCTTGAAAATTAAAATTGTCAAATATTGCAAATTTCATGCCAGCATATTTTTCTATGTATGCAAGACAAGTACTATTGTATTTTACATGCTTGATTGTTAAAAAGAATTTTTTAAAAATCTTAAACTGTGTTAATCAATCTTTTTATGTGGGCCTATTATGTGATGATTATGCCAACACACCACATTTTGTAATGTCATAAAAAATTGAATCGGTTCTCCTAGCAAAATCTTTGCTCAACTATATTTCAATTTATTTTAGTGTTAAACACTGAAAAGGCAGTTCATAACGTTAAAAATTTAAATCCCATCACTTTTTCAGTCTCTAAATCAATGGTGACGATGTTTTCCTTTTTTTGGTGAAAATATATGTATTTAGTAATTCTAGAAAAAAAAAACATCAAAAGATGCATTCAAAAGTAGTGAGTATATTTTACAGCCTTAATTCTTTCCCCATTCACCACCTCAGAAACAATGAAAATGTCATAATAACAAGAGATTAAGTCAAAAGACAAGTTCATCTATTTATTGACTGTTATGTGGTTATCACTTTAACGCATGAATTTGTATTTCACTTTGACTTTTATATATGACACTGTCTCCTGTTCAAGTCTATAAATTCCATTGTAGAATTGCTTTTGAACAGTGTTTCAATGTAATATATAGAGCAAAATTTCACACATTTAAATAAATATAACTTATGACATATTATATAATATAATACTGTCAATACGCCAAACCTATTTTAGCGTTGTATATGGTATATAAATTGGATTTCTGAATACAGTAATTGCAAGAACACATACTATATGATATCTTCTTGAGTGTGATTTGTCCTTTTGGGTCAAGAGACTTCCACCCAGCGCTGGTGTGTTTAAAACAGAGGTGCTTGGCTGAAGTTTACACTAAAGCCATGTGAAACAAAGTGGTTTTGAGACAAGTCCTTCAGATGGGCACTTATGATCAAAAAGAACAAATTTATGGTGAAAACTTTGATCAGTTTATAAGGTAAACATCTCCATCACTTTATTGTATCTCAGGACAAGATGGAAGAATTGAACTTGAATTAGCTAGAGGACCTTCTTTATCCACAGCTTGTGGACTTGCCTTTTATCAGTTGACTTTACAGCAATTAAGACCCCTTTATCATTTTTATGTTACATCTTCATTTTGCCATTCTGAAGTATGGAAAGGTTAGCCCTTCTCACAGCGTCGCATTTTGGCTTAAAAGTTACACTTTAGTTCTCAACGCTGAGCTGAGAAGCTTTAACCTCCTTGCGAACTTAGGTGATTCAAACATGGTTACAACCGGCGGGGAAAACCTGATGTCATCCATCACTGTCAGGTGACAAGTCGGCCCCTGCACTACGGTGGTCGCTTACTGCACACGCTAGTGCAGTGGTATGCGACAACTTTGTAATACAAAAGAAATTTCCCCATCTTCACATCACAATATCTCCAAAACTATTCGCAGTATAAATATCGTTGTTTTTTTCAGTTGTATTAAGACCTCATTTAAAAGCCGGTGAAAATTTGGGTCTTCTACGTTAATATTTGTGAGTTTGATAAACGAGTTGTTTAAGGTGTTATTTTGTCTACGATTATTACTGCTAATTATGACTTGTTACATTTAGTTGTTAATTAATAAAAAGCTGATCGAACAATTTTCTTTAAATAAATATAAATCAAAACTAGAAAAGCTATATTTTGATGTGGTGCAATTTTTTTTCCGTTGGGAGCGCTAATAGTGTATCTTTATGCCCGTGAATTTACTTTCTTTACATTTCAGGATAACTAACTTATTGTAAAAATGGAGCATTCCATTGAGTCACATACTCGTTGTGTTAACGAACTGTGTCGCATTTGTGGAAACCTTTGTTGTGTCACTAAGAAACAAAAGAAAAACAATGATCGGGCCCACAAATGTGCACTAATTGCCACAGACATGTTTTTGATATATGGCATAGAAGTAAATCAAGAACAAGAGGACACTTATTCTAAAAGTATTTGTGGAAAATGTTTCACAAAGATTAGAGACATTAAAAGAACAAACAGCAATACCGTTCTGACAAGAGCACAGGAAATTTTTAATATAAACAAAAACAAATGGTGCTCGTTTAGAGAGACTTTAACGGAGGACTGCACGTTATGCAGTCACCGCTACAGTCTTGCTGGTGGCTGTATCAAACGTAAAACAACATTTAATGCACAAACTTATCAACATCTAGAAACTACAGGAACAGCCAACTTGATCCACGATCACCAGGACCAACCAAGCGCTAGTACCAGCAGCAGCTCCAACATCATCACCAACGTCGACACCAACATCAGCACGAACATTAGCATCAGCACAGAAGATGAAGGCCCGAACATTTCAGATACACTAAATTATGACATGGAAACAAGCCAGTCACATGCAACATTCACCTACAATCCTGACATTAGCATATTTTTAACAGATGAAACAAACACATGCAATACCATTCCCGATCAAACTGCCTATGCAACATGCACTAGCCTTTCTTCAAACACGAACACTACATGCCAACTTCCTTTTCTCCCTGTTGCAGAATCAACACCAATCAAATCTACACAGACTAAAGATAGTTCCACATCCCCAATGGTGAAAAATGAGATCACATTTAGCCGGTCACTTAGCCTCTCGCAAGACACCCCATTATCCAAAGAAGAAGAACACCTCACTACACATCTAGTTAAAAGAAAACTGAACACAGATCCCAAAAAACAAACAATATTTTGCAAGACATCAGGGTAGTGATGCCAAGAAAAAGCACACAGTCAGAGCACCAACAAAGAGGAAAAGAGCTAAACTTTTAGACTCACTTAGGACATTTGTAGCGGGAGACACACAGCTCAGCAGACACACAACTAGCTTCAGAATTAAAGAGAATTCCAGTACATTGCAGACAAGACATCACAACAAAGGCTTCAGTCAAACAAAAATTTAAAGTTCATGCCTTCACACACTCGCAATGAAAGAGAAACTGGGTTTAAGTTGGAGACAGGGTAGAAAACAGGTAGGGATACGTGTAGAGAATGAAAAATCAGTCTGGGAGCTTTCTAGAGAGATAATCTCCGATTTTGTTCAGGTAGAAAAAAGATTGTTTGTTAAAGAAGATACAACAGAGTATGAGGTGCCGTATGGTAGGATAAGGGATTTACCTAGATTTGTGGACAGCTTGCTAGATTCATATGATGAACAAAACTTACTCACATGGCGGGAGGGGTCTATTCCACAAGATGAGATTTGGGTAAAAATTGGGGGGGATCACGGAAAAAATTCTTTAAAATTTACACTGCAGATAGCTAACACAACAAAACCAAACGCACGCAATAATGCAGTTGTTATAGCCATTGCATCAGTTCGCGACACACATGACAATATGGTTAGTTTTTTGGTAGGTGGCTTGGCTAGTGATCTCAAAGCACTTGTCCCATTCTTGAAAAACAAAAAACTTAAAGTTTTCCTTAATGGTGACTATGAATTTTTGTGCAAGATGTATGGCCTCTCAGGCCCTCAGGGTACTTATCCATGCCTGTGGTGCCTGATGCCACGACGAGATATGCATGAACCCAGTGGTCAGTGTCAGCAAAGATCACTGGAAAGCTTACTCGCCGATAATTCTGCTTTTGTCGCAGATTCTTCTGTGAAGAAAGAAGTTTCTAAATTTTACAATGCTCTACATACACCCCTTTTAAACATAGAATAACGTCAGCCCTCTTTACCTTCACATTTTATTAGGCATTGTTTTGAAACACCACAAATTGTTAGAGGATGCTGCACACAGTTTAGACACAGAAATAGCTACACAAAGAAACAAGCACCTGACGTCTTTGGGGCAAAGTTTGAAGAAATATAACTCAAACTGGCGTCAGATTCAAGACTTAGAAAACAAATTGCAATTCGAGGAGGGCTGTTTAATTTTTAGTGAAACACAATCTGACATTGACAAACATGCGCAAAATATACATGAAATAGAGCAAACTCTTTCTTCCTTTCCACACAAAGCCCTCACACCAAGATCAGGTCCAGTCACTTCTGCATTAGACACAGTACTCAACAAACATAGAATAACACCACAGGCCTATCACAGCAGATCTTTCATAGGTAATCACTGCCACAAATACCTTCAAGCAAAAGTATATACAGACCTTACAGAGACCCTCGTCAATCAAACAAAAACGCTAACAAACAACCCATTCCTTATTGACAAAGCTACCATCATTCAAATAACATTCAACGACCTCAACAACGCCTTCAGTTTTATCTTTATCTCACACAAAACCGATAGATCGCAGCTCTCTATCAGAAATACAAGCAACAATAGACACGTACATGGCAATTTACAGACGCATGTTTCCTCACAAAGTCATTCCTAAACAACATTTACTTGAACAACACTGCATCCCATATATTAAAATACAAAAGTTTGGACTAGGCCTTCTCGGAGAGCAGGGGACAGAAAACAGCCACCAAATGATAGGAAACATAGAAAAACACCGCGCACATGGAATAACAAACGATCTAAAAAAACTACATCACATTTTAGAAGCACATCTTCTTCAAATTGCCCCTGCTCTCCGATGATAAAATAATAACTGTGATATAATCTCTTCTGTGATGATAATGTACTTTTTATTTTATGTTTATTCTTCATTGTTTATTTCACTAAAATTGGATTAGAAAATTATGCATATTGCTGCACAAGAAACAATCACGTCAACATTAAAACCATAGAGGGATATAGATACTAGCAGATTATTACGGATATAAATAGGAACAATCAGCTCTAATGTAAAAAGTTCTTCTCCCAACGCTATGAAATTTGGTGAGTAGAACCACTCTTACCTATTGATTCTTATGTGTGAATATGAAAAAAAAATTATCGATCGGTTTTGCGAATTTTTTATCGTAAAATCATACTTTTTTTTTTTAACATTTCTAAAAACACCTATTTTCATTCTTCGATCACATATAGACTATTGAAGCTATTATTTTCGCTGTTGCTTATTATTCGCATCTTTTATATTTGTTCAATGTAAAATAACTAGAGAAAATATTAATATTATCTTGTTCAGCGATTAGATGAAAGACGGGGTGTAAACGCGATAAAACCATGCTTGCTTTGAGCCGCCTGATGTAACCTGATCTGATCTTGGGTTTACTGGGTCAGGTCAATGACACGATGCGGCGCTCGCTAACTAAAATAACGTTACTTGCACGCGGTGTTCTGTTGAGACTCAAAGTCAAATGTCTTAAAAAGGTCCATTGCAAGCTAAGGCAGTGAGAAAAATTGCTAAAAACAACCAGAGTGGTTACCTTATATATGTATATGTTAATCATAAGACCTCGTTCATCTTGATTCATACTTATAATCCAAATTATTCTCAATAGCTAGTGATATTAGAAACAGAAATGTCATGATAATTTGTAGAAAAGAGGCTTGAGTTGAAAGCCTTTCTAAACCTGCCTTCATTAAAAGGAAAAACAAAAATACAAAACTTTCTATACAAGAGAGGCTTTAAAAAAATTCAGGTCATATTGACCTCATACTGCAATTTTACCAGCAAATTTAAACATCAATATATTGAGGAACATAATCAATTGCATTTAATAAGTTAAAAGAGAGCACCTTTATTGCATCAATTTGCTTTCAGCTGGAAAGTCTGAGAAGAACTTTGATGTAAATATGTTTAAAAATAAGTCAGACTTTTTTTAACAAGGTAAAAAAAAAAAAACAGGTCTATGAGAAGTAGGTTAAAACATCACAATGTCATTTGGCCATCACAATTTTTGTAAACTGGGCATTGCATACATCTACTTCAGGTGAACAGATTGTATTAGAGTCACAGGAATCCACTGCGCACACTAATACTGTACACTTGCCCTGAGTTTGGGACACAATCTTAGTCGCAGTGTTCAGCTTAAGCACCATTCCTCCTGTTACATCATTTTTTGATTGAGACATTCCAATCACCTGGTTCACTTCACCATCAATATTCACCGAAATTGATTTTAGTAGCTTGGCATCTGAAACAAATACCCAACATTTTAAATTGATCAGCATTGAAAACAAGTAAACAAGACATGGAAATCATTTTCTCAGAAAAAAAAACTAAAACTAAAATAAAATAAACAGAAATGCAGTGGAGCCTAAACGACTTGATGGTAGTAGGTCAAAATTTTGGGTACTTCAACTTGCATGTATATGTTTTGATACCTTAAAAATTATTAACTGCTGTCAAATTTCTCAACTTTAGTGATCTTCACTGTACATCTACATATGCATGTATAATTATGTAAGGAAATTTTTGTAAACATTTAATTTTTAATACAAAACCTGGGAATACAATTTTAAACAAAATTTTTTGTATTGAAATTGAATCAAGAGTTTATTTAAAAGATCTAAAAAAAAAATAATAAAAAACCAAAACTTTTAGACATGGTTTGCGCTTGTAGACACCAACCACTGATCCACATATTGGGCACTCTTTCTGCTTACTCAAATATATTACCAGTATATAATTACACTGCAAGATTTGCCAGTTTTAATGAATTTGCTCACTGTAGCCAAGTCTTAGAATCATGCACAGCATATTCTGTTATATGTTCATATGGAGAACAACCATAGCTTCCTTTTTTAGTATATGTATTAATTATATGGATTGCAGGTAGCAGCCAACAATAGTATGATGGATTTTTGACTGCTGAATCAGTCACCTACACTTGTGAATTATCAAATAGATGTGCATTTCATATCGAGATCATTTTTTTTCCCATCTTTTTATATTAAGAAATAAAATTGTCAAAGGCCTGAAAATAAGAAGAGAACATAGATGAATTAAAATGTATTCTCTGTATTACTGTGTATCAACCATTTTAAGCACTTCAATTGTTTTAAATCTAATACCGTATGAAAATGCTGATTTAAAACCTGATATTGAACACAAAACTGAATGATCTAGACGGTCAAATATCTTTTTCTGTTTATGAAATGAACAGTATGCTTTGAACAGTGAAAAATGGTCATAAGCATATAGGAGGAGAGCAGTGATATATTACTATATAAACACCTGGTTCACATGGCGGTCGATCAAACACTCCTGCAACATCTGTGAGAAACACAGCTCTCTTTACATCAAAACTTAAACACAATGTCTAGGGAAAAGAAAAAAAACAACTAAATAAGTATGTAATTGGTATGACATGCAAAGAAAACCATCAAAAAAGATTAAAGAAAAATAGTATTTAATGCTGCCAGAGCAGACAATAAAATTGAAAACGTTATTTTGGTTCTAATACTTAGTAAAATCTACATTATTCATTATAAATATTCATTTTGCTCCGAGTCCCATCCATATATATATATATATATATATATATATATATATACGCATCAGGTCTATTCCTTTTCATAAAAAAAATTAAAGAAATCTAGAGCCAGCAGCATAGTCAGCATTAAAAGAGGAGGCTGCCTAAAAAAGAATCTAGTATTTCCCAAAGATACACAATCATAAAAATTTTCAAAGTGTAGGCTTGAAGTTCCACATAAAGTTGTTACTTAGTCTTTCAAGTATCACAGCCATTAAGTATAATCTTAGATCATTTTTTCTTCTTATTCTCACTTTAATAATAGTATCCCCACTAAGAATACAAAAGCCATCAGTTTCATCCATACAACCATCTCCATGCAATACTGGCACCAAATTATTCTTTAGCAGTTGACCAATTGTGTCCCTTGGCCAACTCACTGGCTCATGCTTGTTTGTTCTCCATGAGCTGCCAGGCTTAAAAAAAAAAGAATAGGGGAAATTTAATACTTATTTCTTTTCTTTACAATGAAAATGCTCACTCTTATAAATATATGCTCCTGTCTATTATGTGAAGCTAACGAAGATATGAAGAAAAATAGGAGTGCGCATCACATGACATTGGTGAGACAATGTAGGGGAGCCTCGGCGACATATTGCTAGGAAAGTTAAGTGAGTCGATCACCCACATCTTTTGCTTTCTTTTTTAAAGCATTCACAGTATCAGTTTGGCCTTGCTTTACTTTTACAATCATTAGCTTATTTTTCGATTGAATATAGTGAAGAAATTTAAACTGTCTCGCGTTTATCATCTTTAAATATAGCCTTAGAATTATTTTATTATTATTATCAGCAGTAGTAGTAGAAGTAGAAATAATGGAAGTAAGACAGCAACAGCAATATTACTTTATTAGTAATAGTAACAGTAGTAGTAGTAATAGTAGTCGTAGGAGAGGTAGAGGTGGTTAAGGAGGAGAAAAATAGCGATTGTAAAATAATAATAATAGCAACAAGAACATAAATTGTTTTTCTATTTCAACCCTCTTTTAATTCTAATATTGAATTGACTTAGACCTAGAATTATATATAATTGAATATAGGCCTTAATTTAGCTAATTCAAAATCGATCATGTCCACATGTGCACATTGTAAGGAGAGGCTCAGTTTGCGCAGCTCAAAAATGTAGGGAAATGCGTTATAATTTTGCACGCACAGAGACTGAGCAATTGGTTTGGCTGCCTGAAATCAGAGCCATATTGGTTGTTCTAGTTGGCTTGCGCTTCTTTAATTGTCATAGAAAGGAACTTCCATCTCTAGTTATCAAGATTTTGTGTTCAACCAAGAGCCATAAAATTATAAATTACATCTTCTCCCTTACTTATAACAAATGCATCTTTATCAGGGACGCTTTTAATGAACAATTCAGCAATAACAGGACCTCTAAAATTAGGAGATAAATGCAAATTTGGTATCATATGAAAATAGTCTCTTAAAAACCAGTGCTTCAACGTAAATATTTTTCAATATTGTGATGAAGAAAAAAGAAAAAGGTGTACTGCTAATATTCCTAATCAAATGTTTTGGTGTCCTCTGACTTGAAAGTTTGAATAACTTTGTTTAGGAAGAAAAAAACATTATTTCATTCTCATTCATATTAACTCGATCATGAGTGAAAACCAACTAGGTACTGTGCTTCATATTTTTTAAGGAATTGCTCACAATGTATGCCAATATGATAACTTTAATATGAAATCATTAAGATTGTTAGAACCTTCCATGAGCTTAGCAATATATAATACTGATAAAAATTAGAGAAGTGGTGAGAGAATATTGATTTTCAAAAACAAGAAACAAAACTCAGGGAAAAAAAAGGAACATTTTGGATTTTGCCTTTTGATAATCCAGATGAACGTGTAAGTTAAAGATTTCAAATTTTATTGAAGTTCAAATAAACCATTTTTCAATTAAGTTCTGAGAATTTCAACCTCATAGATCTTACTACCAAGTCAAATTAAATTGAGGATAAAACTTTAAAAAGAATAAGCTCTAAGATTTACAACCAGCTTTTGCATGAAGTCAAAGAGAGAAAATTGTTCCTTTTTACCAACCGGGCATGCAACAGCAGGGATCCCAATATCCACAAGAGCTTTGACAACCAACTGGTTTAACTGAGGATGATAATACATCATTGCCAGTAAGGTTGAATTTAAAAAGAAAAAGTATTGAACTTTAATTTATAGTATAGGCTACATGTAGCTTTCTGAAAAATTAAAAAAAAACACATTAAGGTTTATGTGTTTATGTGTTAAAATTTTTATCCTTCCCCCAAAAACCTAAATAAAACTACATATATCACCTGAGATAAAATGAAAAGGTCACTGCAACTCCAAAAGTTTCACTCATTTACTTTAGGAATAATTGCTGGTTCAACATAAAAAAACGTGATCCACAAACACATGATAAGCCTTTGCCTTTATAATATCGCAAATCTGTCCCTATTTATAGAATAGCTGGTTTGTTAGTTTAAATCTAGTGTGAGCCAAGAAAGCTTGAAGTTTATGTTTTCATATCTGAATGGTTGCCCTTGCATAGTGAGTAATGTCATAGAGGCCCTATTCTCTTTTGCTGTATTGCACCCTTTGTAATCCTTAACAAAACATGTACACAGAATAGAAACTGCCTTGTTAATATAAATGTATTTCAGATGAATGTGTCAAGAAGTGTTGTATAAATGCAAAATAACACCCCATATTAGATTAAAAAAAATGTAAAAACTTATGAGCTTACAGAAGGATAATCCATATTATCATTCTGTTTCAGGAAATGTAGCTTGGTTATAATTCTATACTGTGTCAATCAGACATGTTATTATCCTATCATGATAAATGATGCAATCCAATGAAAAGCACTTTCATTGTATAATTAGGTATTAAGAATAATTATAATGTTTTTTTGTTTATACCCAAGCATCTACTTATTATTGTATTAACATAACAACCAATGAAACTAAATTCTTAACTGACACTTGCAGAGGTCACAAAAGAACTCTTGTATTGAAAGGTCTTTGCTATAGGCTGAATATTGATAAAAAAAAAAGTTCATTCCTTATATATTTATAAAATTTATGTCCACACAAAAGGCCTGTGACTCCAAAAAGGAGTTGTATGCAATGCAAGCCTAAAAAAACAAGACACAACATGGGGATTAAAGAGAACAAATTTAAAACTAAAGTCAAGTCAGCTTATTTCGAAGTCCTTCGGATCAAAAAAGGACTTGTACGACATTCCTGATCTGTCATCCACATTTTTTTTTAATCTCTTTCTCTATGTATTCTGATAATTCGAAGTCCTTTTTTTATCCGAATGACTTTGAAATAAGCTGACTCAACTGTACATACACATATATATATATATATCCATCCACATCTTCTCTTTCTGTCTTTGGTCCTTTGCACTTGCTATTCATACTATTTCGATGATAGTTACCTTTTGAACAGACTGTCGAGTCAAAGAAAAACCCAGTAATTTCTTTTCTAAAGCCTCTTGATCCATGGAAGTGGATATTCCTTTATTTATTTCATAACTCCTTGCATGATGATGTCCAAATGAGCTGTTAAATAAATCATGATAATTATACTTGGCTGAAGATAGGACTACCAATTTTATTCTTAATCTTTAATCCAAAAGCTGACAGCATTTGAAAATTACAAATAATTCTAAAAGTTTCGGAAGGAAAAAGAATTTAGTCCACTTAAATTCAAATCATTTATATTGTTTGGTTTTACAACCATTTACAATCAAAATATTTTTGTAATCATTCATGCCTCACTCTCGAGCCTTGACTGCTTTGATCCAATCTATCTCTGCAAAAGATAAGTGTGAATTTGCTGTGAAGTACTTTAACCCTTCAATAACTATGCTACATAACAATTAACAAAACTTATCTTGGAAAACTGAGGGGAAAAAGACAGACAATGTTTAGTTCACACTCACACTCTCGCCTCTGTCTCTAATTTGATGATTGCTTGTTCAGGTGACTGTCTACAGTCCCATCCCCTTTCCTCTACTATCTCTATACATTATTTCTGTCTGCCTCCTACTCCTAGTCCTCTCTCTAAGCCCCTTTCTCCCCCTTCTCTGCTTTTTTCCAGTTCCTCTCTTTTTTCTTCTTCTCTGGCCCCTTTTTTTTTGTTCATGCATGTTTGCAATTTAGGGCACCCCCTATCCTCACTCTTTTTTTCTTTCTCTCTCTCTTACTAGTAGATTTCTAAAACTCAAATTTTTATATTATGGTTACAACAGAGCTCTGGAATAACTTATGAGCCATATCACAAACTATTATTTTAACTTTTATACTGAAAGGAGATTGAGAGAGAGAGAGAGAGAGAGAGAGAGAGAGAGAGAGAGAGAGAGAGAGAGAGAGAGAGAGAGAGAGAGAGAGAGAGAGAGAGAGAGAGAGATATGAGAAATCAAAAGAAAGGTTTGGAGAAATATGTAAAGTACATGCATGAGATATGGAGGTAGAGCAAGAGGCACAGACTGAGAGAGAGAGAGGGAGAGAGAGAGAGAGATAGATAGATAGATAGAGAGAGAGAGAGAGAGAGAGAGAGAGAGAGAGAGAGAGAGAGAGAGAGAGAGAGAGAGAGAGAGAGAGAGAGAGAGAGGTCAGAGGAGGGGGAGATAGATTCAAGTGAAAGGCAGAGTTTGGAGATTTGTCGCCACTAGCACCAAGGCTGTGCAGCCTCTAAATAAGGAGCTCCAAAGGCTACTTGTTTTTTTTTCCGTACGTTTACATATGCCTACACATTAATTTAACTTTAAGTAATGTTTACCCTGCGCCATGGACGACAACAAGAGTAGCTCCTGATTCCCTACATTGACGTATACACTCAGCCGCTCTTTGCAAGGCATCAGTCTTGATTGTTTCCAATTCATCTTTTTTTGTAATAGCACTGCCTCCTATTTTAATAATTGCGTCTATCGTTGGAAACATAACTAGAATGAACAAAAGAATATTTGTGAATGTGAGTCAAGATAGTTCTAGTAGGCTAATGAAAACATAACCTAACAAACTTCGACACGGGTCAAGGAGATGGTTCAAATTTCATATCGAACACACGAGGCATAATATTTAGCATTTAGTATATCGATTCTAACGCCCATGATATTGATCAAAAAATTACCGAGTTTTTCACAAGTGAAGATTTGTACAGCTTATTAATTTTGTTTTTTATTGTTCCTTGTTATATCAATAGTATGAACTGTTTTTTCTTCTGAAACTTTTCTTTCTTTCATCTTCAATTTAAAGATTCCAATTCAAATCATCATTATAATTTCATATTTCATTTTAACCAAAGTAAAAATGATAATTTTAATAAGTGTTTTTACTTCCATACAAATTACAGGCCAACAATTGGAACAATTGGTGGTATCGAACAAGTAAAAAATTGACAATAATATCAATATTTTACTAGCCAATCAGAAACGAAAATGAAAGTAGACTAACAAATTTAACGAATATAAAATGTACAGAGTAATTTACCTTAACATCATTTTTGACAGATTAGATTTTTTCAGTCAAACATAAAAGCAAGGTTGGTTGTATTTTTATTGTTTTATCTGACCAAACTCTAATAAAAAAATTATCGAATATAACAATTGCTTAAACAAAAATATTATTTAGATACAAAAATATTAAGACGGTAAAAATCAATGTTTAGTTCACTTTTACATTTTCCCTAGTCTTTTGAGTTTTAAATGTCAATTTTCCTGGCAAATAAACAGAGCAAAATATTGATCATTCGATAGTCGTATGAACACAGCTACAGGTGAGTAAATCTATGTCTATCTACTCTCCTCAGCCCTCTGTATCCCAGAGAGCCATGGTCCATCTCAGAAGGAATCTTTCTTGAGCGCATGAGTTATCCTAATTTTCTAGATTCTATTCCTGTACATAAGCGGTTTAAATAATTTCATATTTTTTTGTGGTAAAAGCATCGCTCTGTTTCGAATCAAGATTATAATTAGATAACACTGAGTTAAAATAGCACTTTTAGCAGTTTCACCACTCATTTATTCCTGATTCCATTCTGCCATAGCGACAGTTGTGACCTTAGCTAGGTACCACTTAACAATTTGGGAGATGGAAAGGAAAAAAGGCGGTCTCAGAGCTTTACGAGATAAAATTCTGAATTCTAATATTTATGGATATATAACTATAAAACGTGCTTAGAAAATACATGTGAAGTATAATATCTTCTGGTTTTTATATGGTTAATTGTATGTTTTTTTTTACTCTACAATCATAACTATATGTGAACATGGGCATTGTTGGATTTTATTTTGTTTGTTTCATTCTTCCAAAGAAAACACAAAATAACGCTACCAATGCATCCTACATGATTTTATTCTTTCTTCATACCTGTTGCAACAAGTAGCAAGTCCTACAAGGTGAAACAGACACAGTTGTATTTTCAAAATTAATTCCTTTTTTTTAGACAACTTAACTTTAAACAAACTTCAACTATGTCCTCTATAATTTATTCTACAGTCATCTTTTAAGTTTTGCAACATCCAAAAATATTGGATTTAAAGTGTATTTATTTATATGAAACCTACCTTAACTTATAAGCAATGTTTGTTTAGAGCCTTTTTAGTTCAGATAATTCTAATAAATGAAACTGTTTCTTTTAACCATATTTTTTTCCTCTCATTTAAAAGCCAGGATCATCCTAGTTGAAGTAAAAAGGGGACAGGAAAAATGACTTTTAAAAATATAAATAACACAAGAAGGAATAGAGGAGGTCCTTATAAAACAAAGCCAGTGACTGATTTAACACGATGGAGATTATCCAATGTAGAGGGACGGCAGACTTGGCAGTACTTTGAAAGGGAGGAAGACTTGAAAAGAGAACAAACTTTATTGGAAAAACACTCCTTGGGTTTAGACACAGTGAGTTGTCAATCAGTTAATGGATATTAATGTTTCTGCAGCACTCTTTAAATTTTCGCATGATTTTGTAGAAAAAAAAGCTCTACGTAATTGTAGTTATCAGAGAGTATTCTTATTCAGAAAAGTGAGGTAAAAAACTCCTGTATTGACAGTTTTTGGCTAATGTTCACACTTCTCTAATTACAGGTATATTTTTAGAAAATTAAAGAGAGAACCCTGTTCATCTTTCTACACATTAAAATCATTATTTGGGCAGATTTTTTCAAACTGTGATGATCTTTATTTTCTATTAATTCAAAACCTTTTCCCTTTTATACTGTCTACACAAATTTAAAGGTGTACACTACATGTTTTTTACTGCAATCAATAAGTATTCCTAATTTCTTTTTCTTTTTCCCCCCTACTTTTCAAAATGGGAAAGAGAGGGAAAAAAGTGGGAAAAGAGCTTAGGAGAGTCAAAGAAATTATAGAGATTTGACTGAAGGGAATAGAAGGATGAAGAGAGAAAGTGAAGGAGAAAAAGGAAAGTAAGAATATTTGGTGAAAGTAGAACATGATTATGGGCAAGAAAGAATAAAAGAGGTATCATCATCAATTGCCATTATTTGATTTGTTTTCACTTCACTTGTCCAATGCTTCTGTCACTCCTCCTGGGTTAAGCCTTTTTTTTTCAAACCTCCTATACTCTTTTCATTGTTTTCCCCTATTTCCTTACCATCATTCCACTTGTCATAAAATGGTCCAATTTCTCTCCTTATATTATAAGGGAGAGAGGGATAGAGGAAGATTAGACTTTCAAAAAAAAAATGAAAACAAAAAGGGGCAAAAAAAATATCTCGAGTCTTGGGGGGAAAAGGGTGCTTCTGTGATAATGTAGAGACTAAAGGTGTATATAATGCTAATAATGAGGAAAATGGGAGAAAACAAAATTATGAAATTTAGGCATGCAAGATTTTAAACAAAAAAGGGAAAAAATTGAGAGTCGGAATTAGAATCAATGGCTCAAAGAAAGAGAAGTTTTCTGATTTGTACATACTTGACAAATGGATTGATCGAAGGAAAACGTGGTAGAGTAAAAAAGCGAGAAAGAAGTTGGGTGGACTAACAAAGTAGCTAAATGTACGTAAAGTAACATGCACTAAAAGCAACAAGACATTGTGGAAGGTCATGATCCCTTACGCTAAAAGGCAGTTTTCTCTTTGACCTTCTATTTTTTCACTGATAGTCACTATCTATGCTTCCCTTGTACGATTATTTTAATCAAGTTGGACTTATTCAGTAACTATAAATCCCAGCAAAGAGAGAAGATTCATTGAGAATAGCTAAAGCTAGCTTTTTTAAAAATGATCCTAATAACTTTATATTGTCTTCACAAGCTAATTTTACATTGAAAAATTTGCTGTGGTTTTGACTGGTTGCATTTATCAACCTGAAACCATGATTACTTTCAGGTCATTAAAAAATGCAAAGGGGGGGTAGATACATTTCATGAAAAATTTGTTTTGTTTTATAAATATGGATGAACATTTTGTGTCTTTTCAGGGAAAAGAGGCCCCTGCCCTTCCAAAGGCAGAGAAGGCTCAGGATGCTGCTAAGAATGGGATCAAATTCTATAGCAAGCTACAGGCAGAGGATGGTCACTGGGCAGGAGACTATGGTGGACCACTCTTTCTCATGCCAGGTTTGTGAATTCAGGAAATCACTAATTCCCATTTTATATTTTCCTTCACATATCAGCAGGGTCATGAATGCAGGTTATTTTTTCTTGTCTAACATTTCGTAGCATAAATATTCTTATCTCCTCTTCATTTTCATTAAAGTTCGTAGTTATACATTTAGATATATATTAATAGACACAAATTTGCTTTTTTCCGGAAAGAGAGAAACAGGTGCTGGAAGCTGATTATTAATTGAAGCATCTCTTCTTGAATGAAAATGACCCTGAGTCAGTGGTCCTTGTTCAAAGTGAGTTTAACTACTGCACTGTGGATTTGACATATTTTGTAGTGTTTAAAAATTAAATGTGTCTAAGAGTAAGAGAGTTATGAAATGAAGGATTGATAAAATTTTTAGACTACTGATGATTTTCTTTCTTTGACTCTCTTATAACAGTAAGGCTATCTCAAATTAGATGAGATTTAAATTATTACTTTTCCTCCATTTAATGATCAACCAACAAAACCTGTATGTGTTATATAAAGGTCCTCAGCAATTTTTTGTTTTCATTGCAGGGCTTATCATCGTATGCTATATCACCAAAACTCCATTTTCTGAGCCACAGAGATTAGAGATGATTCGTTACCTACGCTCTGTCATGTGTCCAGATGGAGGATGGGGACTGTGAGTGTTTTAGAGTGTGTGATTATATATTATTTCGTATAATTTTGTTCTTCTTTTTATTTATCAGGCTCTTACATTCTCTGAGTGTTTACTATTCAATGCATGCAAGTTATGAATCAGTAAATTTTCATATATGAATGATTTCATCCTTCAGAAGAGGATGAGGCTGCTTAAACATTTCTTGTTACTGTAGAAATCCTTGAAAAGAATTTACATAACTAGAGAATGCAGAATTGATCCAAGTCTCAACATTATCCTTACACAGAATTGTTTTTTTATTTAATGTCACCTGGCAAATTCTCTTCTTTCTTTGTGAACAAATCTACAGTCAGAAAGTAATTGTTTGGTAAAAAAAAATTGATACCTCTGAACAGATCTGTCCACTCTGTTCATATAAAAAACATTATATATAAATGAAGTACAGTAGTCTCTGTCTAAGAACTTGCTGTCCTAGGATCCTTTCTGTCTTTGTATAAGCTATTTGTGGTAAACATAGAATTTTTCTTTATTCCTTATATCTAAGAACTTGTTCTTTACTGAACATCTGTCTAAGAACCTGCTTTTATAAAGAGGTGAAGAAGAATCTCTGTTTGTTTATTTGAGTCCTCAAATCTAAAACTAATCAGGGGTGGCAAAAAATTGAGCAGTTTTTTGCGTATGTTCAGGGGTGAAGACAAAGGGAAGCGCTGGCTCATGTGGCATATCACAGAAATCCTTTCTCCTGTCTTTATTGCCTCATTAAAATATCCATCAACTCTGAGAGAAGTTGATTGGTTCCTTGATCAATCAGAATACTGATCAGCGATCTCTGGATAAATCTCAGACTCATTCTCTTGAAAATTTCTTGATTTTACGAACTGAATTGACCAAACCCATTCAATGTTGTGTCATGAAAATCCTCATGAGGTGAAAAAAAAAGAAAACTTTATTTGAATTTTTGGAGGAGATTAAGAAAAGCCTGAAGATCATCTTATCTTCAATGTTAAAATAAAATTTAACATTGGTAATGAGGTCCTTTCCAGAAATTAGCCTTAGGAAGCAAATCTGTCTAGGTAGTAGTTTTTCTTCTCTTCAAAGGGATGGGGACGAATGTTGCTGAATTTGGGTTAGAGAAACAAAGTTCGGAAATTAAAAAAAAAGAAATTTTTTATTCTAGCTTATTAATGCTATTGCTTTGAATACATATGAAAAGTTATGTTAAGAGACTTCATACATACATGAAGGCACAATCATTATTAATTTTGACCAGAAATTATCTCAGAATAGTATACTAAAACAAATTTGATATTTTCTTTGATATAGTGAATCTTTTTTTTCTATAACAATAATTAGTTCAGTCATCGTTGTGCAGATTAGAGCTGAAAAAAAAATAAAATAAAAGGCAACTCCACCATTAGGATTTTCAAATTTTGTCGAAAGTATGTGAACAAATGCAAAAAATAAAAAATTCATATTGTAAGTCACTATATGTAGATAAAAAAGTATTATGTTTTTGTTAAAAATATGTCTCATGTAAGTATAAATATAAGGTTCTAATTAAATGGATTCTGCAGTACCAGTTTATCCACTCCCTCATTTTTACATTATTAAAAAAAAAATGGAAACATGTCTTCCTAATAATATCCTTCATTTTTTTTTTTTTATTATACTACCGATACAATTTAAAAAAACAAACAAATCTGTGTTTTCAATGTCTGAATAGTCATATTGAAGGCCCACCTACAGTTTTTGGGTGTGCTCTGAACTACTGTGTCATGAGAATGCTAGGGGTCCCAGCTGATGATCTTGATCTTGTCAAAACTAGGAAGCAGCTTCACAAACTGGGTGGGTCTTGTCTGTAATTAGCCTAAGAAACCTTCTCTAGGATATTCTTTGTTATGTAACATTCCTTCAATCTTTATTCTTGCTTTATGTTTAAAGTGTCATTTTATTTCTATTTAATATTTGTACAATAAGCTTCATTTTATGTTATAAAGTAATAAGAGCTAGAAAGATCATTGTTCATTTCATTTCACGAAAAACTCAAAGGAAAAAATACTTGTTTTTACTGTACCCCATAATGGAAATCATTACACCACATAATCATGTGCCTTAGAGGGGGGGGAAATCATTAAAATTGTGAAAGATACAGTTTTAATGCTCTTTGTATAATTTTACGTGCCTATTGTTGAAATACTTTTACATTGATTTTGCCTTTGTATAAAATAGTCAGCTAAAAAATTTATTTCAAATGCATTATTTTTGTCAAAAAAAAACAAAAAAACAAAAAACACAAAACCCCAGTTTCTTTCATTTTTCTTGGAATGAGCGTGGTGATCCCAATATGTCAGTGAAGATCCAACAAATTATAACTACATGGCAGATTTTCTTTCTGAATTCTGTTAGTTGGATTATTAAATCTCTTGCTCCATCAAGGGAATAAGGGTGTGACTTTCTCCAAGATAATTTTATGTACTAGCATGCAAGTCCTTTGAATAGCATATTGTAAAAAACATCAAAAGCTTGAGACAAGTTGAAGCATTCTGTTTCCATCATCAGGTGGAGCTCTAGCTATTCCATCATGGGGCAAGTTTTGGCTCTGTGTGCTCAATGTTTATAAATGGGAAGGTGTCAATTCTCTTTTTCCAGAGATGTGGTGGGTAGAAATCTGAGCTTTTTTTTTAATTGTGACCAATATGTGCAAAGTATCTGTTTGAAAACTTTGAGCTCATTTATTTGTATTACTTTGCTCTAAGAATAAGAGATGGCAATTTTAAGCTGTAGGGATAAGAGGAGCTAAGTTTCTTTTTTCTTATGTTTAATACAAATTAATAAAAAATTTTCCTCCCATTAGGCTATGAAGGAGATTTTACTGCTTCTACAAACTCTACCACTAGTACTTTATCACCAGATTTAAGCCCCAATATTATGGCAGACAAACTTGCATTTTTATGCTTTAAAGGGTAGCTAAATTTCAGAAATCTTAATTCAATTAATTTGTGAGGCAGTTAAGAAAAGAACAGGATCTTGTTAGATTTTTTTAGATTTCAAGTCTTTTTTTTTCATCTGAAAAGAAAAAGTATAGGGGATGAAAAAAAGTTTGGATTTAAAAAAAAATTCTTGTAGGTGTGTTAATTTGATGATGACTCTCTACTCTCAGTCTTATGAGTCACATATTAAAATATGTTGCAAACTTAATATTTTAACTTACAAGTTTGGAAAATGTTAAAAATATTATGATGAAAATTATAATGATTTTTCATAATTATTAGATTTTAGCTGCACACAGTAAACCTGATTTCATGTTTATAGCAATGTGTTTGCATGAAACTGAAGTTAACAATATATGACAGGCTTCTGCCACAGTGGCTGCCCTTTCATCCCAGCAAGCTCTGGTGCCACTGCCGCCAGGTCTATCTTCCGATGGCTTATTGCTTTGGCAGAAGGATTCAAGCCCCTGAAGATACACTCATCAGGCAGCTGAGGAAGGTTAGTCCTTGCTTCTTGATATTTGTCATTTTTCCCATTTGTAATCTCTACTTACAAGCAATGATTTGACGATTAAACACTGTTATGTTCAATTAACAAAAGAAAGAAACTATGTTGGTTTTTAAAACAATTTGAATGGTATTTTTGTGGAAAATTAAGAATGACCAACCAAAACATCATGCGTTTGCTTTCTATTTTTCAGGAAATATTTTTGGAAGACTTTGATAAAATAGATTGGAAAGCAAACCGTAATTATGTATCTTCTGCTGATCTCTACACACCTCATTCAGTAATACTGGACATCATATTCTGTAAGTAATTGTGCAGTTTTGTATGTCAGCAAACATGTTTCTATCTTGATAATATGTTATATTTTTAATGGATTAAAATGAAATCAATGTTTTAAAATAATGAATTAATTTGAATGTAAAACTATTATTGTTGAACATTTTTCATTTTTCTTTAACAGTTTTTTTGAATCTGTATGAGATGGTCTTCATAAATTTCATCAGACGAATAGCTCTTGGAGTCCTATACGAGCATATCACAGCTGATGACAAATTTACTAGTTGCATCAGTATCGGACCTGTGAGTCGTGTTGTTTTTTTGTCCCCTCATAAATATCTTACAGTATTTGGTGAAATGGTTCTGTATGTCTTTTGAATTCTTCAATAAAAAATCATGTAAATACATTTTGTTTTGCTGTTGATTTTTTTTTTCATCCAGTCCTCAGAGCAGGCAATTTGAAACTTCAGCAAAAAAGTTATTTAAGAGTTCATTTGTCAGTTAATACATTAAACTTGAACACATAGAAAGCTATGGTCTTTTTTGTTTCATAAGATAAAACTTCCCTTTTAAACTATACAATCTGGTGTTAACAGATATCTAAAGTGATCAACATGCTGATTCGATACCATGAAGAGGGCCCACTCAGTCAAGCCTTCAAGCAACACCAGTTTAGGATAGATGATTATTTATGGTAAAAGATTTGTCGATTCCTATTGGTTTTTTTTTTCATCTCGGAAGTTAAAAGGAGACAGTAATCTAGATAAGTCTTGAAAAACTGTATACATAAAATAGTCATGAAAGCTTGATTGAATTAAGTTACCTTAATCTGTACAAAGCCTTACCTGTTTATTGTTAAGGAGAAGGCAATTTGAAACTTTGAAATTCAAGTATGGAATAGATATATGGCTTTAATTATCTTAAATCAGTTTTGTATCTTAAAATGAAAACATTTTAATATTAAGTCTTAAAGAAACTTGTATCTTCCCAATTTTCTATTCTCAGGATCGGGCTGGATGGTATGAAAATGTCAGTAAGTGTATTTGTCCCTTATCAAAATTATACTTTATAGTAGAATCATTAGGTAACTAAACTTTGCAATCAATCTTTTTTGAAAATCCTTTATTTTAAAATTTTCTAGTGAAATTCAAATTGTTCACACTGTTAGATGTATCCAAAAACAGAGCGTCTTTTATTATGCATCGTATGAACCACTGTGTGACAATATAAGGTTACAAAGGTCCTTTTTCAAAGCTGCCCCTTTTACCCCCAGGGCACCAGTGGCAGTCAATCGTGGGATACGTCCTTTGCTGCCCTTGCTTTTCTTGAGGTAAAGTGTCACAGTCAAGCACAATATCTTTAAATTCTGTAAAAAAATTATTATTAATAGCCAAGTTTGAACATTCAACAGCACCTTCATTCATGTTACATGATCATATAAAGAGATTGATTTTATTGTTGAGTTACTCTTTGCGTATTTTTAGTACCCATGTTTAGCTATATCGACAGAATTGAGAGTGTAATAAAGAAGAAATAAGGCAGGCATGGTAGCTTTGAACACTATCTGTCACCACTCTGACATATGAGTTTTTCAATAGAAATGTCATATGCTCTGCTGGTTTTGTTACATATAATAGATAAAATAAAATGAAATTGCAACATCATGCTGTGCAGTTGTCTAGGAAAGAAGCAGAAATTTTTGTCTTTGAATAATCACAGTTATAATTGGAGCCTTGCTTTGAATTGTTTGGCTGCATTTGGAAACAGTATAGAATTACAAGCTACCTTGGACATTAGCAGTTATCAAAAGGAAAAAAAAATGCTGCAAAGTTTCTTATCAACTCTAAATAGGGTGAGAAAGCAAACTGGAAAAAAAAAACCCAGCATACGCAACTCTTATGAGTTTTACGTGTTAGTATATGAAAATCCAAAGAGGAAATCAGCTTGTAAAGATGAGGTTAAAACTGTTTTGCAATTATAATAAATCCATGTACAATTAAGTTGAGCTGAATTATAGATATTTTGTCTTTAGAGAATGCTGCAAACATTTCTCTATGTTAACTTTTTGTTGTTATAACAGAACAGCAGAAAAAGAAATAACTTAGTTTTCTATTTAGGGAGGAGCTGCAAACATGGATGGCATGGAAGCTTGCCTTGCATCCACACACAAGTTTTTGAAGTTGACTCAAATGAAAGGAAATCCGCCAGACTATAAGAAATATTTCAGACAGGCAACTGATGTAAGTCCCACTTTTTCAATATTTAGCAATCATATCAATATCTAGATCTATTCCACATACTGCAATATCATCTTTAATTGACCAAAAATGTACACTCTGGGCCTTTGTTGAACCATCTTGGAAAACTTTCACAACTTCAAAATAATTTTTCAGGTCATTTTCATTTTTAATGTTCATAAAAACGTCTACAGACATGTGAATAAAATATGTGATAACATAGATCCTTGAATGCCTTTGTATTGATTGTAATGATGCTATATTTATGAGTTTTATTGTCATTATTTAAGATCGCATGATCGTGTAATATTACAGTAATATTAAATTTATGGGGCACAATTTCATTTTAATTGATATTTTAAAGTGGCAGTCAACATCAAAACATTGTGGTCAGGGAAAAACGTAAAGTAACTTTATGAATTGTTACCTTAATTAAAGTAGAAGCATGGATCTTAAAAATTTTAAAACATCACGTTTAATTTGTACTTTTTAAATTCCTAAGAAAGTTGCTCCTATTTCAACATGAATACTGAAATTTCAAATTTGTATCCTTATTTCGTGCAGCATAAAGAAAAAGAAATTTGAAAAAAATATTTAAATTCTAAATAAATAAACTTGTTTGATTGTTTAAGTTTCTTAGAGTATCCCAGTTGATTAACTGTAAAGACTACTATTGCTCTATTTTAATGGTTAAGTTGAACATTGTTGAACCAAAATTTTTGGGAAATCATGTTGGTTTTCACATGTCATGTCATATGAAAACCATTTTTATGATTGATTTAGCTTGGTTTCTTAGTTTCTTCAAGAATTGTTTGCCATTCTAGGCCCATGCATATAAAAGCATTTCATTGCCTCATTAAATTCTTAAATCATTTTTAATCTGTTTTCAGTAACGAGAAATCCACAACTTTTTTTTATTTTTCAGGGAGGCTTCCCTTTCAATACATGGGAATGTGGCTGGATTGTATCTGACTGCACAGCAGAGGGTTTGAAAGCCATCATGAAGCTTGAAGAGAAATGCAAATTCAAGGAGGCTGTCCTTCCTGAGAGACTGTACAGAGGAATTGATCTGGTAATTTAAACCTAAAACTATTTTTATAGACCTGAATGTCTTCCGACAATTGTCGGAAATCCGACAATCGCGCCGAGACCAATATTTGTGCGGCAGTTGATAGAGGGTTTAAGTAACCCTTAAAATTATCTTTAATTCTATGCGCACCGCACTTCCGGAAATTTTCCGACAATTTTGGGTTGGACCACATTCAGGTCTATATTTTAGTATGTCAGGTGCTTAGGATGAGAATATCATCATGGACCTCAGCTTTAAATTTTAGAGTAAAAAAATTGGAGGCGAAAGGTGATTTTTTTTTCCTTTACATTGATATGGAGGGAAAATTCTATTATTCAAAAGAGTGGGTTTCTTAACTATCCTTGTCCAGCTAATACCAGGCATTTTAATCAAATTTTATAAACTACTGTTTCATTCATTTATTTATTCCTAACCTTTTCAATAATATTGTATTGTACAACATTACAATTTGTTATGATAATTATTATTATTATTATTATTATTATTATTATTATTATTATTATTATTATTATTATTATTGTTTTTATATTGCAACAACAACAGCACAAGGAAAATTTAATTTAGATTTTGTTTTTTATTTTTTTTAAATGAAATTAAATTTGTATATGTAATTTAAGTCTTGGACTGGAAATGTCTTATAATGGGTTCAAGTGGATAAATGTGTAGTACGACATAAAATGTATGATTTTTCTTCTTTTTTTTTTTTTCAGTGATGTATTATTTATTTCATTCATAAGATGATTTGCAAAGATTTTCCAGCCCAAGAATATTCTTGTTTAAATGTTTTGCTTTGCAACTGAATGTATAGATTCTGATGTTTAAAGGAGATGATAACTTAAGGTAACTGACATTGAAAGACATTATGCCAATGCCAAAAATGGTCTTTGACTTAGTTCTCTCACAGATTTGTGACATTTATTTGTATATCCTATGAGGTAGATTTTTTTCCCCATTCTGATTCGGAGCTAGACCTGATTTTTTCTCTCTGATCAAACTCAAAGCCGATCCTTTGCCTTTTTAAATAGTGATCAAAAAAGAAAAAGAAAATAGTTTTTGAATACCAAAATGAAGAGTAGTAGGCCTACAAAATAGTTGTTTGCTAGATGTGAAGGATATTATAATAGTGACCACTGTTAAGTGATATTACCTTACTTTTTCAAGTTGATAATATTCATTTATTTCATTTTTGTACTTTATTGCATTTCCAAAGTTTATCATTTTGAGTGGAATGGGTGGAATGATATTTTAATTACTTTTTACTTCCATATTTTTCAGCTCCTCGGTATGCATTGCCATGATGGTGGCTGGGCCTCATATGAGGAAAAAAGAGGTGGAAAAGTGTGGGAGATTCTCAATGCATCTGAAGTCTTTGGTATGAAATCTTAAAATCGTAAAGGAAACTGACACCATGCCTATTTTATTGCTTGGTTTGACTTTGTGTTGTAGAATCCAATCCTATTTGTAAATGTGCACATGTGTGATTTTGAATGGGGTAAACTTTATTTTAGAGTACATCACAAAATTAAAAAGAATTCTATTTATGTATTGTGATATATTTCCTTAAAAATGTAACTGGCTCAATTATTTGTCTTACTTCAATTGCCTGCTAAAATCTTTCTTTTTTCTTTACATATTTAAACATGGTTTAGTGTCATTATGTGCAATGTTGTTATGATTTTTTAAAATTAGTATTTCTTTTAAAAAAGCAATAGTTTTACAGCACCATCTGTGATTGTGTTCATTAAATAAATCAGAATGAGAAGTATATAAGAATATCAATAGGCATCAGAAGTGATGAGAATAAGTCAACAAGTCAATTAAATGGTACACCAAGTGGCAAACAAATGAATGTCTTGTGACCTTTACAGTTTTGTAAAGAAATAGAAGTTCCCTGAATCAAATTTCTGTAGTGACTTCATCATATTGACTTCTTATTTATCTTTATAGATCAGGTTATTCTGATCTGCCCTAACATCATATATAGATCTGTTGATGATTATTTTTCAATCCATGAAAGGGCCCTGTGACATTTTTGGTGAAAAAAAAATAGCAATAAAAAAAAAATGGTATGAAGTATTCGGATATGGAAAAAGCAATACTTAAACTGATTACTTTATATTTGGTAATTAAAATTTTCATGTAACAATTTTCCAGCAATACTATTCATCCCTTTGAAATAAGTAAAGCAATTAATGATTGTTTTTTTTTTTATTCCCAGGTGACATTATGGTGGATTACTCATATGTTGAATGCACATCTGCATGCATGCAGTGTTTTGCTACATTCCGCAAGATCTACCCTACTTATCGCACTGCAGAGATTGAGCAGGCTCTCCAAAATGGATTAGAGTTTATTCAGAACAAGCAGAGACCCGATGGCTCATGGGAGGGAAGTTGGGGTGTGTGTTTCACCTATGGCGCTTGGTTTGCTCTGGAAGCGTATGCCTGTATGGGCTTAACATATGGCAGTGGACAAACTATTCCTGCTGCAGTTAAGAAAGGCTGTGACTTTTTGATCAGTCAGCAATCAGAGGATGGTGGCTGGGGAGAGGATTTTGAAAGCTGTGAGATGCGAGAGTATGTGTCCAGTGATAAATCTCAGGTGGTCAATACCTGTTGGGCACTGCTGGGCCTCATGGCTGTCAGGTAAGGCTTTGAATTGCTTTGTTTGGAATACTATTTATACAATAAAACATCATCACGTATTATAGAAATATAGACAGTTTTAAATTGGAAAATCATTTTACACACTCTTTTGTGATTTGGAAAATGAAGTAAAGAGCAGTAAAGTGAAGAAGGAAAAAAATGTATTATCATTGTAGCTACCAACTTTTCTTCTGCTCTTTTCATTCTGTCTATATGCATTTATAGACAATAAATTTCAACTCTCAGATTTATTATGATGAGCACCACAAGTCATGTAGCATGTTGCTAATGGCACTTGTAGATATTATGTCAATTGGAGCCTCAAACATATGCAGCTTAGTGATTGTTTTAGTGGATTTGAAAAAAATAAAAGCCTAAGAGATTCCTGCAACATCTTAACTCAACTAAATGAGAATACTATACATTTAGCTACTTTTTCAACTTCTCTTGGAAGTATTTTTGCAAATTAGCATATCATATAATCTCATCAAATTATTGTCTCACACTTAAATGCCAGAAATATGTTGTTCAGTTTAGTGAAATTTCTATGATATCTTCTGAGAAAAAGAAGTTTGAGTGTCATGTGTCATCATTCAGTCATAGAATATTTTGTTTTTATTTCAAAAGTATATATATATATATATATTAAAAAAACAAAACAAACTTTTTGACACCTTTGGATAGATACCCTAATGTAGACGTGATAGAGAAGGGCATCAGAGTAATCATGTCACGCCAGCTGGAAAATGGCGATTGGCCTCAGGTAAGCTTATAAGCTTTTACTCATTTTTGTTTTTTGTTTTTATGGATTTGGCCTCAGATTCAGAGTTTATTTCAGGAAAAGTACTTCTACAAAAAAAAAAAAGAAAAAAAGAATGATTGTCACGCATGATATCAGTATGACATTTTTTTAAAATCTTTCTGTGCCTGTATACTCAATATGGGATGGATCCTATCATTTCTGGATGCCTGTGGCTCTACCAATCTCATTAATCTAAATAAAGTAAAAGAGAAATATACAGGTTATGTCTTTCTTTTTTCCATAAAAATTTCTGTGATTTAATCCAATTTTTCTTAACAGTTCAATCTACCATGTCCAGTTGAAGAAATTATTTGAGGGAGAGCCTTTGCCTTAGTACTTAAAAATTGTTTCCTTGAGAGCCTTTATCATTGTTACCAATTTAAACTTTTTTTTTGTTATGCTTAACTATAATTTATGTGTTTGCAGTTTCCATATATGCTGTTGAATCTATTATTTTGTTGTCAATTTAATTGTTGCATGCCTATATTTCTGTATTTTAACTCCTTTAGTGCAGTAAGATTTGTTTGAACTGTTTTCATACCCAATTTATAAAGTGCCTTATATAAAGATGCATGTATACTCTATTCCCTTTTTTTTTTTCAATTGGCTGGTGATTACAATTATTTTTTTAAGTCTTCAAATTCATAACCCTAAAGGAGTAGTTTTATATAGCAATATGACTATGCATTATTATTGGAATTACTGTGCAAATATTTGAGTTGTTTAAAGCTGCAACAATTAAACATGGGCAGTAAGTAATTTCTTTTTTTTATTCCTTACAGGAAAACATTTCAGGAGTGTTCAATAAGTCTTGTGCCATCAGTTATACAAGTTACAGGAATGTGTTTCCCATCTGGACACTGGGTCGTTTTGTACGTCTTTACCCTCACAGTCAACTTGTTAAGAAATAAAAAAAAAATTGAACTGGCAGTATTTCCTTCAGCATGACTTATTGATATGCAAATGCATGCATACCCAGAGTCAGGCGAAGTTCTTTATTCTAAAGAGGAAAAGGTGGTTAAAATCAGCTGATTTTATGCGCCATATTTTCAGATTTTTTTTTTCTATATTTGCCAAATATTTAGGTTATTTAAATTGTTTTTTTTTATAATGTGGATTAATAATTGTCTATGAATTTATGAATGTGTTGCTTTTTTTAAATAATCATGATTTTTAAATTTAAAAAATTTGTTTATTCTTACTTTGTGCAAATTTTAATAAAGCTTATGAGCTGTGTATTCACCTGCGTGAAAGAAAGAAATATGTATGCTTCAAACAAATCATTGTTAGACCAGGTGGCATTCAGCCATCGGAGAAGGTGCAAAATGAGTAACTCTCTGAGTTGTGAAAGATTTTGTTCATATACAAAATTAATTACCATTTTTATCAGCTTCATTTTGTCTGCTAAAGATCTGATAGGGGAACCTTGGTAAAGCACTTGAGAACTTAAATATAGTTAGCTTTGATTGTATACATTAATATATGAGGGTTTGAGATATAAAACTTAAAGTAACATTTTGACATGCAATGATTTGTAACCAAATGAAGCAAACAAAGGCCATGAATGATGTTAAAAGAGGCTAACATACTAGAAAGAGTTCACCATTGATACAGGCTGCTCTTTATCCAGAAATAATTGAGTAAAGATGTACCAGTCTATTTTCATAACATTCATGGCAAAATGGATGTGTGTGTGTGTGTGTTCTGTATTTTTAAACCTTGTAAAATTGCTATCTGCCTTGCAAGGTTAGGAAAAAAAAAACTCAGCAGAGGTTGGCTAGATTTGTCAATAGAAACCAGTTGAGCATAATTGTTTTATTCTATTTATAACTGAGTCTTTCAAGTTTCACTAATTGTTCTTTTTTATAGGCCTAGTATAGCAATAATTCCACCAATTCAATACATTTTACATTTAAACTTTCTTCCCATCAACCAAACTGTTCAATGGCATCTTCAAGTCTTTGCCTTGCCATATTGGCAGCAGAAAGAAATGTGTTGTGTTTAGATCTGGAATTGGATTTATAGGACTGTTGTAATTTCTTATAGTTAGATATCGCATTTGCTAATATTTATTTATAGAGAAATGGATATTCTGCCCTGTAGGCAAACATTTACAGTGATGATTGCTTTTCTAGGGTGAAAAAATAATTGCAAAGTAAAATAATAGTTGGGGTCATGCTAAAAAATTTCAAGAATTAGTGATGAATTTTAGTGACATATGAGATGATAAAATTAACGTCTTAATGCATTCTTAAAAATTTAAAAGCATTTGACTAATTTGATTTTTTCTTTTATCAATTTTTCATATTTTGATGTCCCTAGTAAAGCATCCATACCGATAGTCATGTCCAGTGTTGTTTGTAAAATTAAAAGTAAATGAATACTACAAGCAATGTTTTTATCGATAAATGTGAGGCTCTGTTTCTTCTGATTAGTTGAATAATTGCATATATGAATGTCAGCTTTTAAGAGCAAAGAGTGTGTAGGAATATCAATATAAATCTGTCATACATTACATAAACCTGTGATTTATGGGACCATCAAAAGCTGAAGGATTAGAATTCCTTGAAATCAGCAGGGGCCTTCTTAGCAGATTCGAACTCTCATCACTGGTATGAGAGTTTAGAGCCTCATCTTTTATATTCAGTCCTGCACGATGGAGGCTTAGGTTTGATATGCAAAATGACCTGAAACCAATATGGATGAGCTATATCAAAAAAACTAACCTTTCATAACCTGTTGATGTAAATTTTGTTTTTGTTGGCCAGTTTTAATAAAATTTATTGATGTTGGCCTTTTGAATATTGTGTACTGTTCATGCTTTGAAAGAAAATTAATTCCTCTATTTTAGAGGATCACTTTCATTAGTAAAATATTGCAATTTAGTGGTTGTAAATTACCCATGATATAATCACATTCATAAACTACCATGTAGTGATGATCTTATTAAGCTCTGAATAACTACAGCACAAATCAGATATGACCATGATACTTTTTTCCTGTGCCAAATTTGAATTTCCCACATAATTTATTAATTTTGCATTTAACATTAAAAAAAATACACTCTTAAATCTCATCTCAAGTCTATAAAGATTTCTAGTTTCAAATCAAACGCCTTTTGCCCACAATGAAATATGCAAAAAATATTTTTTGTACACATTTTGTATGAAAATTCCAAATTTTTGCAAGTTTTTCAAAATTTCAAAATTAAAATATTTGTACGATGGCAGACCCAGTACTTTATTCAGTTTGTTTCAGATTTTAGACTGACCAAAGTTTTTATTTTAAGAACTACTTTATTCATCCTGGGACTTATGTTTACATATGTAAACTTCCTGTTTAACATTATAAATTATGGTCGTTAGTTTGGTGAAGTATTGATAAGTTTTTCAGAGTAAGATTAAGGGCCTATCTAGATCTAGAATTTGGTTTTAGAAGGCACATCATAAAAATTGATGTTGTGAGCTCAAATATAGACACAGAGGTGCAAAAATATCTCATTTTGTTTGTCTAAAGTTAGACTACCTATCTTGCAGCAAGCGATAAGTGGATTATCTGGAATTCATACAGGTTAGTATAATGATTATTATATGTTGGAAAAAAAAAATTCATTAGCTAATTCAACTCCATAAATGCATTCCAGATTATGAAATAACCATGATTAAGAATTGTTTTCAGAAAGGCTATCCAATCCCCTTCAATTTGATATTTAATATAAGCATATTGCTGCTAAAAGTTGTAGATTAAAAACAATTTAAAAAATTAGTGCCAATTACAAAACCAGTCAGGGGGAAAAGACCCATTGGAAACTGATTGATCTGTTTAAGAGTTAAACAAAAAGAAAGAAACAATTAAAAGCATATTAGTGACTGGTTTTCATCAACTCATTATAGATTGCTGCATTACCACACGATGTCTTAAATAATGCCAAAGACTGATTGTCCCATAAAAATTGATCTGCAAGTAACATTTTTTAGAACTAACATTGATTTTTCTGTCAATTTGTTAAGTATAAATTGTCATTTATTTTACATAAAGTCTAAAATTTAGTATTTAGAGACTTGTTCTTGTATGTTTATGAAAAACGGGTATTCCAGCACATTGTTTTCATACTTACAGGTGTATACTGGCTGTTTAGTTATGCATGTATCTTAGCTTTTGTGTTTCATGGTTCTCTTTCCATGCCAATCGCCTATATATAGACGATCTCACCAAGGTCTCTCTTTTTTTTGTCAACATCTCAGTAGGATTAACTTTAGTACACTTCCCAAACGGCAACAATTTTTGAGAAAACTGAACAATAAGATCATTTTTGTCTACCTTTCAAGGTAACACCTACAGAATAACAAAAGTGCACTTTTTATTTAGGAGATTTTTTAAGATGATTCAAATTTTGAAAATATATTTCACAGTCTTAATTTGTGGTCAGACATCTATTCAAAAGTGGTTTTTGTGATTAAGTTTGGCCAAAAATCTATCATCTCATACAAATGTATTTGGATTCATTTGACATTTTATAGCTTTATCAATCATTGATAGGAATGAATGTCTTTGGTAAGAAAATATTTTTATATATATATATTTTTCAGAGACATGCAGATCATTTTCTTCTGCTTACGTGTAAAACACCTGATTGTCAAATATCCCCTGAAAAATGCTCTATGTTGGTTTTTTTTCTTTTTTGTCACAAACAAGAGTGTCATTGTGGAATTAAAATGGTGTGCAAAGATTTAAAATGTTTTGAAGTTATTTTTTTTTATATATAAACCTTGAAGTCTCTTATGATCATATTATGTTTGTGAATATAATTAAACACAGTCTACAGTACCAATTATATATTTTTTAGGTGATTTTTTTTTTTGTTGTTGTTGCTTTTGATGGTATATGATAGAATGGTAAATATAATTGGTAAAGTGGCAGTAGAGAGATTGATATCACAGCAAAAGCAGGGTGTTTGATTTAAAACTTCATCTCCTTGTGGATATGCAGAGATAAGAAAAGACATGAGAGCAATCAAGCCATGCACTATACCTCCAGATCCGCAAACTCGGATAGTGGGAAGCTAAATTGATAGAAGTTGAACAGTTGTGTGGTTATTAACGTTTTTATACCTTATTTCCAATTCGGGAGAGGAAACAAATGGTCATGGCCATATCTGACTCATGCTGTTAATGTAGAAGTTAACTAGATAATCACTTGTTTGCCACTGAGATTATATGGGTAATTTACCACTATTAGAACTAGTAGAAGGTAGGTAAGACACTATTTACAAGTACTAAGTGCCAAGTATGGATTTTATTAATATTGCCTTTTATAATATTGGAGTAATACACTCCTGAAGCTTTGCCTGCTGAATACTTTAAACATGCTACATCACCCAACCCCATGCTTCAAGATGGATAGAAAAAAAAATTTAATAATTGGACAAGACAACCGCTTGCTGCAGAGAATCATTAAAAAATTACTTTACTACTATCTGGCAGGAAGTTACGGTCTTTTCTCTGGGCAAAATTAGTGAAAGGGGAAGGGGACTGAAGCTATGCATACACACACAAAGTGCATTGTGTGTTTTAGATCTAGTTTAGATATATTACACACCAAAAGGCTAAAGCATACAGTGTCATTCCATTAGCCTTGGTGTTCATTGATCAGCCTTCAAAACATTCAAAGTTCAAGAGTCCATAGCAGTTGTAAGCATTGTCCTTCATTCTATTATTTGAACTAAACAAATGAAAACAAAAGGATGATTAAAATATAAAATTAAAGACAGTGTACTATCTACTGCCCAAGCTGATGTTTACTCATTCAACGGAAAACACTTTTTTGTTATACTGGTAGGGAAGTAACTGAATTGTTTAACAACTTTAAATAACAATACTCATTTCCTAAACACAAGCTGAACAAATCTGAACACCATGTATGTAGCCAGAAAGAATGGCACACTGATTTTTCTTAAAGGCTATTTTTCTAGAACATGAAAAGGACATGTTTAGTTCTCTTTAAGTTGAGTGCTAGTGATTTGCAGTTCATGCTCATTATTTCTATTTTCATAAACATGATCTTTTGAGGTGATTCATTCAGCAGTGCATTTGAATAAAATTTGAAATATTGCAAAATAAAATATTATTATGTGTGACTCAAAATTAACATACTGCATTGTAAATATCCATTCAAAACTTATTTTGATTTAAAAAAAAAAAAAGGAATAATGTAGAAAATTAAGGGGATGTAAAACATATTTTATTCTTTGTAAAAACAATAACTAGAAAATGAATCTCATGTCCCAGTTTGTCGATTCATCAAGTGTTGATAAAGTTCTTTGGGAACATTTGGTGAAGCAGCCTCTAGAACTGACTTTAAATAGTTGCCAAAGGTTTCATTCACAAATCCTGATGAGTATTTCATCTGAAAAAAAAAGAAGAAACAAAACAATTTAACAAAATGCCATTTGTAAAACACTTTAGGAACACATCTTGACCAATTTCAAATATTCACAATTAAGTGTTTTTACAGCAGTACTTGCTGCATAAATGCATGCTTTGGCTAAATGGTCGCCTAATCAATGATAAAAAATTTGGCTTGGTCTTACTTAATTCCAATATTTATGGTGATCTATTTTTCCAATGTCAAAATTTGTGGGCCAATGTGAAAAAACCCTTTAAATCTTGACAACACACAACTTTCTTTGGGACTTAGTAATAATAACAAAAAATGGTCTTTTCCCTTTAGCAACCATCATTCCAGATAATGTGACATTGTCTTAAGTATCACAGACAAACTGGGGCTACTGATAAGTTAAATGATAAATGATAATGACAGAGATTATAAATAAGCATTATTTCATCTGTATAAGGTTAAGCCACTAAAAATTTCAAAGCAACTACAGCCAAGCATGATTAGGTTGAACATGAATTCCCTCTCTGTTTCCTTATTATTTCTCACTTTTCCTTGAACAAGTACAAAATCATTCAACAACCCCTAAATATACAAAGGAAATTATATACACAAGAATCAAAAAAAATATCTTGAGTTTGTGAATTGTTCTATGGTCCAACACTAGCTTTGCTGATAATTCTTTAAACAAACAATCTACTCACACCCCACACCCCTCCCTCTTCCCTGTCTGGGTAGATCCTAGACTCCTTCAATAACAAGGTAGACTCTTAAATCCAAATAGAAAGCAAAAACACCACACTTGGAGGATAACTTGCAAAAAGAAGAGGGCCAAAGGGAGAGGAGAGGGAAGATATCTGAGAAAGAATATGAGGGGGTAGAGGGAATAAAAAAGTAGATCTTGGAAACAAGAAGAGGAAATAGAAGAAAAGCATTTTTGTTATCAACATTTCGTTTGCTATAAGTTTCACCCACAAGTCCAATAGAAAGAAAAAAAAAAATCATCCTGCTCTCACATTTTTTGTCCATTATAGAGAGTTCAATGTTTTCTGGGTCCCTTTCCATAGGGTCTTGACCTACATAGTGCCATATTCCTCTTGTCCCTGTGGGTCTACCAATCATTCTATTGAAAGTCCAAAACACCCTTTTTTTTTTTCTCTCTCTCCATCTCGCACTCCTGTGCTATCTTGTAACAGAACAGGTGAGAGGGAGAGAGGAAAGTTTACCAGTGACTCTGTGATTAGCCTAGGTGTTTCACCTAGCCCCTACCCTCTTTTTCCCATCACCATGTGCCTAGAAACAGTGTGTGACTGATTGGCACCATTGCACTTTGACTGTCCAATGTGGGCAAAGCCAAAACTAGATCTAAGCATACAGAGCCAGTGTGGATTGATGCTAGGAGCTGTCAGTGAGACATAGTGGCAATGTGAAATGCTTTTCATTGTTCGATACTAATAGCAATGGATTAGGCTAACGTTGCCTTGATTGTTGACAGCAATCATAGACTTTCTCCATTCTTGCAAAAACGGTATTGAAACAACCAGGCATTTGACTATTCAGGTCTATACTGTTAAGCTTGGCCGGTGGAAGAAAAAAACTTAGCATTGAGATGAAGATCAAACTGCTAGCAGATACTTGTATTAACAAGATAAGCACTGTTTACCAAAAAAAGGAAATAGCAAAGACAATACACAACACCCCATTTCACCTGAAAAAAATAATTAACAGGTGAGACAATCTAGCCCTTTATTCAAGACAGTGACATGCTTTTTTCCCTCTTTCTATTAGTCTTTGTTGTTGGTATTTCTTTATCTTTGTATTTTTATTTATCAACATTTTAATATATTGACTTGATTAAAACTGCTGCAGAAACTTTAGCAAGAGTACTGTGGGTGTAAGAAAACAAGAATATACCTACCTTTTTTGTTTTTGGTGGTTTTTCTGGGATATTCTGGTTAAAGACAGCTAAGTTGCTGAGCGATTCATACAATTCTGAGGGTGATCTGATAAAAGCAAAACATAATGGATTACATTAAAGTAATTTATGTGACATAGGGCCCTACTGTTTCTATATTTTTACACTTAAAATCAACTGCTCTGGTTAACTTATCAGCAGGAACAAAAATTAGGCAAACTAGAATTAATAAACCTCTAAGTTTAGAGGCTTACTTGTTGGTTCTAATTTTCGCTGTTATGTGGTGACATTCACAACAATATAAGTATCAGTGTCGCTAAGGGGTGCACATTCAATTTTTACGCACTTAATTTTTGATTTACATGTTCTTATATTTTCACTCTTATCTGCAGGTCTTGACCTAGATTTTAAGTCTGTTCAAGCCTTGTCTTTGTGTGGCTGAATACTTCCTTTTCATCACCTTAAATTTATCATTTCTATCAATTTATCGGCCACACATGTATCTAAAATCCAGAAGAGTCTGTGACAAGGTCTAAAATCTAGATTTGATAGAATGTTGTATATCTACATCTAGAAAACATTTTCTCTTCAAATTGTGAGCTCTTCTCACACCTTGCTATAAAATGTTTTTACAGATTTTTCTGGATACAGATGCTGTGAACTTAACTTCAGATTTTGGCGGACGCAAACTACTAGTAATAATTTGCTGGAAATTTCTTATATTTTACTTTATTACTTATCTTTTCAGTCCATCGAAAAATGGATCTATAAGTTAAAAACTACACTTCAGAGTGACTCTGAGACTAATTTAGCTAGATTTAGATGTGATCTAGACTTATATTAGATAAAAAGATTAAAATCCTAATGCTGATCATAAAATCTAGATTAAGATCAAGGCTTTATATAAAAGTAGATTTACATCTAGCATAAAAACATAAACTTTTACTTTTTAGAGGTGTATAATTATCTTTACATTTTTTTTTTCAATTACACTTTGTAGATCTCTAGAATTTATATATATATATATATATATATATATATATATATACACAATTTATATATATTATATAGATTTATATGATCATCAAGATTAATGATATAAATTCTAAAGGAATGAATTTGATATACTATGTTGTCCAATTTAAACCTTTGTGGAGTGCAGAGCTAAGGTAACTTTCCTTTACTTTAGCTTAACCTATTTAAAAAAATCATAACCTATCTGCTTCATATCAAAGTTATTCTTTGCAAGAAGCAGTGCAGTTGTCCAAACAGTTTATTTAGGGAGATAACCACAGTTGCATATTTGAGTTATAAGTGTATAGGTTGGCAGCTCTGGACTGATTCAATTCCTGCAAAATTGTTGATTTTGTCTTACATGTTTGTTCCTCTTTCTTGCTTCTTTTTCTCAACAAAGAAAGTTTTTTGCTAGAGAGGATTTTACTTACTTTCTTGCTAGATCTTGTCTCAGTTGATGTTCTCCAGCCAAAGGTGCACCATGAAGCATGTGTTGTGAGTATCGCCTGATGCTTGGATCATAGTGGTGCTACAAATGCAAAAAAATACACAAAATTGTTAAATCAACTTTTAATAGCTCTAAAGAACTGTCAGAAAAATCTAAAATTAAAAGTGATATGAATTGCAGTTATCTCATGCATAAAGACAATTAATAAGTGCTTGTTCCCTGACAAGCCTTTTATTCAGCAAATATTAAGAAATGTTTTAATAAGGCTGAACTAATGCAAAATTACAAAAATAACTTTTATCCCTAATCCTCTGTTAAATGTAGCTATGAGATATAGTCAATTTGACAAAAGGGCAAGGTGTTTCCTCTATAATATAATGTTTCTTGTTTTACTTAAGTTTCCATTTAAACAAACTTAAGAAATTTTATGGACATATTATTAGATGATTTTAAGCTAAACTAAACACACTGCAGAGAGATTCTCGTACCCGAAGAAGATGCAACTCCCATAGTGTGGTGGTGTTGGCACAGCAATGTTCTGGGTCCTCCAATTCAGGCAGATACACACCACTACCCTGTGCCTCTGTATCAAACAGGATATCACTGTACTTGTATGCCTGGATACAACATATAAAAACAGCAACAAAACCATTGAAGTTTGAAATCTAAATTCATGTTTCAAAAGCATGCGATGATAGAATTATAGATAGAATGGTAAACTAACTGAAAATGATCCCAATGTTCATACCATGACCCATGGTCACATTTGCACAGGAATTTAACAACAATAATACCACAATGGAAATTTCTTCTCTTGAAAAATGTAGGGAAGCAAGAGGTGATAAAATAAACCAGATTTGAATAAAAAAAGATGATGGTCAACTGGAGATTAGTGAATAAGAATAATTAGCTAGTGTTGGAAAATCCTAACCAATTTATAAAACCTTCTACAAGAAATTATCATATTTTGGTACAAATTGACAGCTACATATTTCCCTAAAAAAGAACACTTCTAGGCACTTTTTGTATGTAGCCTTGTAGCCTTATTATAATTGTTTAGAAGGATCATTAAATAGGATGAGAAAGAACTGCTGCTTTTAGGCATTAGATTTGTTTGCATGTTTTATGAATCTTTGCAAATCATAACTATTTTTTCCCAGATTCTGTATTAATGCAAAGAGCTTTAACTTTTAACTTTCCTAGAGTTCATTTTCTAATTTTACTCTTTTACATTGAAGAGTCATAATATCTACAGCTTCATCTAAAGACAAGACTAATATTAAAGAATTGACTAGCAAAGAAGTCTTGATTTAATTCTAGAGCTGAGAAACCGATTACTTCCTGAAGAATATTTTTATTCTGAGGAAACATTGTTGGCAACTACAAATGGATTTATTTGTGAGATGATGACACTGATAGACTGTAGTTTAGAAAGATGGAGGAAAAAAAATAACAGAAGCCCCTTTATTACACCTGACCACAAAAATTCACAGTTAAAAAGGATGTAAGTTATATGTTTCAATATTTTTTAGTAAAAATTTGTTTGTTTCTCCCCATTTGTTAAAACTTCATGAAGATTGTTTTTGAAAAAAAAAAGGGTTTGAAATCTCTATCGAAAATGAAAAACTGCTCACTATCAGTGCTTGTGATTTTAATGAAAACTAGATAGGACAAAAATTGTGTTAAAATTGCTCACATGTACAAATTGTCGAACTGCAGCAAGGAAAGAAATAGCTGACTCAGGGTTTTGCTGTAAGCACAGGGTGCACAGTCTTTTGATGAAGGCCAGAATTCTCTGTTGAGACATCTGAATACCCAAATAAAAAGAAGAATACATTTAAAGACAATACATATGAGACACCTTGGCTCTAGAAAGACTCCTATAACAAAATCTCATAATTATTTTTGAAACCTTAGGTGATTTCCTCCTTTCATGTTGTAAATAAAATATCTATATTTCAATTTGATTTTGAAAAATTTAGCTTCAAAGGAAGAAATAGTTCAAAGTCAAAGATGGTTCCAAATTTCTAAGACCACCATTTTTATGGCTTGAGAAATCAAAACTTATCAAGGCTGTTAAGAAAAGGGTTAAGTATAAAGTGTGGGTTGAGCCTAGCTGTGCTGTAAGAACTGTGGCAGTGATAAAAAGAGAAAGTGAGAAAGAATTGACCAAAAATATTAAATGGCAGAGAAAGCAAAACTAAATAGAGGCAAAACAATCTATGAAAGGACTGGAAGAATTTGTTAATACTAATGACAATTTTGTCTTGTGGCCACAATAACTAAAGTCAAGTCTTTCTTGAATTTTTCCGTTCAGATGAGATCAAAGAGTACATGATGTTTTCTGCTTCAACATTTTGAATAAGAAATGGCTGCAATGTCTCAACTAGATTTTACTTAATATGGAGATATCTATGGAATGCTTATACCATCATCTATGTGTGATCATCATAATCATCATCATGGGCAATTAATACAATGCATTGATAAAGCCCCATATAATAAAATTTGGCATAAACGCTCCAACTGCTCAGAAAAGGCATACCTGTTTCCTCCTTTTATGAATCATTGTATATAAACACTCCAAAACTATAGGCGTCATTTCTGAGGATTGCCCTGTGTTGATTAAAAGGACACATTTGATGTACAGTGCGTTTTGAGTAGAAAGTTACAGAAGAAACTTTGTCATAGCTTTGAATAGATAATATTAAAATGCCAACTAAGGTTGTTTCTGGTTCTAACAGTTACTCACATCATTGAGAGTGTTGGTGTAATAGGATAGATTTTTGAGGTATTACTTTACCAACACTAAAACAGTTTAAAGCGAATAAGATGATAGCAACTTTGAGCAAAATGAAAAAACAAAGTATTTTTTTATTCAAGGGAAATCTTGCACCTACAATAAATATAGACAATCAACAAATATCATACCAGCATGAACAGATAACAGAGCACAGTAAAAATGCTTGTAGAATCGAGATGGATCAATGTTGATCACAGTCCCTTGCCCTGACAAGATTGTAAATGCTGTCTGCATGCAGTGAAGCATCTCCCGGTCTGTTAACACCTGGGACAAACATTGTAAGAAAAAAAAACAAAAACAAACAAATGCTATGCCTTAGTTTTAAAAATGTGAAATTTTATACCAAGGGTCATTGTTAATATTTTACAAACTCCTGCAAATCACTTCTAATATTCTTCTGCAGCTGCCATATTTCATGCTTGCTTTAAATTTTAATTATATGTAAATGATAAATATTAAAATTGATCTACGTGGAATTTTTTTCCTAGCAACAGCTATTATCTTATTTAACTACACCTTTAATGACAATAAACAGCATACTTTCTCCATCTGTAAGTCTATAAGAAAAGTTTTAACAATACCATCTTGCTCAATCTGTCAGTGTGACTAGTATTATTTATTAAAGAATATTTAAATCTTTATTTAAAAGTAAGTTTCCCGAACTGGATTCCATCCAGGTAGTGATTATCTGAGAGGAATGTGTCTATTTCTTGATTTTGGTGCATAGATGAACAAATGGTTATATTCATTGAAAAATAGGTACATAGGTTAAAAGATTGACAAATAAGGATGAAAAAATAATAAAAGAAAAAAGATGGGATGGAAATTGAACCATGGTACTGAGATAAACAACTTCAATAAAAAGAGGGGCATTAAGATATACTTCATTTTTTTATGTTAAGAACAGACCTCAAGGCATAATTTAGTCTTCTATCGACCTAATACAACCCCATTTAATGTGGAACTGACAATTTTAGGTAGAGGATCAAACTTTAATCTCTATCAATTGGACACCTACCTTTGGAAATAAAGTCCCTAACCATTGAAGTGAAGAGTAATTTTAAAAAAGGAGCATCTTACCTGTGATTCTATAAGATTGTTTAAGGCTGAAAACAAACTGTCAAAGTACTCAATGTTGATCAAATGAGCAAATCTGGATGATGTACAAACAGAAAAGAACCCAGACTGATGACCTTTCATTAATTAAAAATATTTTCTTCTTTCATGTAAAATTTGATGTAATTTTTTTAACTTAAAAATAATATTTTATAAAACATTATTATGAAAATAAGTATCAATTATATCATAGAGGGTAAAGAAATCAACAAGCTCGATATGCATTCAAAGGATTTGAATTTGCCATGGTAAATTGGTCATTCAAGATATTAATGGAAAATACTCCAAAAAATATGGGCATATCAGAAATTTTATCAATCAGTAATTGTAAAAGTCCCTGCAAAAAAAATACTAGATCCAAGTCTAGGATTATTCATTTTCAAAACATTTTTTTCAAATTCAAATACTATCTATCTATCTGATCTTAATAGATCCAGAGAATTTATTTGAAAGTCTAGAAATGGATAATAGATAATAGTTATGACTTAAGATATATCTACAACACAAGGGGCTAAAATACAATTCTTTAGACTAAAATTAATTTCCAAAACGTATACGGAATAAATGGTGTTTTAAAAATATATATTGGAAGAAAAGTTAAGACATAGCATACAATTTCGCCCTGAAAGCTGCATTTTAATTGTTATCAATGGGGGGATAGGCCCGAAAGCTATTTTGAACTTAGACGACTCAAGCCTTGTTACAGCAAGCCGTGCCCAAGTAATGTTATCAACCACTGTCAGGGTCAGGCCCGCCCATGACCTGATTTAATTGCTGTGTGCACAAGCCAGTGCACAGGTCTGCTGAATTTTATATAATATAACAGGACATTCCTCCTCTTTACCTCACAATATCTTTGAAACTACTCATAGTGCAGACATCGTACAACTTACAACACTTTCTTTCAAATCTAAGTTGAAACCCGGTGTTACTTTGATATTTTTGTCATCATATTTATGGGCATGGTTACTACATTTTCATAGTCTATGTTTTTATCTATAATTTTACCTGTAATCCGCTCCAATTAGATTTAATTGTTAATTAATTAAAAAGTAAACACTAGATTATCACTTTTCAATATTTATCTGAAAGAACGAAAACTGTATATTAAAATGATATAAGTTTTGTTATGTTAGAAGAGTTCAAAGCGCGTCCATGCCCGTTTTAACTCAGACAAAATTTAAACCCTCACACCAAGAACAGGCCCAATTGCCTCTGCATTAGACACAGTTCTAAACAAACATAAAATTACAACACAAGCATATCACAGTAGATCTTTTTCAGGAAACCACTGCCACAAATACCTCCAACTAAATGTTTAATCAGATCTTACAAAAACAATCATCAAACAAACACAAACCCTTAAAAACAAGCCATTCCTCATAGACGAAGCACATACTATACAGATAACATTTAACGATCTCAATAACACATTCACGACAGTTCACAAGTCTATATCCTTCACAGCATCTTTAATAGATTACAGCTCTTTACCATACATTCAAACAGCAATAGACAAATATATGACAATTTACAGAAGAATGTTTCACAACAAAGTCATTTCAAAACAGTATTTACCAGAACGACAGTGCTGCATTTCACACATTAGAAAAGACAAGTTTGGACTGGGCCTCCTTGAAGAGCAGGGAACAGGAAACAGCCACCAATTGATCGCACATTTAGAAAAACATCAGGCACACGGGTTTACAAACAAACTTAATACATTGATTAAACCACATTTTAAAGGCACACCTTCTGCAAACAGGACCTGCTCTCCGAGGATAGAGCAATATATAAGATTAAATAAAAGTATAATTTAAACTTTTATTTATTCTGACCTGCCAAGATAAAACAGGATGTGTAATATCTTTCTATCATTTATTTATCCTATATTTGTAAGTTAATGCAGTACCAAAAAGCACTAATGTAACAGTGAAGATAAATCTATCTGATCGAGACTGCTTGTATTTAGCGAAGCAATATAAAGCCCAACATAGGGACATGTACAAATGATCAGTCTCTAGCAAAAAGTATTCCATATAACAAGTAAAAATTTGGTGAGTAGTTTATCCAAAACAGATAAATTCCGTATGTGAAATATTATAAGAATTACATATTGCGTTTAGTTATTACGACCTTTTAAAAATCACTCATTGTTTTCTAATATACTACAATAAATGCGCAATTTAAGGCAATGTAACAAAAAAAGTATTTGAGATAGAATTTTCGTTCTTGCTTGTGTATAAAGCCTGGCTTTTTTATTTTTCAATGCAAACTTTGCAATAAAACATATTCATCTTTATTGCGGTTAAAAGTTACTATAAAACATTGAAAAAATCATAAAGTGCCGCGCAGGCACAGAACCGCCCCAGTCTACCTGAGTTGACATCTAGGTCACGGGGTCAGGTCATGGACATCGTGCGGGCCTCGGCAACTAAAGTAGCGCTTTTGCGACGCCGTGAAGAACTTATGCATATTAGCTGCCAACATGGTCAAAATGAAAAGGCATCTACTAGAGATTTGGTACATGACAAGACTGCATAAGCAGTGGGGAATGAATTTTATGAGATTTGAGAAATAGGGATTTTTCTTTTAATTTAAAAAAAAATATCTCCTATTTCTGACAGTTGGAAACATAACCATTGAAATAATTTAGGATACTAAGTGTCTTCTTCTATTAATTATAAGACTCTTTACCATTACCCCAAAAATGCTTACAATAACTCTCAAAATCTTTTAGGATAGTTACCAGGTGTAAATAATAGTTGAAGGGCAAATTGAGAGATGGTTAGGCATTTTTCAGGCTCTAAAAAATCATATAATGTTACTTAAGAGGTTTGAACCGGTTTTGAAAGTCAAGAAAAGTAGGTGCATTCCTATATAAACACACTCAGTAATATTTGTGGAGCACTATGAATACCTCGCTTCAAAGGGGAAGGGATATTTTAAGGTCATCATACAATGACCTGGAGAAGTTTAGTATGTGTATAAATTTAAGAGTCTAGCATTGGCATTCTAGGTCATCTTACCTGGCCAAACCTTCCAGAACTACTGGAAGAAGGATAGATTCTGCTGCCAATTTGATCACACGGATGTATGTCTCAAACACTGCTTGAATTATCTCAGTATGCTGGCAAAAGAAATTTTGTCCATTAAGGTCCATTGACAAAATACATGCCCTCCAGACTAACCCAATGTCAAAGATAGCAAAATGTTTCAGAGAAAAAATTACAAAAGATTCATATCCCAATAGTTGCTTCATGCATTGTTTATAAATTAATACCATGGAACAAAGTTTTCCACATGAGTAATATGAATTGGCTTCACCTGTGGCCATGCCACTATAAATTCCCTGATGCATTTCTTTTATCAATATCTATAGAAAACTCATCTTTATTAAGCTAACATTTTAGCTAGATATGTCCAATCGTGTGCCTGCATGATAGCCAAATAATCAGTTTGTGCACCTGTTTATCTGAAACTCTGTTTTTGATAAAGTACTATAATGAGTCTTTTTTTCAGCTGAACTCATTGGCATTAAAAACATAATTTGGGAATAGAGGTAAAGACAATTGGTAGCAAATACCAACAGTCAATTCTTTGCGAAATTATGAAATTTTTCTTGAATATTCAATGTTTTGTGGCTCATTTCTTTCTTGAAAGTGGTTTGTTAAATATGGTAGATTCACCACTTCTTCTTCTTCTTCTTGTTCTCGGATGCTTTGGGTATCAAACTGCAATCCCGGCCTTGGCAATGAAGGCTGCCGTTCTCTCCAACTCATGAGGGGGTCCATAAAGTTTGGTGGTGATTCACCACTAATTTGTCTTTTTTTTTTTTTATAATAAATAAGACTACTAACCCTCAAAAAAAAAAATATATATAATCTAGACCCTCTCTACGCCTACCTCTACGAGTAACAAGAGAGTGTTCAAATTCACTTACCAGTTTAAGTTTCTGCTGCTTGTTAGCAGTTGCCTTTGTTTCCAGAAGTTCTTTGTCTAACTTTTCTTTCTGTTTTAAACGCTGATATAGAAAAAAAAATCTAGTTAGATGTAAAATACATCTTCAAAATCTTTAAAACAACTTAACTTTTGGAAATTGAAAAAAAAAGAAAGAAAAAGTTCAACATATTATCAAGTTATGGTCATGACGTGTGGAAGTAAATTTCTTTTTCTGCTTTTGTAAATGGTGCCACTTCAAAAATAGACATTAATTTCTTTTTATTTGCTTCTATATTTTACACAAATTTGTAAACTAAAATAAACAAATATAAGAAAGACAAAATAATCATCTGAAATAAATTACTTGAATCAAAAACTTTGATATGCTAAGATCTTTTTCAAATAACGGTCAAGATCATACCTTTCTTTCTCGTCGTGAGAATTTAAGCATTTTTTCTTTCTTCAGCATCTTTTTTTTTTCTTCAGGAGTTGTTAGGTCAATTTCTTTGATGTTCAAAGTCAGAAATGTCTCTAGAACCTAAATAAATAAATAAAAACCCAACAAGGAGTAACTGCAAATGTTTACAAATCTGTCTCAGTAAAGGTTTTCTTATTGCAAAAAAGGTTGTATATGGATCTCTCAAAACCATTAAGTTGTCAATGCTATTAGCACGTGCTTCCCACATAATTTCCCCAAAACCTGTCCTTGTTCCACTGCATGGACTACAAGACAAGGTAGCCATTGGGTGTATACATAAGGAAACAAGTGATGATAGAAAACATAAAGTCTAAAGCATTTTTGGAGTGTCTACTTGCTTTCAAAAAATCCACAGGCAGATAAAGCTCTGAGAAACAATGGGGTACAAGATTCCAACAAAGGCTGACAAAGTCCAAAAATTTGCAGGAGCTATATTGTATAACTAAGCCATTTTACTGCTATCCTCATGTCCCTAATTTGATGTTCTAATGTCTCACTCCACCACACACATTATTTATTGAAAGAATTAAGAAAGTAAATTAAGAGGAAGAGCCTAAACAAAATGAGACTGAAGATGCACTCTCACCTGTGGTTGCATTTCAAACTCTAATTTTTTTGCCATCTTCCCAATGGCTTTGACAACCTGAAACACATTAAAACATTTCATATCAATTATTGTCCTGTAAATATTTAAGAATCAAAGCAGTCTCAAATTATTTTATTTTTTTTATGCACTTCCTGGCTGAGTATTGATATTTTTTTAATGGTCTCTCACCCCCCCACCACCTATTTTTTTCAGTCAGTTCCCCTGCTGGCAACTATCACACTCATGTCTTCTACCTAAATTGCCTTGAATGGAAGTGAAATAACCCCCTTGATAAATCAACATAGCTTGTAAAGCACTTGGGCCACAAATAAAATAACAACAAAAACAGTGAAGTGCTAAGAGTAGCAGAAATCAGCTCCAGCTCAAAAGCAATAGATCAAATAAAATGCAATTTTCCCTCCGATGCAAATGTTTTTTCTTTCTTTTTTTTTTTTTTGTGAAATAAATCTCCTTATATCCTGTTCATTTATTAAAACATTTTGCTTAGTGATAAAAATGATGAAAATCTAACCTCCAAAGTAACTTCCCCAGATTTATCTTGAATGAACACAGTCTTGACAGTTTCACAAGCAATGGCAGATAACTGAAATAAACATAATTAGAGATGAGCTTTCATGTTTCAATGCATTGCGCCAAAATTAAAGGGATCATCAATTTCGAAATTGGTTGCTTTATGAAAAAATGAATGAATGAGACTTTTTATTTGGCGCTTTTCCACCAATATGCTTATATCCCTTTACAAAGATATCTTGAAAGATCATGACCAACCAAGATGTCTTTCTGAACTCAGAAGAAAGCAGTTATTAAAAACAGCTTGACATTCTTGCAAGGTGACATTTTCCTTTGCCTATAGCTGGAGGCTCATTAAAACCATGTTTGAAGAAACTTTCCCAAGGATTCGGCCTTGCACCTGGCAAAGCAAGAATTTTAACTCTGTATCTCTTGATCTAAGAACCATGTGCCTATCATTAGACTGTAATGTACAATAATGTTCTAATATTTCATCTGTTAAAAAAGGAGTTAAAATCATTTTTGTCCTCATCCAGTTCATATGTGTATCAACTGCAGCTGTTTAAAAAAACAATACAATTGACATCATTTTTTAAAACAAATCATAAGTTAATTCTACACTATGTAAACCAAAGGTAGATTTAGATAGTGAAGCTTTGATGCTTTCACAAATCTTTACTCTTAAAGGAACATCTTTGCTTACTATACTATTGGAAAAATCTTCGTAAAAAAATCCCCTATCTAATTAAAAGTGAAATACACAATGGCATAGGCAAGCCTGTTTTTTTTTTACAATTTGTATGACATACCTCTTGATTGCTGTGATTCATCATTGGCACAATGGTAGTAATGATGTTCCCACGGTAGTTAAAGTGTGAATGGTTCACCAGCATAGTGCTGAGACACTTCAAAGACAATTTGCTCAGCTCCTGCAACGAAAGGCAGGCTCACTTTCCATTCTAAAGTCAATTATTAAACAAAATACAGAATAATATGTGAAAAAGTATCTTTTTCCAACCTCCCCTGCTCTCTTCAATTTTGACAAAATAAAGTAGTTATTCAATTACATAAAAATATAGGAGGTGTCATTAATATTCTTACATTGCTCCCTCTTTCCTACCCTCCACCCCTCCAAACTAAGAACAAATAAAGTCATGATAGATGAAACTAAGAGGAGCACTAAAAATTTCTCTCTTTTTTTTTTAATTTGTGATACATGCATGTGTAAATACTCACCTTGTGAGCCTCTAACGGAAGGGTCAAGTTTTGTATTCCATGCTTGGTAAGGAAGCTTTTGTCAGCAATTGGTTTTCCTAGAAATATTGTAATTTATAACTTTTAATTAATTTATCCATCATTATTTAACCACTATTCTTAAAAGCTCTCCAACTATAAGCTAAAATAATCTTTTAAAGCTAACTATTTAAAAAAAAATTCTATCACTTCAAAATGTTTATGTGTTGGATTGCTGTGCAATACATCAATTGGCATATCAAGCCTCTATGATGTACCATATGCATCTTCAAAACAGTTTGTTCATATAGTTGACTTTCCTTCTAAATAAAGAGTAAGAATCTTCAATCACACAAGTAAAACATGTTTTCTATGTCATAACAAACTTTGCTCCCATTAACCTGCTTTTTTTGTGAATAAACTCATTGTTACGATAAATTATCATTAAATAGGAAAACATATAATATATTCACAGATTCTTTAAATTCATTAGGGATTTTTTTTATGTTTGAGGAAGCTGTGTTTGAACAAATCTATTTTTAGCACTTGGGCCCTAGATTTGTGTTTGGGGCAGTTTTGGTGAATATTTTGAAGTATGTTAACAATGTATAGAGACTTCCTGTTTTCTTTACTTCTTCCGTACAGTTCCGAGCATTATGGGGATACCCAATTTGCTGTATTTTCCCTTCTTTTATATTTCAAATAGAGGACCGAAGACAGATACCTCCGAACAGGCCAATCTGTCATTCACAACTTGTTTTATGTAAAATCTTGTCTCCAAACCCCAACGCTTATTGGATCTCAAACTCTTGATGCTAGATCTAGATCTAGACTATAGGTCTAAATTACCATCGTAGTCATAAATTTCTTTCTAGCTAGGGGTACATTCAGTCGAAAGTCGACGTTCAAATACAATGAACATTGCTCTCCTTGTTCCTGAATAATCTTTAACCTAGACAAGGGATGTCTATCAAGGCAAAGCTAGGCCTAACATCACTAGGGTATCCGATAAAGAATTATTCGCGGAGCTCATTATTGTCAGTCCAACATTCTACCTTTTAAGTTTTCTGGCGTCCTAACTGTCAATAAAGAGATAGGTCCCACTAGCTTTTTTTCACATCCATGTACTGATTATTTAAGCAAGGGTTGGCCTAGTCAGATGTCATCATTACTCATGTCTTTTACACATGTAACAAATGAATCTTAGTTACAAACAGCTCCTTTGTAGTCTTAGCCACAGGTAGACCTTGCACAGGCGGAGATAGGCAACTGACTAAACCACAGTAAGGTGGGGCGGGAGAGGGGATGTCTCTCTCGCTGGCGACAAGGGATAAAAGGCTAGGCTGCCAGTCCACAAATTGTTTCTACATAGTGAAAGGGAGAGGTAAGGTGTGCTTGTTTGAAGAATAGCAACAGCTGTGTAGAACATTTGATGAAAATTTGTGTTGTTCATTTAACATTTAATTCCTTCAAATATCTAATGGAAGACTTTTTAAGAGCATGATAGGATGCCCTTTACTTTTGAATATGAAAATAAAAAGAAATACGCTCAATCATGAATTGTGAAGGTTAATACAAGGTACCCACAACAACAAAGTTCAAATCTCTATCTCCCCAAATAAATATGAAGATCACTCACCTTTTGCCATTAGCTCAAGAAAAGACAGGTAAATTCGATAACTCAACAAGAAGGATGCCTCATAATCCCACAAACTTTTTGTCTCTTTTTTCACCTGCAAAATATATCCACAAATTTTATCAAGTTCTCTCGCAAAAACATTACTTTGCTTAAGTTCTTCTATCCTAAAAAAATTATACAAAAAAAAAATCAAATCAAATATGGACAAGATGGAAATGTCAGCAACAAAATATTAAACATACCCTCTGTGCTGTTTCTTTTTCTGTTGGAATTCGAAGACGATAACCTGGAACAATGTCTTTGAAAACTTCCATCAGGGAGACAATTGCATACTTCCTGACTGTGAGACAAATGCCTGAAGAGGAGTCACCTAGCATCAACCTCAGTTCTTTCAGTTTCCTCATCTATTAAAAGGAAAATTCAAAATCAAATTGTGATTTGCACAAAGATCATTCAGATCTAAGATCTATTTTTATAATTGCACAAGAATTTCCTGATGTTCACTTAAATAAAAGTGTACCTATGACTATATGCTAATATGATGAAAAAGTGAAGTTTTATGTAAAAGACGTATGACCAGATGCATCTCTATGAGTAAATAAATAATTACTGAGGTCAAATTAAATGGAAAGATATTACATTAAGGCTGTTATAGTAAACAACAAATTTAATCAGAAATATAATCAACACTTTTAATTTTAATGTTTCCTGGTCAGTAAAGGCAATATTTGGAAAGGGAGCCTAAACGTTTAACAACTTACATTGTTCTGAGGATCCTCTATGATACCTTGGGCTAGAGATGCAATGCGCTCCTTCGCCAATGCAATCTTGCGTTTTCTATAGGCAAACAGCTGAGCTGGAGTAAGGGAAGCCAGCATATCTTCTTCCTCCTCTTTGTTACCATCTGTCTTTTCATCTACTGCTAGATCAGCAGTTGTCTCTGAGTCTTCTTCATCTGGTGGACCCTTGTACAAATCTTCCTTTTCTCCTTTGAAACAAGTGTTAGTTTATAAGTTCATACAAGCAAGAATAACAAATAATTATGTTTTGCACCTTTATTTTCGTAAGCCTGAAAACATTAAATATCTTACATGAGATACGAGTAAAGCAACTAATCTCTTCGAAAAGTGTGGTAATCAAGTGAAAATATTTAGTGAATATGGAGATGCAAACCATTATAAGTTTATTATTAAAAAAAATTTAAATAATGAAAAAAGCCAGTGCATAAGAAAAACTTTTGAAAACAAAAATTAATTTGTAAATATGAATGCTACAGACTAAAAACTCTGTAATGGATGTATAATCAGATGCCACTTCCTTTACATCATGAAATTTAACTCAAATTATTACAATTTTGAATGTTGTTAAAGAAACAGAACCAACCTTCTTTTTCAAGTGCATCTCCTCTCTCTGTCATTTGCTTGATGACACGACCCTTGACAATGATTGGCAGAAGCATCCTCATTTCACTGTTTTCTTCTGTTGCAAAACTTCTTGGTTGTTGCTCATAGTCTTTCTCCTCATTCTCAGGAATCCTCTTTCGTTTCTTTCCCCTTGCTTTTGTGGCACTGAGGATGTAGATGTAATACATTGCTACTGAACTTACTAAAAAAAATTCAAGTATCTAATATAAGGACAAAAAAGCAGCTCAAATTGAGTGATGATAGAGAACATTTAAGGACAAATGCCCTGAAGTTTTATTTAACTCCCTTTTCACAGGAATGCTCTTCCAAATTATAATATGAATAGCCCTAAATTTCTCATGAACTGTGAGATATCACATAATATTTTTAATATGCTGGGGAAGTGGACTAAGCAATGACATTTTTGACATTAAAAATACTTTGAAGACTAGGAGTCTGCACAATGCTGGTTCAAAATAAACTCAATTTACTTAGTAGTTATTGCAAATCTTGATCGGTTGTGAAACTGTAACTTACACTTATTATAATCCTTTAAAGTACCAGTATCTTCAAATTAGAAAAAAAAAGGTGGAATAGATTTGATTGCATGTGCTTACTCATTGCTCAAATCCAGTCTGGCAAATTCTTTGGCATTTCGAAGATGATTAAAAAATTCGGTATTCTCATCACTTGAATCAGTTTCATCCTTTGTTGGATCATCCTCTTCGTCACCAGTCTTACCATTCATATAGGTGTGTTGAGATGCCTCCTGCTTCTGTTGTTTTAAGTCATGGGCTAATTTCTTCCTTTTTCTTTTCTTATCTGCTAACTTCAGCTTTCCTTGCTTAGCTAGACGACTGGTCTTTTTGTTTGCCAATTTGCCAGCACTGGCTTTATGAGAGCCAGGCTTTTCCTTGACCTTCTTTGCTTTATTCTTGTGCTGTACAATAGGAGCCTACAAAATGAACAAGAAAAAAAACACATCACTGAGCTGATAATTTCTTAGATTGAAATAGGCTTAAAAAGCTTCTTATTTATATGAGCAGTAGTAGTACAGCAACAATAGTAAAAGAAGTAGTATTTCAGGAGTAGCGGTAATGGTGGTAGTGGTAAAAATCATTAAATAAAAATTCACTTAAACAGTGCCTTCCATCTATAGAGCTCAAGTCTCTTAACATAAAACCTGTATTATTTCTAAAGCGCATATGTTTAATACAGTAAAATGAACGCAATTTTATATTCTACAACAAATAAAATAATATCAACTAATCTAGTGCGACATCCTGGACAACAGAGGCACAAGTCCCTCATAGCGATTTTTAGCTAGAGTCCAATGAAAGAAGAAATACCTTATTTTATAATCCTAAATGTTGAGATAATATTTTTTTTCACTTGCTTCAAGGTTAAAAAAATGTCCTCTTCAGGAAAACATTTGAGTTGTGTTTGATTCACCTGGCAGCCTCACAATATGCATATTGTAAAATCTATATCCATCAAAATGTCTACAATATTAAAGGCAATTTAAACAAAAAAAAACAAAACATTTTTATCATCAAATGAAAAAAACACATTCTCTCATTGTATCATGTATCTTTGCCACAAGTTTGTGCCACATCATTTCAATCATGTCTTTTCATTTCACAATTTATGGTTATCTTTAACTTGACTTTCCAAATAAAGGAAAAATACTTTCATAATAACCTATACCGTAATACAATGGAGTTTGAGTACAGATTCAGATTATTTTGGTTATTTCAAAGGTTTTGGGATAAAAAAAATTGTTTGAATTGTCTGAAATTCAAATTATCATTGCCAAAATAATGGGGAAAAAAATCTATCTATAGGGACTCCAGTTTCACAAAGATTTATGTCACATTGTTGGAAGTCATGAGTTCTGATCAACAATCAAAAGCATTTTGAAGATCTAAGCAGAACTAGATAATTTTGCTATAAATATTTTTTCATGAGCAATCCTTATTTTTACGTCAATTTTCACACTTAAGTACAGATGCTATTGCTTGATATGCTAATGACAACTTAAAGTAGAGCTCATGACTTCAAACAAGGCACCATAACTCTTTGTAAAATTGCATTCCTATATCTTTCATGTAGCTAAAGGGAAGAACTAAGAAGTTCCTTTAAATTTCCGAGATACTTCTCACAATTTATATAAAGATACAAAACATGGATCTTCAAAGAAGGACGTAAGTAAGTTAGTAACTAAAGAGAATAGATAAAATGATTTTTTCTTTATTGGGGCACTATTGATGCACAGTAGATGAAATTCCTAAAAGAGCACATTGTTGTGGATGCTTTGATGTTTTCCCCCCTTGCACAAGGCAGATTACATTGCACATTCAGATTAAAAATTAAAAACTCTGGGTCTGACTAATAAACTAATTCAAGCTAGCAAGTACGCCACCACTCCTCTTCTCTCACAGTCCTGAAACCATAAACACCAGAGTCCTTTAATAATGCTGTCCCTCCCTCCCACACAATGCAGGCTCTTTGTGTGGTAAGTGGAACACACACACACACACACACACTCATATATGGAAAACACTCATGCTCTGAGCAGCCCATTCTTCACTATACTTTGCACTCCTTAAAAAAAAAAAATCAGTGACTTCGACACAACTGAATCTACTCCTCAGACTTTGATCTAACTCAAATATTTTTATCACTTTGTAAGCAAAAATTTTGTAACATTATTCAACTTCATATTAAACAAAAATTCAGATTTTTGTAGAGTGAAATCATTCAGATTTCACAGTATCTTTATTATATAATGTGAAAGGAGTCATTTTAATCTCTCCCAAGAAACCATTCATATTCCCTTCCTACATATGATTTCTTTAAAAAATATTTTTTTGCTTTTCTCTGTTTAATTGATTGCAAAACGCTTCCCTTTACAATCAATGTTACTTGTTAGAGACAGAAAGCTACAGAAATGTTATCAGAAATAAATACTGGGTTTTGTGTACTTAGTAGAGAAACTCCATTAAAACACCTAAAAGAAGTACTAGCTTTTTCTTGCTGTGCAGTACATTGAAGATACAACTAGCACCAATTTTATGGCAAGTGAAAGGTAAGATCTAGATCAAGCCCTATTAAATTGCATTACAATAAGTTGTTCTGCTTATCATATTTTAGATCTCAAAGAACGGGGAAAAAAACAGCACAGCTTATAAATTAAAAGAAAAATTTAGACTTTAGCCTGTATTATGCAAGGAAAACTACACATTTTCAAGATTTTGTGTGAAGCAGACGTGGAGAAGAGAGCAGAGATAACCGGGACATAGGACTGATCAGTGAGAGTAAAAGGGGATAAAAAGTACCAAGGGGTATCGTAAAAACAAAAAAATATATTATCATCAATATCATAATTATATAGACATCGTTAACATTGAAATGATTGTTATTATTCTCATTATCCGTCTTCTTATTCTTGTTTATTAATTAAAAACTGCTGTTTATATTATAAATTTGTTTTCTCATTTTAAGTCTCAAATTGCAACGATGCGGCATGATGTGTCTAGACTAACTTTCCATTTCCATGGATCTAAAAACCATCTTAAAACAAATTGCCTTCAATTTACTGTAGACAGCAGAGTTTAGTGATAGTGTTTAACCCTCATGCAATCATCTGGATAGATCTAGATTAGTAGTTTAGATCGTACCAATGCAAATACAGTAGAACACGATAAGGTCGAACAAGGATCCCTTCACCGAACAATCAGCCCAAAATCAGAGAAAAAAATGTTCTTCTCCTAAGAAATTTGACAGACAATGACTTTCATCACTTTCGTAGATCTTAAATTTCAATGAAGTTCTCCACACAGCTGTTGGTATATTCAAAAAAGCACGCCTTACCCCTCCTTTTCACTGTGTAGAAACAATTTGTGGACTTATCCATAGTTGCCAGGGAGAGACACAAACCCTCTGCTGCCCCACATTCCTGTAGCCTAGTCCCATAAACCCGCCACCAATTGTCTGTCTGCGCCTGTGCTAGGTCTACCTGTCGCTTAGACTTCAAAGGGCCGATTGTAACCAAGATTTGCTTGTTCCACTACAAGACATGGGTAATGATGACAGGTAAATCTGTCTGGGCCCACCACTTGTTTAATCAATCAGTACATAGGTATGAAAAAAAAAAGCTGGCAGGTAAGATCTCTTTATTGACGGTTAGTTCAAACCTTTGTCTGGACCTCTGGTGGGATTAGGTCTAGTTCTGTCTTGACATACAGCCCTTGTCTGGGTTATAGATTATTCAGGAACAAGTATTTGAACGCCAACTTTAGACTAAATCATAAATGTAAGCCTAGCTAGAAAGAAATTTGCAACCGAGATCTGATTGTAGACCTAGAGTCTAGATCTCTAGAGATCTAGCATCAAGAGTTTGAGATCTGATAAGCGCTAGGGTTTGGAGACAATTTTTTACATAAAACGAGTTGGAATAACAGATCGGGTTGTTCGGAGGTATAGATCTGTCTTCCATTCTTTATTTGAAGTACTAAAGATAGGGAAAATACAGCAATTTGGATATTCCTGTAATGCTCAGAATTGTACGGAAGTAGCCAAAACAACATGAAGCCTCTATCACAAAAAACTCACATTACTCAGCACGCACAGGTCGTAGACATTTATTTATTTGAAAAATACAATAAATAAAATTGCCTTTCTCTGGCTCAGATGCATTCCCACATATAGAGATCATATAACAATGAGATATAAGCCAATAAACCAATCTCTCAATGTGTTACACAGCAAAATACATTATAAACAAAAAACAATGCACTGTGGCAAAGGCACCGCACTCCTACTACACACGTAGGAGTGCGCAGTAATCATATAGTCCCTGTGCGAGCTGGTAACTCTAATACTTTAACGTACTTCAAAATATTCCCGAAAATGCATATCCAGGGTCTGAAAGCTAAAAATAGATTTGTTCGAACACAGCTTCTTTGAACACATACAAATTCCCCAATGAATTCGAGGATTCCATGCTCCACTGCATAATATTAGATCTAGGCCTATCAGATGAGTATTACTAGAGAATCTAGATCTACACACTTTTGTTAATATAGGAAACTGAGCAGATTTTATGCTAGGGAAGTCCGAGACAAGGGAGAGAAAGATAGTTTGAGACTTTCAAAAGGAATTTAAGATCGACGTTTACTTACCATCGATGAAAAATAGCCCTAAAACGTATAAATCTGTGCAATTCTCTCGTTAAAATACCCTGCTAATTACTAGATCTAAATTCTTTTAGTTTCTCTAATCTAGATCTAGATTTCTAGATCCAGAATGCAGGTAGATCCTAATTATTTAAAAATTTAGAATTCGTTTCTGTGCGTTTTATCCGGTCTGCATCACCAATCGTTTCCAGGCTGAAACTGTGGTAACCGAAACTGTCATGTAATTCTACAACTCTCTGTGATCATCTAGATCTAGATCTAAGATCTACGAAGACCTAAAATATACGGTTTATGATATACGCATGGACGTCGCCATATTTGCTAAGGTAGATCACCCTTATCATCATCAAGCTAGTGGAAGTAACTCAATAAAAACAGGTAGTGGCTAGTCTGCCTGAAGACATCTTGTATATATATTTAATTATATGAAATCTACATTTTAAGTAAATGGTTGAGGTAGTGGCAGTAACAGAATTCAATGTTGTTGGTGGTAGATTTAATATTAGTAATTGTACTTTGTAATAGTAGCAGCAGCAGCAGCAGTAGTAGTTAGTAGTAGTAGTAGTAGTAGTAGTGGTAGTGATCGTAGTAGTAGTAGTAATTTTAGTATGAGTATCAGCAGTAACAGCTGTGGTGATGGTGGTGGTGGTGAAAACCCAGACAGAGGCCAAGACGATAAAACTAAAAGCATACCTGATCTATCTCCCCCCACCCCTCTTTATAACTCTGTGTTCCCCATCAACCTGTTAGGAACACCTGTCTCAGGCTCTTCATTAGGACATTTTACTTATTTCCCATCGTCACATTTTATTGTTCTTCAATCTCTCCTGGCACTGCCAGTCTTGTTGCATTTCTTTGCCCCTGAACTTGTCAAAAAAAAATCACCTGCCTAGATAGAGATGCATCTTTCCATATGTTGTTCTTAATCTTACCATTGTGGTTTGGCCACTATTCCAGGAAGAAGCACTCACTAAGAATATCCCATTGATTAAATAATTCTATATATTCATACTTAAGCACTTAATAAAATATGTAGACTTCTAATGTTCTAGATCTTCAAAAAAAAAAAGTCAAGTGCTATCCAAATGCAAATACAATTTTAAAATCATACATTTTCTTAAATTAAACATTCGGACTATAAAACAACTGTACCACAAACTTGTATTTCAAATAAAGACTCAGGCAATTCCAAAAATGAAATGTTTATTTCAATTTTGTATTAATACACGGATATGATCCTTTAATGAAAGTGCAATATGGAATATATACATGTATGGTGTATATATACACATACATACATATATATATACACATACATACATATATATATATATATATATAATGATTTAAAATGGTACTAACATAGTGAATGAAAGTGCTCAACAATAAGGAGCAGGATTAATAATTATGAAATACCTGGCGAAGTGACAACATCTCACTCAAGAATGTCATCACTTCGCCACAGCCGCCTGATGAGAGCAACAGGACTCAAAACACCAGTGTCATGTCAAGGCCTTAGTCAAGGTATTTCATAATTATATATATATATAACTATATGTAGAGAGCTCAGACTGGTAAATATGCCCCGGCATTAGCCATAGAAAAAAGAAAAAAAACTTATAAGCTGTTTGTTGAAATTTTTAGATTATAAACTTCGCCAAGAAAAATCAGTATAATTATGGTTTCTACTAATAGCTGAGTTACAAATTATGACATAATATCGTTGTTCAATTAATGCTAAGTATGAAATTAGACCTAAACTCTGTTCCTTAGAGAAGGATTGGTTTCCTAAACATCTTTATTTTTCTTTCAGAAATGCAGCAGATACTGAACAGATGCAGATTAGATCCTTGTACATATTTATCCTTGACTTTGTGTCATATCAAGGACTTTACACGGGGTAAATCTAATACAGTCAATATGTTTCAAAACAGTACCATCACAGCACTGCGATAAAGTCAATTTTGTGAGATCATAGAGGATGGCTGATTTGTTTCAAGGTTGACTGTATCCAAAATGCACCCTTACAGGACCAGGAAAGCCATATTCATGGTCTGAAGACGAATTAAAATAAGATAATTTCTATTATGACTTTACTTGTGTGCAATTCATCACACAATAACTGCAAGTATGTTTTCTCAACAACTCATGAGTTATTTTGCCCTACAACAACGCACTAATGAGTTTCAGGCATTCGAAGGACACACCTTGGCTCCTTGTGTTTGTGATGAACGTTTCCTCATTGATTTCTATGTTGAGGTATGGAACTCAAAGTCACTTTAGCTTTGAAGTTGGGGGTTGGTAGATGTCTTGCTTGATAATACCTTCCAGTATAATAAGCATGTTTTTGTCTATTCATAGCATTGTGGGCTGCTGACATCTCTATCCCTGAGCTCTTTAATTTTGTAGTTTCAGTGTTTCTTTCGTATGTCAAGTATTTAAATGACAATCCGAATTTCAATTCGGTCTGGGTAGAAGAGGCTTTGGTTATGAGATTCATATCTTTTTTATTGTCTCTAAGTGATTGCTTTGCATTGTGTTTAGTTGGGGGGTTCAAGTTAATGGCGGGATCCTTTTGGTTTGCTTTGCTTGGATATTGCAATGAGTTACCCTAAATTAATTAAATAAATGTCCAAATCATTGTATTTTTCAAATATTTAGTATATGGGAGTTTTTTAAATCTCATAATTTTATGCCATACTTAAGATGTTTTATTTTTCTCCTCATACTCTGTTGAGCAAATCCTTATTGTCCCATCGTGGGATATTCAGCTTGGACATTATTTTACAAGAGCATAAAGAACACATGGATGTATAAATTTAACTTCGTTTAAATAAATATTATAACAATGTAGATATCATATCAAGCATTTCCTTCATCAACAGACAAATTACATTCTCAGCTGATGTGTGGCTAGGTTGAAGGCACAAAAATGTTTTTTATGCGACTCTGTCCTTGCTTTTGGTTTCACAGTTTTAACACTATGGGTAGAGAATTTAAAATCCTGATAAAATTGATGACTGGTATCTTCAATTAAGGATTGACTTTTCCAAATCACCAGATTCCTGAACAGCTCATTGATGGGTGGCAAATCTGATAATAAATAACTTTACTTGCCTTTTTGATCAAACTATCAACTTTGATCTTGTCTTTACAAAGAGCAGAGCTTTGCCAAGTAATGCCAAAACAAAAATGCTTTCAATAATGACTTTAAAGAACAAAATTATTATAAATATAGCATTTGGTTTATCTTCTTATGCAAAATATCAATATAAGCATTCTAGTTAAATTTTGAATCTATTGTAGGTCCCTATTGTTTGCAACAATAAACAATCTATAGTTACTGATCTTCAGTCTATAATGAAAGTTTTTTTTCCTAATTCTCTATTCATATTAATTCTTTTGTTTTATTAACATTAAGTGTCAGGTATTGTCTTTGTATCAGCCACAAAATCGTTTAACCTCACTTTGATAAGTTTCTTATAATATGCCAAAAATACATTGAGATGGTACAATATGATTGTGAGTTAAATTGCTATTATGATAGTATCCTTGGAAGAATCAGCAAGGTTACCTTATTAGTTTAGTAGCTTTAGAGCTTTAAACATTGAGATGCTATCACTGCATTTTCTACATCCCATATACTTTCTTCTCTATCTCTTTGCTCCATAATAATAGCTATCTATATGAAAAGCGTATAAAATCTATTTTCAGCACAAAATTGATCCTCAAACATCTAGAGTTGACCTGGCTAATCTGTGCAGCATAGACATATATACATTCAATGCGTTTCTAGGAAAAGCACCATAAGTGAAAACATTTTCATCAATTACTTTTCATTTGATCAATAACACATTTTAGATGATAAAGGAAACAGAAAGAAAATTAAAAATCATCTATTAATACTTTGGTTTTCCTTTGTGAATTTTTGTTTGTCGCTCTAAAAGCTGCCCCTTCTCTATCTCATTTTCTAAAAGGGGGAAAAGAATGCAAGTATGATTAAGTTGTAGCATAAGATTGATATAGGGACACACATTTAATACTATTTAAATGTTAAGCTATACAAAACATAGAGCATACAAAATGCAGTTCATAATTGTTTTTCTCCCTCCCATATTATTACAACAAGCAGTTAAAAGGAAAGACTTGACCATCTTGAAAACTAATGATATCCTTATGGTATAAATGAAACAATATTTGTGAAGACAATCTACATATAAATGTATGTTCTATTTATATGGGGAAAATTTATGAGGCTGAAAAAATATTCTAGATATCATTTATCCATTTGGTTACACTCTTGAAGGGTGAAAATAACAAAAAATGATCTACAGTTGTCTTACTCCTACTGTCAAAATCTTGTAATCAAAGCAATTTAGTCTTGAGTATGGGAATATGACTCAGCAAACAGATTCACACTCATAAAAATGTTTTTCATAAACCAAAAATCTGACTAAACTAGTTTGATAAAATCTATCTATGCTTAATATTAACACTCCTAATGACGTCTTGTCCTTTAGACTATTATTTTAAGATAATTGCAGAATTTGACTCTTTGGTTACATCTTAAAATCTAATAAATAAAACACTTATTGCTACCTTTGCAAAATGAGGCAGAAGAGAAAAAATGCTAGTCCAAATTTGCTGCTTAATTAAGTACAAATTTCAAGACTTTGTCTCTGGTTGAAGCAAAATCCTGTATGGAAAAAAAGTACAAAGAAGTAAAATCGTTAATTCAATTGTAAAAATTTTATTGCAATTGTAATATAATCTAAAAATAAATGGAGTCAGAGGATGGTACAGAAATAGTAAAACTTGTCACGAGTATCTTATTTAAACACTGATAAATGGGGAATAGCAGTTCTAGCTTTTAACCCAAATAAAGAGAGTAATAATAGGAAAGGGTATCATTAGGTAAGACACACACGCCCAATACATAGACCACACCAAGATAGAACTCAAGCTCTTCCTAGCCCATTACAGAAAAATGTAAATAATAGCATTGTTAAGAGGATTAAAGAATTATATAATAAAAGGGCTGCTTTAAAGAGATGACATAGGTTAGAACAATGAGAGTAAATTTTAAAGAAAATTTCAAGCCATCAATGTCAAGCAATAGAAAAATAGAAAAAAAAAAAGAAAAGGAGAGCACACTCGAAAGAATTACAGAAAAGAAAACTCTTGTTAAATTATAGAGAAAAACATAATGAACCATACCAAGCTGATCTAGTCTCTGCTGCCTGTCTCCTGACCAAGCGTTTCTTGTCATCCAGGGCTTGCTTTAGTTCACGCACAACCTTTGTCTGGTGAGGAACTAGAACATGGCTAGACAACCCAGTCAACTGCTCTAAACACTCAAGGGCTGCAATTCGTACCTTCTGCTCAGCAAACATAAGTGAGAAAAAAATTTTAAGTACACATATTTTTTATATATTTATGGGTATGGGGGTGTATATATCTCAATTTACACCTGAACATATTCCATTACATTTTGATTCATACATGTAACAAAGGAGTATAAAACAAGGGCCAGTCTAGTCATATTATCTGAATTATAAGAAATATGAGATATCTTTAAATCAAAAACAAAGGAAGCAACAAATTTTAACAGATAATGGTTCTTAAAACACACCTCTGAAAGAGTTGAGGTTAAATTTGTGCAAAAATGTAAGTCCTCAAAGCAACAAAAAAACCCTTAAAATAATTTTTTTGTTGACAACAGTAAAAAGGTACTAGTTCAGATGTTGAAGCAGTAATGATTTTTAAACAGAAATAAAAGATGAACAAATCTAGATCTAAAGACTTTAGATTAGATCTGAAAATTGGCCCAGCAAAGATATTCTATGTATATCTGAAAGATGTGATCAATAGAAACACCGGTTTTAGGTTTAAGTTTCAAACGGTGAAATAACTGAAATGCTTGAACATTTACATCAACAATGTAATATCCATTTCTTTTTTTCACTTACAATGTTTCCACTCAAACTAACAGTAGGTTTCAATTCTTGATATTTTTTCAAATTCTAAGATGCGTAATATCTTTAACTTAAGAAACTTGCCTAAGTAAGGGTCAGTGAGCAGAGCTTAAGAGCCTAAGCAGCTAGATTAATGAGACCAGGCAACTGAATTCAAGTGGTAAGGTTTTAAATTTCATTAACATGTCAAGCAAGATCCTGATTTACAAGTTACGTTAAATCAAACACCTCTCCTGAAACATTGCATGGCAGTGACTTAACACTGTCACAGACAGTGAGATCAAAACAATGAAATGCTTTTTCAAGGATCACTGTAAAAACTTTGGAGGATTACCAACTATTATTTTTGAAAAGCTTATTATACCCAGAAGCTGTTTCTTGGTAGATCCATAAAAACTACAACCCTCATATATTTTCACGCAAACAAAAAAGAATTTCAAAGATCTTATTATACAACCAAAAATGGAAACTTCAATGTTGCTTCTTAGCCTTTGAAACAATTACATAAGTTGCCAAGAGTAGAGATAAGGTATCATACAAATATACAACAATAAAGGCTATATTTTGAGAAAGAAAATAGGCCATGTTTTGGACCCACTGGTGTCAAAAGTACTCTTTTAAAGTAGATTGCTTGGTACACAAATAAAATTTTGACAAAAAATTTGGCTCTAACTTACCATATCCCCTGATCTGATAGAAAGATCCAGCAGCTGTGGTACAAGAGAGTCCATGTTAGAAGTCACAGTCTGAGGAGCACTCGCTCCTGCCACACTCAGGGTTGACAAGATTGCCCCCAGGTTTGGATTTTTGCTATCTTTCAATGCAAGCATTAATAATGGCATCAGCTGGAAGGATACAATTAGTTCAAAACTTAGCAAGCAACAAGCTTTGATACATTCCAAGTCTTTTAAATGCAAAGAATATATTGATAAAGATATAATGCTACTGGTACAAATATTGCAGTCAAAATTGAAACCTTGAGAATTCAATGATTCCAGCTTGAGATATACAGTCGACTACGCTTAAGTTGATGTTGCTGGGGGAATTAATGAAAACATCAATATATCCATCAGATCAACATAACTGTATGAGATAATCAATGAACCTCACTGTGTTATACTCGATGAACAGTTATAAAGTTATTTCCCTTTCTAATATGACAACCCAATGTGACCCATGGGTGTTTTTAACTTTATGATTGATAAACATTGTTTTTTTTTTTGTATTTTTTTTTTGTTTTTTCAAGGGTTTTTTCTCTAACAGGTTAAGAGTTGGGAATGTTTTTTCGGGGTCATCGACTTATCATTGCTTTTGCTTGAGTGAGAAAAACAAAGTTATGGTGGTCTGTATCTTTGCCTTCTCTTTCTGCTCTAGGGTGGCAGCTTGAACCTTTGGTAGTGGCTCATCCTGTATTCCCTTTTGTCTCCACTGCGGTCAAAACGTCTGCTAAATCTTCTTCTGTCACTAATGGCAACTCCTCTCCTTGGTCATTCTCTCTTGTCTCCTCATCCTCTGTCTTGGCTTGGTCTTGAATTTGACTGGATTCATTATGGCTGGGAGATGTTTCAAAGCCCTCGTCAATCGCCTTCATGTTAACATCAGTGGTTGAAGCATTCACCCCACACTCTTTGAACAGCTGCTCCAACAGTGGCATCGTTCTTGAACTGTCGGTGTTAGCCTTATCTGTCAGTCCAGTTTGTTTCATCTGGTTGAATGAAACCAACTCTCTTGAAGCAATTGTAGATTGTTGCTTGCAACTTTGCTTCAAAATCCTCACAGCATCTAGCAATGAAGGCTTGAAAGAGTCATGTGGCCAGTGTCAATGTGGTCAATCAACCTTTTAAACAGTGCTGTCCTGTAGTGGCATTCCAGGTTGTTTATTATCTTCATGTTGCATGGTTGGGATTTTGATGTGGTGTTGGAGGGTAAAATCAGCAGTTCTATAGCCTTCAAGTTTTTCACTCAGAGATGCGCTGTGCAGTTATCAACCAAAAGCAGTATTTTCCTGTTCGCCATGTGGATCTTTCTGTCAAACTCCTGTAGCCATGATGTAAAAATAGCCGCAATAGTCAGCATAAAGGAAGGGGTGGGGAGGCTGTGGGCGTAAAGAAAGGGGGTGGGGAGACGGACGGCGTGGGCATGACTTGTGCCACTGTGTGAGTGTGTTTTCCTAAGTTTATGCCAAACACCGCTGACAGTAATCATGTCTAATGTGGGGCCATGTGGTTCCACCTTCAGATGGTCCCCAAAATGAGTAAGGTGTGTGTCTTGGTTGCATAACCTGCTGTGTGTTACCACAGTTTAGACTAGCTCATGATCCATAAGCTTGAAACTTTGAGTGAAAATGTAAGTGATTCCTGTAGTACAAACAAGAATATTTTCCTTTACAGCTTGATTGCAAACAAGCTTCCATAATGATATCAGTGAAATATTTTCATATCCAGTGCAAAAGAACTTAAAGAGGCTAACCGTACCTGATTGAGGTGAGGCTTGGTCACCTGTAAAGGTAACCTTGACACAATACCAGACACAGCCAACAGGTAATTTTGCTTCACCTCTATTAAAAGAAAGAAAAAAAACATTATTTTAACACGTAAGAAAAGCTTTATGCATCATCTACGATTCCATCTTTAGAGTATTATTTCCATAGGTAAATGGATTGATGGGCAGAAGAATTAGAATAATTCTTAAGTTGGTTTTAAATATACAAAATATTCCTCATGCCAAACATATGTATTTATCTTGATAAAGTCCCTATTCCACAATTACATATATGTATCTGTAAATAGACTTCTCATCTTTTTAATGGTTTCCTAGATTTTGTTTGACCATTGGAAGCACTTAATCTTTACTTCAACTCTTCATATAAAACAAGGAAACTTAAACTTGAAAGGGTAAGAAGATCTCACTTAAAAAAATCTGTAATCAATTGAGAATTAAATGATTTGAAAACATAATTAAAGAAAAAAGTGGAAATAAAATCTGATGATTTCCTTTAACATTTTACTGCTGTTTAATTAAAAAATAGAGAAATAATACACCAAAACATCGAAACATGACATTTACACAAAGATAAAAGTAGATGTACCTTTTGATACAGCATTTTCATAACCATTGACCAGTGCCTTGAGATTTAGGGAAAAGAAGCGCTGCTTGTACAATGGTGTTATGATACTGTGATTTTGTGCTGAAAATATATCATCCATATCCTCAACAACCATAGACAAGCGTCTGCCAACCTCAGGTCCAAGGTCAGGATCATCAAGCAAGGAAATCAACTGAAACAAAGTGATGAAAATTTTTCATGCACAAAAAAATATAAAATACAAATATATTTCTAAGATGTTTAATACAATAAACTGAATAAATTTACCATTTTTCATTGAGATGTGATATCTCAGGCTAAGTTTTAATTAAAGGTTCAAAAGTATCAAATAGCAAAATGACTTTTACCAATGGATTAAATGATTTGAGAGATACAAAAGTGCACATCAGGTGAATCAAGTAAGTGCCGCTATATCATGATAACCATCCTGCACTAGTGCACCAAGTTTGATGATAGCTACATTATCTAAAAACAGATAGGTGAAACACACTTGCTTTCAGCAGCATGCTGGTCTATGGAAGTCTCTAAGGTAAGATCAGGTAAACTTTCAAGCCTCTGGGCAAGAGCCATGGAGATTTATGGAAAATAGCAAGTGGAAAGAGATTAAGCTGAAGAGACCTCTCAAGTGCTTTTTTCTCTGTTGAATAAATTCCCCAATGGCTAAACATCACCCTAATAACCCTGTGGAAACTATTCAGACAAAAAAGTTCAAAGAACAATACTCAGAAAAAAGTTAATGTGATAAAATTTTATCAAACAAAAGACAAGACAGATGCGTCAGCGATTAAAATTACTCTTTATGGTCACAAACAGATTGGCCTTTATTGACAAAACCGCTTTTTAAGAAAAAAAGATTAAGCTTCAATGTTACAAGAATGCTAACAAGTAAACATGCACATCATTAGCTTCCTGGAGGGAAATTGTATGCCAATTTATATGATAAAAAAAGAGACTAGATATACATCTTCATAGCAACTTCACGGAATGGTAAAACAAACGATTGACAAAATACTACTTTTTTACACTACGGCAAGATAATGGAGTAAAAATAAAAATCTCAATGTTTGTTGAGAAAATGACAATGCCATGTGAATTGCCAAGAGATAAAAGGAAAAAGGAGCCATATGAAGCACACAGCTAAAATGCAGTCAAGAAATTTACATTAATATGAGTGAGAGGTTCCAATGTTTGCATCACCAGAGCAGAAATGAATAAAATCATCTAAATTTTAAATTGTCATGTCTGACAGTAAAAAAGTCTTACATGTGATGAGAGTATGGTTGTGGCTGAATGACCTCGACATTCCATTGCCTTGGTTAACCACAACCAAAGCTGCACAGCTCTCAGTCGACCTGGTAGTGTGTTCTCACTAGCCAGTGCTCTTTTGAGCTTGTCAACAATTGGCTCCAAAAACCACTGGATCTGAGAGCCTTCAAAACATAAATGATTTGCAATGTGATTTCTTCATACCTTTGATTTGCACAAATAGGTGTAAACAAGAACATGACTGCTTTTGATTTGATATAAGAAAAGTTTCAAAATCTATTGCTGATGATAAAGGACAAAAATGGACAAAAACTTGCTCAAAGGAAAATATGTTTATGTAAAATTCTGCATGAAATATGTATAACTGATAAAATTCGATTTTTTTTTCAGCTTGTTCTGAATTTATGTGGTGTGTTTCCATCTATAGATGACTGGATTTTTTGTTGTTACTCTGATAGTTAAAATAAGAAAGTATGCACAAAGCTTGATGACAATCGCATTCAGAGAAAACCAGTACTATGAAAGGGAGCTTCTAACACAAAACTATGGATCAGATTTGGCTTTTGCAGGGGTATAAAACTCAATGGTTGGAAGCTTTGCAGGAACGCTTATCATCCATTGCTCTGCAGTGATAGTCTTGATACCTGCCTTTATACTTAGCCCCTTGGACCTAACAACATACTCCTAAAATCAATTATATTGCAGCACCCTCCCAACTTAAAAAAAAATTTTTTAGAGACAATTTAGCCTGACCTCTAATCTAGACCTACTGAAGCCATCTAGAGCTGAGGTCCAGGTTACAGGTAGCAGGTAAAAAAATAATCCCCCCCCCCACAAAAAAAAAAAAAAACCCAAACAAACTAGGTTATATCACAAAAATGTTTTCACATTTTCTTCTGCAAAAATCAGATATCTTTGTTGTAACTTGTATGAATTCCTAAAAATCAAACCAAATATTCTATTTTCTTCATAGAACTTTTAGCCTTCTCTTGATCGCTTTTGGTACAAAGGCTTTACATCTGTTCTGCAAAATTTTCTAGGTAGGTTAACAGTGATTCCTTAGTAACCAAATAGAGCAGAAAAGGAACATGACTGAAGAGTTCCAGCTTGCCCCTAGCTGCAGAAATTGATAGACTAGTTTCCTCATTAGCTTTGGGCAAATACAACGAAAAAAAAAAAGCAAAAGTATATCTTGCATATGGCATCCACTGAGCGCAACATGTTGAATTTATTTATTGAGGGAGGATTTTACATTTTTTTTTTTTAAAGAATGATTTATTTTAACACTTGCATCCATTTTTGAGGTTATACTAAAACCTACACTGATTTATCAATGTATCATAAAAATAAAAGGAAGATCTAAAATTACTTCAGTCCATGAAATTGATGATAGAAGCAGCATAAAAAGGTCTACTTAATTAAGGGTCCTATGTTAGTTTTCAAAGTTAAGTTGACTCTTAAAAGTTGGAATATATATATATATATATGCACAAAAGTGAAACAAAAAGTCAATGACTACCAATTGGAGCTTTGTTCATGATGGCAGCCACACATTTGCAAGCTGAAAGATGTGTAAATTCATCCTGACTTTGGAGGGCCAGTACATATGCTGTCTCAAAGAATTGTTCACGCCGCTCCACCAGGGCCTGCAATAAATATATTTCAGACTAAGAATAACTGTGTCTTCAAGTATTATATTGAATGTATTGCTAATTGTAATAAAAAAGAACCCACCAAAGTACACGCACAAAAAAAAATTCTAATTAAAAAGATATTCAATCCTTGTCATGTCCTAAACAGTCTAAAGATGTATGACACCCCTGGCAAGTGAGTCAACTATTATTGTTTTTACCTTTCTCAGTTTCTCAAAATTAAAAATTTCATAACATAAAAATAATTTTAAAAATTACTAACTTGTTACCTATTGAAACAGATGTCAACCCCAGGTCACTATATATAGAAAAACTATACATGATCAAATTGTGCTTCGAGCCAAAGATTTCATTTGACAAACTGTGTAAAAAGAACTATCTACACTATTAATTTCATATATAGATCTAAATTGCACTTAAAGTACCATATGAAAGGCTATTAAAATTTAAGCCTAGATGATCTGTTAACTGTGACTATCAAATCTGAACTAGAATTATAACTTATGTTTACAAGAAAAGAGACTAGACACTGTAGGCCTTGCTAAAGCTGCAGCAGAAAATATTTATGAACAACATAATACAAAGTCTAGAATTTATTAACAGCTATAAAATTGACTTATCAAAGGAAAGACGTTTCTTTTTTTTTAATCAGTGTGGGCCCTATAATAAATATTCAGCCACTTGTTAACCATCCATCATCTTTTCTTGCTGTTTTTCCTGCAGTATTTTCCTTCTAACGTTCCAGTTGTTATAAGATCTTCTATTTTTTTTTCTCATCACATAGGCAAAAAAGGTTGCCTGGCGTTTATGTATTCTATTTATGAATGATCTTGTTGTGTCGGCTTCTCATAACAATGTTTCCATTGATTTCTTTGCAGTCCATAAGATTCCTAGCAGCACTCTCTGTAGGAACCACATTTCTGTTGCCTGCAGTTTCTTATGTTTTGTATTGTTCAGACCTCAAATTGTGTGCGATTGGAGATTGTTTATTTGTAAATATTGATTTCATTTTCTGAACACTCTTTTTTGTTTGCTCTATTCTTGATCAGATTTCAGTGTTGTTGCTTCTGTTGCTTTGTATTAAAGTACCCAAATATTTGAATTAACACCTTTGCCTAAGTTTACTCCCCTTGATAAAGGAGTATAAACAGAGCAACAGTGAAATGCCCTATCAATAAGAGTATAATAAAAAGCCTTAATGTTATGGTGATTCACTGTTGCTCTGTTGTGGTGATGTTTTCCCCTTTTTGCATGCACTTAAAGAAACTCATACAATTGCTTCAATGTTCTTTCCCAGCCTTTGTCTAAAATTGATCATGCAAAGCTTCAAAATTGCTCAAATGAAATCATTTTCTTAAAAGATATGCAAAAAGGGGTGTGCAAAGTAGTTTTCTTTGTACTATACAATGGACCAAAAGGAATGCTTGAAACATTGATCCTTAGTACAAAAACAAAAAGAATGGTTATAAAAAGAGATACCTTTCATCTTAAGGTGAGTCAATCCCTAAACGTGTCGACCTATACTCTAGAAAATGTAGGAAAATTGAATGGATCTGTAACAAGAGTGTATATCAGATAAAAGACAAATATTGGAACACCCCGATGATGGTTTGCCAGTCTATTCAACCTGACCTGTGTCTTTCAAAAGCAAATTTGATGATGCAGTTGCGTTGAGTGTGTAACCCAAGAGTTATTTTATTCACCCCTTTTTCTCTTCAAACTTCTACTTAAAAGAACCATGACTGTCACAGTTTCTGGGCCTAAAGTTCAGTGAGCTAAAAAGAGCATTTCGCTTATAAAATCTAAGCTTTGGCCACAATATTGAAAACATAAATGCACCAAATTTGGCCTAACTTCAAAAAATTATGATACATGCTGATCATTTCTAAGAGCTTTTATGGACAAAAACAAAATAATTCCACCTTTCTTCCATGTCAGGTGGAATTCCATGCTTGGACAGGAATTAATTTTACTCCAAATGCTTTTTTACTAAATTAACTATTCTGTAATTTGACTCATAAGAACTGGGTTTACGAGAAAAAGCTTTCAGTCTTATATGACAAGTCCTGTTTGTTTTTCCTGGTCAAACTGGCAATTTACAGATAGTGGTCTATATCCAAATTATATGAAAATATCCTTTCTAGTTGATTAAATATCATTTTAAAATAAGATACAGGACCAAAATACCTGGATATTAGCAGATATAACAAGGCCTTCCATCAGAGCCACCAAACGTGTCTGCTGCCATGGTGATTCAGACTAAAAAAAACCAAAAGATTAAAAAAATATATTTATAAATATATATTAAGCTTCTATTCCATAACATTAATCTAGTCTCTAAATAATTTGGTTTGGCTATTAAGTATCGTTTAAGTGGAATGGCATTATTTACTCCATTGATGCAAGTTTTTTTAAATGCCATTTTCAATATCATTGAATAAACTGCACCTATGACAAATAGTAGAAACGATAAGTGGGTAAACAAACTAAACTTTATCTTTGATTCTAGCTAAGAAAAAAAATTTACTTCAATCAAATAAGCATCTAACCTGACTATGCAAATATGTTTACCTGAAGGGGCTGGATATTTTTAAGGTTTTCAGTGAAATCATGATTCTGTATTTCCCCTTCCAGGAAGAGAAGAGCCATCTTATCCCAAAAAGAAGTCACATCACTGATTGTGGTTAAAAAAAGGTATTCAATATTTTAATAATAACAATAATAATAATGATAATAATACTGATATCACAATCCCTATTATTTGTAACGTCACTAGTCTATATAATAATAATAATAATTAAAATCTTACATGGGTTTTTAAATTTATGTTGCACCATCATAAATGAATTAAATGTTCTTCAGAATGCAATGATAGTTTCATGACTTGATCTTTCTTTCCAAAAGATTAATATTGATCAAAAGCCACTAAAAACATCTGAAACCTGACCTTCAACAGAATAAAAAAGTTAAAATTTAAAGAAAACTTAAAACACTGCTCTTCAAGAAGCAAGCTTATGATTTCCACTCTGATTTTATAAAATATTTTTATTTCATATTTTAATTAAATGTACAATGCAGGTTAGTTCTTGATAATATATTTTGTACAAATATGATGAATATGCTGCTAGGATCAATCAAGAATTTATTGAAATCAGATTGTGTTTTAAAAAAAAAGTTGTTTCTCATACCATATAAAATAAATGAAACCATTTCCTTTAAAACTTTCTGATGGAGTTTACAACAATCAAGTTGGAATAAGACAAGAAAACAAATATACTGAGTCAAAAATCTCATTGTTCAAATAGTTTTAAAACTTAAGACTCTAGCCTTTTTGCCATGAACTGGCCAAAAACAGAAAAAGCATCCCGAAAGCAGCTCATCAAAGCTTGACAAGTCTTGCTGCTTTCCTCTGTCCACTGTTCTGAGGCTTGAATTGAAAGACTAATAAGAGGCAATGCTGTAGAGGTCTCAACCTGGGCAAATATCTCTGTCTTTGAGATTTGAAGCAGCAATTGCTTCATAGCCCGTGCACAGCTCAGGAGATTGCCTGATTTCTCTGCAAGAGCTGAAAAAAATTGACAAACAAGACTTAATCATGAAGATAATATATGATAAACTCATGGCCTAAAAATTGATTTACAGCTTTTGGTCTTGAACTAGCATATAAAAATATTTTATTGTTCACTACTTTTCCTTCTTTTTTATTTTGTCTTGGTTTTGTTAATGTTTAATGTGATTTCCAAAGGAAGCTGTAAATATCTAAATTACTCTCAGTCCCTTTTGTAAGCCCTCTCAACATGAGATCAAAACAAGATGAGTTTATTTCAATTGCTATTTCTGATACTCAATATTATTAGTTCTTATGCTAAAAAAATTTGTGAAGAATTCATTAAAAAATTGTAATTTTTATTATTCAAAGACTGGATAAAAAAAACCCCAAACAAACATTATTTTACACATTCATAATAATGCAAATGTGTAGGTTACAAAGCATTTTTAGCAAATGCCTAAAACAATATTCTTACCCAATATGTTTTCAGACATGGTCTTTAAGAAAAAATTATTGACTTCTGTGAAAGATTTTGTGTTCACAACAGTGTAGACCAAAGCATCTGATGCCAAAAGGAAATTGTCTGGTATTTTTTGTCAATGACAAAGAAGAAAAAGAAAACAGTCAGGTTTATCTTTCTTTTTGCCTAATATGCCACGTAAATAAGACCGATTACACTGCAGTTGAAAGATGCACTTCACAAATGTTAAATTTGCCTGAAAATTTCCATGAGTACCTGTTACTTACCCAATTACACAAGGTGTAACAGTCTATTAAAACAGTATATTAAGTTTAAAGGGAGAAACTGTTTTTTTTATATATGCCACACAGAGAGCAAATAAATATCACAATCAAATAAAATTTATACTATTACTCTTAAGATAAAATATGAATGCATATTTCATATAAAAAAAAAATTGAGTATGGCATAAAAGTTGTCAGTTTAAAACAGAACATGAGACTTATTCTCCTCTCAACAAAATTATCCACTACCCTTCAAGAAGGCCTGTATGTTAATCTCCATAGATCAAAATCTCCATTCTTAGAAGTAATACAGTACACCCAAATCCAAAGAACCCAGATTAAAAGAACACCTTGCATTCAACGAACAGAGTAAAATCCACATTTTTTTTTCTTTGACTCTTAAAATACCTTGCATCAAAAGAACTAATCTTAGGCCTGTCCTTGGGTTCAATGAACTACGAGTATTGGCAAATCCCCCAAGAATGCTTTTCTACTAAAAATCTATGTGCACATGGAGTTGAAATTCAATCAGAAGATCCCCTGTTGACAGTTAAGAAATGCTTGAAGTGTATAGGTATTGAGCACCCAGGGTAAAGGCTACATTACAGCAGTATTAGTAATACTAGGGGTAGAGGAGAGAAAAGTATTGGCATGCAGGGAGAAGCTAATAAAAAGAGAGGGGGAAGGCGGCAGGGAGTGGCAGCCAATGCATGGGGAGATCATGATACAGGATCAAACAGACGAAGCAGCCATAGAATGGTTGGAAGGGTAAAGAGTGGCTTTATATTATAGACACATGGTTAGCTGATGGAAAAAATTATGTGGTAATTTCACTTTAGATTGTTACTTCCCTTGTGGAGCCTTGTGTCATGGCTCCAACAAACCTTGCATTCAACAAACTTTTAAAAATGACCGAACTAGTTCATTGAGTTCGAGGTGTACTGTTTTGTACTTCTTTGTTGCTTTTACCGGCGCAAAGGTGCGAAATTGACCACTAGCTGACCCCTGATATGCGGTAACCACCCTGAGTGCCGCTGATAAGAATTGTTTTATGGCCCTTCCAGCACGTGAGGCAAGGGGAGATAGCTGGTCCGACTAAAAGTGATGATTTTTGAAGCAATATCATCTAGTCCTTATGCCTGGTCCACGATGCGGATGCTCAAATGTTTACTATAGCCTTGTTCTTTAATTTTTCTACTCTCATTTAGTATTTGTTTCTTTCAAATCCGTTATGAAGTGAGAGTTTTATTAACGATTGCGCACAGTGTGTTTCATGAAGTGAAAAAAAAGTGAGTGCAAATTTTAATTCATAATAACTAAATTTTGCAACCAACGATTTTTATTTTTTTTATTGCTTTCAATTCGTTTTCCTTTGAAGATTTTAACATCGAAAACCGTATCCTAAAATGTAAAAAAAATAAAAGCGTTGTGCAGCTTTGAACTGAGGCTTTCCATATCATGGGTTGTCATAGAAAATTTTCGCCAGTCATATGTTATGAAAAATATGTGTTAGTTTCATAGGGTCTAAATGTTACACATTTGAAGTAAACATAGCTATACAGTGATGGATAGTTTTTTTTCAGTAAGATAAACTATTTTTGCTTCATGTAGGCATGACTTAAAACCTCTCTTCATTTGTTTTTGTAGCTTAGCAGGCATACTGGAACATTCGCAAAAGAACCATACTGACAGATTGAAAGTTTGTGCAGACTGTCCGGCAGAAGAGGCTTGAATTTAGTGCAAATAAGACAATGAAAAAAGCCTAGCTAGAGATGCTAAGGATCAAGTTAGACTAGCTTTTCATGGCGGAATCTTTATAGGAAAAACTTTGCCACCGATACTTAAGCCAAAAAATCTGCAAGCAACTAACAAAGACAGCAATAGACACAGAGGTAGCAAATCCAGTTAGAATTTAAGTATAACAAGATCAGCTACAGCTTCAGGGATGTACATGTAGCAGCCTCGCACTCGCAACCAGTTTCTCAACAGACATAGATAAGACAGATGAAGTTATTGGATTATAAATGAAATGCATTTCCAAACAAAATAACCCCTAAGCATTATATTTTAGAGAAACATTGTGTGAGCTGGATAAGGGCCCATAGGTTTGCTATGGGATTTAATGGGGAGCAGGGAGGGAAGATGTTACATTCTATGATAGGCAAAATAGAGCACAGGGCAAGAGGTATGAGACGTGAGAGAACAAAGACAGCTTTCACTATGGAGACATCAATTTTGAAAACCACCCAAAGTTTACTAAGAATAAGATTGTAAGATTGTAACACAACCAAAATCTCACAAGTGCTAACATTAATGTTGACAGAACTTTGAATTGATTCATGTGTACATTGTAGCAAGTGTACTCACTTCTTCTTAGCATTATAAAGCTTCTCTGTTACTCAACACACCTCCTTCAGTCAGTCACTTTATTACTAATTCATAAAACAAAGCTTATCATCAACGCACCAACAAGCTAAAGATAAACCAACACCTTAGCCCAGGTGATCAGCCTGTTATCTGCCAACCGGCGGCGCCTCTCAAGCAGCGACCATCTAATAAACATCCTCTACTGACCATTTGGTTCTACATTTGAAGCTGATTTTTATCCCACTGTAAGCTCAATTTTTACTTCATTTTCGCATATTACTTTGAAGAAAAATGTTGGTTGCAAATAAAAGTTATTTAAATTTAAACCAATCTTTCTTTTTCACAGTCCATTTGAAAAAATAGGTAGTTTTTGACTATTTGTAAGTAAGTGACAATTGTGTATATTTCATACAAAAATGTATCAAATAAAACAGCTATATTTTATCTGCATGTTCCTAAAGTTAAATAAATCATTGGATATAATTTAATTTAAGTTCCCTTGGTCTTAAAGTTATAAGAAAATGTAAAATATCAGTCAGAAAATTGACTGGCGCACCAAGCTTGCACAGGTAAAATTTTATGACCCGTGACCGTAACTTGACCCTGGTGGGCGCTTGAGCGATCGTCCTAATGGCTTTTCGCCCACTGAACTAAAAGTTGGGTAGTTAGTCGCAGTGTCCTCCACTTTAAAATCATTGTTTATAGACAGTTTAGCTCCAGCTCCATTATAGATCAACTCTAAGCCATTTAGAGTTGGTATCTCATTTTCAGTTAAAAAAACAAAACACTAGATTAGTCTGTATATCTAAAAAGGAGTGGTTTTCATTTTTGTCCCTAAAAAATCAAATATCTTTGTAGTATGAATTTCTAAAAATCAAATCCAATTCTTTATAGAATTTTAGCCTTTTCCTGACTCTTTTCAATATCAAGGCAAAGCATCTATTCTGTAAAGGAAAGGAAAATGGTTGAAAAGTTCCAACCCAAACACTACCTTAAGCTGCTGATAGACTAGGTTCAACACACATACATAAAATGCATTTATCAGTCAGTAAACTGCAAATAGACAAAGAAAGCGTATGGCCTGAAGGAACCCTTAATGGTAGCCAGATTCATATAAAGGGATCATTTGATTACTGTTTAGTTTGCATCCATGTGCAAATTTTAACTTAGCAATTTTTACAGTAGATTAACCTCTGTTCTATGTCTAGTGGTATCAAGCCAGAGAATAGAACTGATCCTATCTAAACATCAAATCAAAGCAAATGAAAAAAACCTTTCCCCCTCTATGCAAATATTAAAGAAAAGAGAAAAGACAGAAAACATACCAGTCATATATATATAATTCGAAACTTTCCACTCACCTTGGTCTGTTTGTTCGATAAGAGATTTTATAGCCTGTTCTGACAATTTGGGCTCTTCTTCTAGAATCACTCGTAAAGAAGATAATACTTCGCTCCTAGGAAAAAAAAAGGGATGAAAAGCAAACGTCTTGAGGTTCATGGCAAAAATTTGCTACATTGTGGCAGAATAATTGAAAACTGTAAAAAATCATGAAATGATATAATTAAAAAATAAAACATGTGAAAATTAAATCTGAGACAACTGATGAAAAACAGTTTTAAAAAAGTGTAACGATCCTACGAAAAGTATATAAATACGATTGACATAAAGTTATTGGAAACCACTTTAAAAAATAAAATGTTTTATCTTGATCTATTTACGAACATTTTGAAAATAAATATTTTTATGCTGATTCAAGCTAAACTATCTATTGGGAGAGAATTCAATAGTGCAGCTTTCTCTGTTACAGAACTGTTTTTTTGGGGCATACCAACACTTTTCATTGGTCATTTGTAAAGTCTTAAACACTTGTTACAAGATAAGTTGCTTTTCCAAACCAGTCATACAGAAACAAATAGACTTCTAAAATTTAAGAGCAACTGATCAACAGACAAAACGACAAATGTCAGAGGGGACCAGCTTAAAAATACAAAGGCAAATTATCTTGTTCAAACTACATTATTAATGGTACAAGCAAAATAAATAACTGGTATTAAATTTAGGTATACCGTAAATCAGAGCTTTGCACTGCTAGGGATTTAATAATCAGCAGGTGTAGAAGGCTTTGCACCTGCTCCTCATCTGTGGTAATTCGTGGTGTTGAGACCAATCTAAGACCCTTGATTGCTTCTCGTTGGAGATCTGATGAGGTTAACTTGAGCAGTTGCTCAAATACAGCGCACGCTGATTTCATCAGTAATTGCAAAGGGGCTAAAACACCTGGAGGATAAGATTTAAAAAAAGTTGTTTCTTTTCCAATTTTTAGAAATAAAGAATCATATTGTTTCTTTTGTGAAAATAAGAAAAAAAGAAGAGGAAAAGAATCCTAACAGTAACACTTATTCTTATGCTGTGAACTATTTATGGATCACACTATCCTATCGTTTTTGCAAAAGGCAAATTTCCCTCTCTTCTTTTTGGTTTAATCTCTCACTGTCAATCTAAGAGGTGAAATTGGACATGTTTGAATTCAACAAGCTACCTATTGATCCATTTTACCTGGTATAAAACAAAGTTGCAAAAAAGTAATGCTTCTTTCTTTTTTCCGGGACAATTATGGAAGAATTAACAAGTATGAGCACCTGTATTTCCTTTATGATCGTAGATGACAGAGAGAAATCGATTCAACTCTTTAACAAATGCCAACTGCTCTGACACCTGAAAGAAAAGAAAGGAGAAAGTTTATGAATCTAACTTCCTACCAAACTTAGCAAAGAAAAATAATTCGAAATACATATGAAATTAAATATAAAACCTTTTTTAATTGCATTATTTTGTTATCATGAAGAAAGCTTGATAGCAGGCTGTATAAAGTACAAATAAATTAAAACTTTGAGGTATAATTTTTTTTTAATCCTTTCAGTTTGGAACCAATTTGTGCTCAAATATGCTTTGTTGCAAAAAAGTAAAAAAACAAACAACAAAACAAAACAAAAAAATCCTATGAAAATCATAACTCAACTGAAATATAATGACTTAAGGGATTTATTAAATACTATGATAGTATGATGAAAGTGGTTGATATACCATTTGATTGCTGCTGTTAAAACCGATTTTCAATAAATGTCTTTAAAAAAATAAAAAAAAAAAGCAATTGTCACACAACCATTTACTTAAAGCATTCATTAAACAAATTGGGCACAAATACTATTATTAGAGGTTTGACATAAACAGATGATAAATAAACATCAAGTTTAAAACATTTTTGATACAATAGTTGAAAATAAGAATCATTATCTGATTTGAAAAACATGTTGTTAAGCAATCCTCAATTTTGCTGTTTATTTTCATTTTCCGAAATAGCCACTGATAAAGCCTTGAACACCTATGAAGAAAATAATGAAAGCTCACTGGTATACAAGGAGATTTGACATAAACCATTTACAATCATTATGAAATTACACAAAATCTTCTGAAAAAATCAAGAAGGATTCTTTTAATTGTATTGTTCTTTGTAAACCTTTATTAGTCACAAATCTGTGAACAATTTTTTTTTTAAATAAATCTTGCTAATACTAATCGTCTTATTTTTTCATATAAGAGGAGGAAAAGTAAAAAAAAACTGTGATTGCTTGCGGCAAGATAATTAAGGCAGCTGAATTAGAATCTTTAAAAACTTCTCACTTGTTACTGCTTACAAAAGCGGCTTTTATCCCAAGCAATAAATCTCCGATTCTCTCAGTTGTTATTTTTTTCATTTTTAACCAGCACTTATCAAAATGTCAGCCTAACTCATAGGCAAAATATTAATTCTGAACTTACTTGTGCTGCGTTCAAGACATTTCAGGTACACATCCAAATTTGTTTTCAGCAGCAGCCCACTGATGGTTAAATCTGCATCTTTGCCACATAAAATCTACAACCTCAATTAAATTAATGAGGCCAAAATGTATCAAGTACAAAATTCATCCTCAATCTGAAAAAGTCCCCCCCTCAAGTTGAATTGAAGATGAGTAAAATTCCAATTAAGCACATTATAAATCTAAAATGAGTTCCTTTTTTACAGATATTCAATGATTCTATGATTTTATCTTTTACCTGAGTATGTTTATGGCAGCAGCTGATGAGAGATGGAAGGACTAGAGGGAGCATGATACCCATAGCAAAGGTCGAAGAACTAGCCACTGCACGGCAGAGGGAAAATGCCAGGCAACTTTTTTTCAGGTCTGTACCCTCTAAAAACTTCCCAACATCTGCAAAGTAAAGGAGGCACAAAAAGATTAAATAAAAAAAAACCCAAAGGATCTTAGATGGAAAATTACTTCATTATTACTTTAAACATAGTTTATATATTTTCATACGTTTAATCTCTATCTTTATTTCACACGCGTCATTAGATCTAGTGTTGGTTTTATCTCTGTGCCACTATCTGATTATCATATACTCTGGTCAGCGTATTGCATCTCCACTAAGCAGCCAATAATCTTTGTTTCAATATTCCTGATTCATTTTTGTTATTTGCATGGACATGATTGGTCAGTGATGCTATTGAGCCCTACCACTTTAGCTTTCACTACCTCAAAGATGTTAACATACTTTCCAACCTTGTAATTTGAGAAATATTTTGTCATATGCACAAAAATGAGAAAATGCTAAAAAGTGCAATGTGATGATATTAATATTGATTTCTCACGTTGCCCTAAAGACAAATGTGCTTATTTCTAATTTCTTGTGAGATAAATAGAAGTTATTCTAAGAGTTTGAATCAAAAGCCCAGCCTTATCCTTCCAAGAGTATGTTCAGTAATACAGCAGATTATTGTTTTTATCACCCTCCTTTTCTAACTTTGCGTTTAATTAAAGAAGTTTGCTTCAGCTTTCATTTTTTTTATGCCAAAGTTGCATAGAATTGGCTACAAACAAACATTTCCAAATTTAAAAAAAATTTACCTTGATAAAGCTCCACAATATTTTCACTAACATCAGAAATGCTCTTCTGAAAGAAAAAATATGATTTGCTCAAAATGTGTAGAAAATCCAAACCATATATACATATTTACTTTTTGAAAATTTACTCTGGTTATGGGATAAAGCCTAAACAATAAAATTTATATTAAAAATTTTTTTAGGTACAGATTCATTGTCCATAAAACAAAATACTTCCTTCTTGAAAAAGGAATGTATTCATACCATATAAACAAAACAAAAAAACAAAAAAAGTCATATATTTTTTTAATGTGATATGAACTCACATTAGTCTGTGTTGTGGGTGAGACAACTGCCTTGTACACTTCTGTGACTGCATTGTTCGCTGCCTCAACCAAGGCAGAGGATATATTCATCAAAACCTGACAAATGCAGAATAATTTTTTACTTTTTGCTAATACATAACAGAATAAAGCGAGACGTTTTATTCAAAGAATCTAAGAATTGTCACACTCTTAGCGAAAAACACTCTACTGATTACAAATAAAATCATACATCAAATTTTGATTGCAAACCATAATATCAGAGATCTTCTAAAAATACCACCCTAAAACCTTAATATAATGGTAAGAATACAGCTAAAGCTCTTGTTCTACCTCTACACTAACAGTTTGAAAGGGAATGTTCGCAATCCAACATTCAAAACCAATAATCTCACTGATAGTATCAATACTTTAAGACTAAGCTGATGTCTTTTTTGCTCTGCATTATAGGCTTGAGATTGTAGGTCTACATGAGGCTGTATTATTTTAAGGCAAAATTAAGGTTTAAGGTAGTGAGCTAAGCCCATAGTTTAATTTTACAAAGAATCAAAAGTGTAATTTTTTTGCAAATATTTCTTTTAAAGTATTCCTTAAATTCTAAATGCATGGTACTTTCCTTTTATCACATTGTAACATTTATGTCTAGTTGTAAAATAGTTACAAAGCGCAAAATCTCGAGTGTGCATACACTAAAGACAAAATTAAAAAAAAATATATTCTTTTTTTAATAAACACATACAAAAATAATATTTAATTTAACTTTGGTCTGGTGAAGGTTAAGAAAGCTATTGATATTTCTATAATGCTTGGGGAATGGAAGGTGACTATTTGTTTAGTTTTTAATATTTTGACAAAAAAAAAATTAAGTAAAAATAAAAACAAGTGAGGATATAAAGTTGATCTTCAGAAGAGAATACATGTAAACTGTATTTAGTTTGTATGAAGGAAGCTGTTCTTAAAAAAAATTGAAAAATATTATTGTGTACTTAAATTTTCCAAACGTAACTAAAAAAAATTTTTATATTTTGATCTCTTGAGATACACATTTAGCATATGGCAAGATATGTGAGACATCAGATAAAGCAATGATTCTAACTCATAATACCTCTCTCTTGGCTGTGGAATTTATAGACCCAAGAAAACGTGTCAGACCATTCATACCATACACAGGAGCACATTCTGCCTGCAAGGACAACCAAAATTTTGTAATTAGCTTTTTATGTCGCAAGTAAAGGTATGCAACCTTCAAAAACAAAGAAATAAAAAAAATTTAAGGTGGTGGTGAATCGAATCACACTCTTAAACGCACAATAGGTTTTACCAATCCAATCACAAACATTGAGTGAATATGATTAAAAAAAATCATGTTAGCATGAGTATTGAAGCTCTCTTCCCCAAAATAACTTTGAGGTACACAGTATGAATCTGCATGAAAATTAATTTTTAGTTAGGAAGAAGATTGATCAAAGTTACCTTGCTTATTATATAAAAGAAGTTCACATATCTTCAGCTAAAACTAACCAGTGTAAAGAATGAATCTAGACGAGCAGATTGAAGATCAGATGTCATCTTTTCTAGCAAAAGAGGAATACTGTACTCTGCAAACTGTGGTGTGGCACCAAAACATTTCCGCAATGCAATAACCAGCTCTTCTTTAGTAATGCCATGAGGGTTATTTGGAGGCTGAAAACAGAGAGGAAAATCATTTTTTTTCCCTTCTTTATGAGTAAAAAGTGACACCATTGTACTTAAAGGCGAAACAGGAAATACAAGGATGAAGTGAAGAGAGGCACCCAAACATAAAATTAAAAATAACAGAGTGGATCATCTTTCTTTCAAAACAAAACAATTAACTCTATATTCATCTGCAATTGAAACATCATTTTTTTTTAGGAGGACACATTCATCACAAGAAATAGTGAGAACTCATGGAATAATAAGACTTTCTGAAATTGATATTTGGCACTTATTTAGAAACATCTAATTAATGTACATAAAAACATCTCCCCTTAAAACTCACATCGGTGAGGATTTACAGAAATGTTAATAAAGATGATTTAGTAATTTGCAATACTATACCGGTACAAAGTCAACAGGGAAGTAACAACCTAGAATTTCAAACATTTCCTCGGTGAAGGGACCTGAAATGCAACCAATCAGAAACTTTGTAGAGAGTCAATCAAATTTCCAATAGATGTTTAGGAATGAATACTAGGAAAATGCACCTGAAGCAAAACAAAAAAAAGTAATTTTTTAATAATGTTTAATCATACCAACACTGCATTACTGATGTTCAGACTACTGAGAGTGTTAGTACACTTTTAGGTCCTACAAAGATTTAGTTCAAAACATGATGTTTAAAAATGGATGATTTTTAACTAGTAAAAACTGGTAATATCAAAGAGTTCGAGATGTCCTTTTAGATCCTGTTAATATTATGTATACCTGGAATGTACTTACCTAGGGAAAAATTTGAACATATAAATTGAGCACAATTGAAGCAAATGAGCAAATTTCTTGGATCCTTTTCAGCATCCATCTGCTGAATGAATCCAATCACAAAGTCTCCACCCAAGTCACTAAGAGCTAAAAAAGAGAAAGACATAAAATATGTGATAAAATGTTAACTTCAATAAGAAATACTGATTTTCAAATCTCACAATCTTGTACTTGGATACAAAATTCAGGATAAATGGCATTTGTATATCACGCACAATATTTTTTTAATTAAGAAGGTTTGCTTTTTCATAGAACTCTCACATCAGCTTCATTTCATGGCAAGTTCACAAAGGTACAACTTCTGAGTAAGGAATGTACACCATAATTAAAAACTACTTCAAATTTATTGTAACAATCATGAGAAATGGGGTAAAGGATGACATGAATTTGGTTATCTGCTTTATTTATTAACTTTCTTCTCATATGATGAAAGACCACCTCATTGAAGAACATAAAACAAAGATTAAAATTAAAAAAAATCAAGAAAGGTATTCAATTAGATGACTAGATTACCTTGTGTTGATGCTCCTAACAGGTTCTGCAGGACTCTATAGGTTGCTCCTCTATCTGCATGTGACAAGGTTTGGTTCTGCACTTCTCGAAATATTGTGAGGCAAATGTCCTTGGCTGTTTCATCTCCTAAAGGACTACACCTGCTTGTCTAAATATATCGCACCAAAGAAACGAACAAGATGAAACACAAAAAAGTTAAAGAAGAAAAAAACTGTGAACTAAAAGCTATAAGATTTGAATGATTAGTAAACAAAATCAGCTCAGTACATTTAAAAGTCAACCAAGAGAGAGCTTAAACAAATTATAATTTGTTACTCAGCACAACCAAGTCTATACTACTATATTTGTAACCAGCATATTAGTGAAACAGTGAACCTATGATCTTTACTGATCCCAACACACCTGCAACTCAGACATGTTACATGAAGAAAACAAATATACTTGGCTATTGACACTGTGCCTAATACCTTGAAAGCTTTCTTGATCCTTGATAAAAAAAAACAAACAGAAATTTTTAAAACTTTAAAAAGGCCATACACTGAGATTTAGCCTATAGATTAACTTAATTGTAAAAAATTTATTTAACCCCAACTTACAAGCACAGCAAGGGATTGCAGGGCATGCGGTTGAACAGAATGATGATCTTTTAATTTTGCTAAGAGAAACTTTGTCACCATGTCACCTATGAAAGAAAAGAGAAAAAGACTATAAGTATCCAAATTTTAATAGAAAAAAGATTACATTTCTACCATTCTCCTTCAAAGGATTAAAAAAAACAAAACAGTTATAGCTAAAAAAAGAGCTGTAAACGTGCAAATAAAAACTATATGATACTTGTGGATTCACAGAAGTTTCATATGTCAAATAAAAAGTTCCAGATTGTACCCTGTTCAGATTTTAATACTGAATAGCTAAGGTCTATGCATCAGAGATGGCACCTGAAAATTGCCAGAAGCTTGCAGTTTTTCATGCCGCCAGCTCTAAAGCATTTCAAATTTTTTTAGATTCCAAGAGCTGGAAAAAAATTCTTTGAGGAAAAAAGCCTGTACATAGACAACCCTGATCTACACATTGTTTGGTGCAAAGCTTTGTATTTGTTAAGTTCGATACAGAATGATACTCATAAATTTGTCCTTTAAAGAGCCATGCTTATTGTCTCAATGGTTTGTAGTGTAATATTAGCATCCTATAAAAAAAACAAATTAAAATTGGTCTATCTTCCTCACCCACCCCCCTCTTTCCGAAACAGGTATTTCCTAAGTCCTTATAAAACTTAAGACATTCAGAAAATATCACACTTAATTCAAGGTCGAGATAATTTTCTTCAATGATTCAAGCAAGTTTTGATTAAAATAAGAGAAATGGTTTGACAAAACTTTAGAGAAGATTTGATTTTTGTCAACCAATGTTGTAAGTGGAATAGATATTGTAAATGCTGCTGGTTGTTTAGTTCACATTTAGATTCACTATCATTTACACATGTGTTGAACACTAAGGAACTACTTAGTTGTACCTGCATGGAAATAATTTGTGAATTGTTAATAGATAGACGCATCAAAAAAGATCAATGAAACAGACACATACCTTGCTCCTGTGAGAGAAATGAAGGGGGCAGCATCTCAACTACATCTCCGATCATGTGCGTAGCTCTTCCTCGTGTGACATTGTCTGTGTTTGTGAGACTAGCTCTGGAAATTATGGTGATATTTTGATCATGCAAAGTCAAGAGTGCAACAATTTATTTCCTTTTAAAATTATCTCTATCACCTTTTTTTCCACTTGATAATAAGCTATACTTGAGTCATTAACAAAATGGAAATTTATCCAATATATGTTCGCATCTAATAATGTTTTCTTCTTTCTGAATTCCTTGAAATTTATTTCTAGTTCCTTACCAATGTTGAAAATCTAAATTTTGTAGTTAAAACATGTCTGACATAGATCTATGATATATAAGAGTTGCATAAACAGAATTTAACATTTGAAATTAATGTACTTATAAATACATGAAGAAATGAAGAAAAGCAAAACTTACTCAAGACTTTCAATGAAAGAAATGAACTTGGCATTGCTTTTGTTTATTTCTGGGGATATAAAACAAACAAATTTTTTGCAATCACTAATTTCATAGATTTCTGTGGAAGTTTTGAGGAGTAAAAACTATCAAAGATAGATCATATCTATATGAAGGAGTATGAATTACAAAGATAAGACAAACCACATAAATATTAATTCAATATTGGAACAAAAGTTACATATAGCGAGGATGCAATATACTTTCCTTCCTCATTTACCATCCTTTTTCTATCACACTGCCAAGGACTGGTTCATTTTGGCTCTAAGTTTCCTTTACTTGATACTGTGAAACATTTTCTTTTAACTTAGAACTAAAACATCAGAAATAGGTGGCTCTAACAGACTTTTGTATGAGGACAAGGGTTGCCAAGAAGATTTATGTGGTGAACAATAAGATCTACAATGGTAGCAAGACTTGTAAGGACATTGGTGAGTAAACTGTATATATTTCATATACTGTAAATATTTCAGAAAACTACCACCAAGGCAGCCTTTGTCAACAGAAGTAGAAGTGCAGATTTTAAGTTTTTATAAAGTTTGAATTTCACCAAAAAGTTGAGAGAGAGAGAGAGAGAGAGAGAAGCCATCAAAAGGAAAAATAAAATAAAAGCTAACTACATCTCATACAAAAATTTTGTGGAGAAAAACATCATATGAAATGAAGAGTGCAACAGATTACTTGTTGACAAAGTCATCAGTTGTTTTTATTTTAGACCTCAGTCTGGAGTTTATTAACTCTAAATCTAATCACAATTTCATGTCCACATTTATTCTACAAAAACATAGCAATTTTGTTCTAATCTGAATTGAAATAATTATAGAAATAAGAAGCGTTGCACCTAAAAGGGCTGCTTAGTAAATTGAGGTAAAATAAATTTGAGAATAGGATTTAAAAAAATGAAAATTATACTAAATTGCACTTTATACCTGTGAGAAAAGCATGTCTCTGAACAAGCTTGTTTAATCAGCTAATGACATTTAGTTCTTAAGAAAGGCATCTGCAAGTATACATGTTCTCATCTAGATATATCTTAGTAAACTTTGTTACCCCATTAGACTAAATGTCTTGCAACAAATTTTAAGGAGTAGAATATTAGAATTTTAAGTTTAGTAAAAAAAGGGGTATTATGGCAGATTGGGGGTGCATGAGTGTGTTTTTTTTTCACATTCTTGGCATAGCCTCAATGCATTTCAGTGAAAACTAAGCTAGAAGTAGAACTAGAACACCACCCTCACCCCCCTCTTTCCACACACTCACATAAACACAAACTCAGGCCTTTTCCAGGAAAAAAAAATGCTCTCCTTTTTATTGCTGTGTCTTCCAAGATATTAAGATAGGAAACATGAATTTCTCTTAACCATTTTTTTTCGTTGACGCTTTTAATGCTATGAAGCTCACAATATCCTTCTTGATTCTGTGATTTTAAGATATTTATATATTATAAGACAGGATCTGAATGTGACTCTTCCTTCTGACAGAACCCTGATTCCCTCTTGCCTCTCTTAAAATCCTTTCAAGTCCTCTACAAGTGAATTGAAGTCCTAATAATAGAGCGCCTCAACTCCTTCTACCTACTACACCCTATCCGTTAGTCTTATGATCATCCTATTACTGTTTGGCCCCTTAATCCTAACTTTGAGAAACTACATAAATCTAGATATAGACGCTAGATGAGGATCTTGGTCTAGATCTAGATCATTGTGTATTATTAATAATTAAATTTTTTATGTTTTTTTTTATTTATAGATCCTCTAGATCTCTAGATCTAGTCTAATAGAGAGCAAAAAAAAAAATTCAACCAAATAAATCTTGTGTTAATCCAATAAAGTTCAAAAGCGATAACTGAAGTTATAATATCTACCTGATGCGATAACCTTAGATGCTTCTAATGGATCCCCAAGCAAATATCTTTCAATTTCGTGCTCCATGGAAGTCGCCATTATGTCTTGAGAACGGCCATGACCTTGGAGGTCGTGACATAATAAGTTTTATAGTTCTACTTTCGTTTCTTCATAAAAGTAGGTATAATTAAAGGAGGTATGAAAAAACCTATAAGTACACTTCTCGTGACATTGATGTGACAACGTAAGGGAGTCTCGCCGACAAATTTCTGGGGCTGCTAACCGAATCGATCGTCCATCATTGTCGCTTTTCTTTTATTACGTTGACGGCATCAAGTCGATTGTATAAAACGTAGAATAAAATTGCAAGACAGATTTTATTTTTTTCCATTTAACTTTTTGAAGTAATGACCTTATTAGTATTATTATTATTATTATTATTATTATTATTATTATTATTATTATTATTATTATTATTATTATTATTATTATTGTAAGTAGTTTAGTAGTAGCAGCAGCAGCAGCAGCAGTAGTAGTAGTAGTAGTAGTAGTAGTAGTAGTAGTAGTAGGTGTGTTAGTAGAAGTTGTAAGATTAGTAGTAGATGTAGTTGTTGTTGTTATAATAGTAGTAGTAGTAGTAGTAGTAGTAGTAGTAGTAGTAGTAGTAGTAGTAGTAGTAGTAGTAGTAGTAGTAGTAGTAATTGTAATCATAATAATAATCATAATAATAACAATAATAATAATAATAATAATAATAATAATAATAATAATAATAATAATAATAATAATAATAATAATAATAATAATAATAATAATAATAATAATAATAATAATAATAATAATAATAATAATGATGATGATGATGATGATAATAATAATAATAATAATAATAATAATAATAATAATAATAATAATAATAATAATAATAATAATAATAAAAATAAAATAATACTTATAATAATAATAGTTCATCACTCGTAAGCATAATGATTATTATACATACAATCATGTCTTCCGTTCTTTTTTTTCTTTTCTTACGACTGCTCTGATAAAGAAGCCAAAATGTCGGAATTAAATTATATCTAGAATAATATAAATCTTTACCACATTTAGGTAAATTTTACAGAAAGTGGTACAGTATTCGTTTCAGTGAATAATCTAGGTTTAAAAAAAACAACAAGACATTTTTGTTTCTTTACAGTTTTCGCTTCTAAAATTTTAAGTTGTCCTAAACAGAAGTCCGCGAAACTGAAACTATTGTTTATTTTTACTGCTAGGAGTGTTAGATCTAGATCTAGATCTAGGCAGTTTTGGGAGACTTTGCAAGACATTCTTGTTCAATAATTAGTTTGTCTTTGTAGAACTAGATCTAAATCTAAGATATGCAACCCCAAAATCAATGTTAAGACGCAAACTGCTTTTTTAATTTAGATCCAGGTATAATATTTAGATGTGAATTAGTTATACTTCTAGTTCTATGATCTACACTAGTCGAGATCTACAGGTTCACTGTCACTCAGATCTAGATCTAGATCTAGTCTAGATGAGAGAGGCAGACATTCTTACATTTTATTTCAAGAAAATCTGCTTGAGTCTAAATCTAGATTGGTATTGTTAGTACAGTAGAACATGACTATAGCAAGAGTTCAAGTTCCAGGATAAAAATCTTGCTCGGCTATAGGAATACAAGGAGTTCTACTCAAAATCTATATGACTCATTACCCCCCTTGCATATCACTTAGAGAAAAGTGATACTTGGGCCTAGAGAACTTAGGTTCAATGATTTTTCTACTCTTTGTTTTTTGTTTAAAAATTTAATCATAGTTTTAAGATTTTGTAAATTGCCCCTTCCTCCCTCACATCGTCTCATGATCTTGAGGTAAATTATACATAATTAGTAGTTATATCTACGTTTGTACCAGAGGCTAGCTAAAAAGGTAAATTTTTACTATTACACCCACACTCACAAGAGTGCAGTTTCTTGTCTTTCCGGTCGACCTTGACCGTGATCGCATTATAAGTGAAAGTAGTCCCGATTACGTAACTCTATGAAGGCGCAATTTTATGGAATGTGAACAAGATAAATAAATAAAAAATTGCCCCCCCCCCACCCCGACAAGAATGAAGCGACTTTCACTTGATAATACGATCAAATCCAGGTCAAGATGAACCGGAAAGACAAGAAACAGCACATAGTAAAAAAGAAAATAATAATAATAATAATACAGCTCTTACCTGTGTTTAAGTGATTAAGTAATAGTAATACTTTCCACGGGGCAATATTGGTGTTATCAAGAAATGTTCCTTTATAATCGGAAACAGAAAAACCACAAAACCGTCGCTTCTTAGATTTAGGAACAACACTAGACTTCCTACAGCGCCAAACAATGTGGACAAATTATTTCTGATGGTGAAACACTATAAAATCGAAAAAATGCTAATGACTTAGCGTCGTTATTATAAAATTCAGCAATAACTTGAAAATAATCAAAAGAACACTTATCACAAGCAGCCATGAAGAAAATCACGATCACGATCAAAACACATCAGCTGTTGAGCCTAATGAGTAATGACAATGAAATGAGACAAAAGACGCGATGAACGAAAGACGCGCCTTTAATTGCGCATGCGCATGGGTAATTGTAGACGTTGCGCATGCGCAAAGAGTAACTAAAAAGAAAGTAATACGCATGCGCAAAAGACGGAAGTAATTAACATGCAAAAAGGCACCTACCTCGAGTAAATCAATACGCTTAAATAGGTTAAGAAAGAAGAAATAATCCAAAACAAAAAGTTATATATTTCAAAAACTATTTATTTGCGGCGAATAAAACCTTCAAATTCGTACTCAGCACATTGAAATCTAACAGAAAAACATCACTTCAAATGCCAATGCAAGTTGGGTGTAATAGTAAAAAAATACCCTAAATTATTTGACAAACACACACACACACAAGTTTCATGGTGTGCCCACCTCCTCTCTCTTACCAGCAATCATCAATATGAAAATGTGGGAACAGTTTGTATTATTGTCCCGCCTCAGCAGTTCCTTTCAGAAGTCTAGATTTTGCACTAGCTGCCAGTGCCACCCTTGGCAGTCAGTCGCTTCATGCCAGTAGATGTGTGCACACATGTGCAGCAAACTGTGAGAGATTGCTGTGTCTGTGGTGCTTAGCTCCAGTCATATCGCCACAGACCTTTGGACAATCTGTACACTGTCTATAGATGTAAGAATCTTTGTGGTGTGAAAACTTCAAAAAGGAAACCAGAGAGGTTTGATGGCTATCTGATCTAAGAACCATTAGGTATGAACTATAATCATGTGGGCGGAACTAAAATTATTCTAACATGCAAAGATCAATAATACATGAACCTCTTCAGAGCAACTTCTCAGCTATTGGTACTAAAATGAAAATCAACTCATACAACACAAGTTTTGTCCAGTTGTACATAGATGTAATGCTCCTCTTTTTTGTTACTGTTACTGTGACCTAGCCCAAAATCTGTACATAAATTATTAATCAAGGACCTCATATGTACAGTATTGGAATGGAACGAGGAAAGGCCTGAACTTTGTTAAAAGGGGAGAAGGAACTGTCTGGACCTAGCTCCTGTAATGCATCTCTCCATCTCTTTCTCTGCCTCATGGTCCCACCTCACTGGACTGGTCAATTACGCAAAGCGGCACAATTGACTGTTAGTTTGGAGCCTGCCTACATTCCCCTGATCACTCAAGCCCCTTCCCCCAGGTACCAGCAGAACTTGCTCTTTCTCTCATGCTGTATCCCCTTCTTACAGGTACCTGTAGAGCTGAATGTCTCTCCCGCTATATCCAAGTTCAGGCCTTTCATCGTCACGCTAAACCCAAGCAGAGGTAATAGAATTTACAGAGTAAAATAAAGGGGGATTCTGGTACAGTCCTGCTGTAGGGTTGGTCCTGCTACAGCAGGTGCAGCTATAGTCATGTTCTTCTTTAGTAAGGAACTCTCTAGACCAAATTCAAGTTTATTAAGGATCAGGGCAATCCCACTGTGAGTTCCTCTGTCCTGTTAAAGTCTTGACATTTATTGCTAGACTCAAGGACAAGAGTATAAATCTAATTTCTCTTTGAGATTCATAACTTCTACATCTCAATATTTTACAGTGTCATCACCAGCTCTCACACATATCCAACTCTTTCACTTTGCTGCAGATTTTTTACCCTTGTTGCCTTTGATTTATTGTCAGCATACATCCGATGCGCATTATATATATTTTCCTTTGTTTTATGAATGGTGCTTGGGGCAGGAGCATTTCTAGCTTAAATTGTTTTCTGTTTATATCACAGATTATCCACTTGAATCCACATATCTGCCATTTTTTTATGCTATTTTTAATTAGTGTATGGCATGTTCCTTCAAAATGTCCCAAAAATGAAAAATATTCATCTTCAAAGAACTAACATTAATTATGTTTGAACTGAATGTAAATTTGAAGCTGAAATTAGATCTTGTGGATCATGCTATGGTGACAGCATATGATGAGGAAACATCTTGCAGCACACTATTTTATACTTTAAAGCATTAATATTTTTATGAAAGCCCAGGAAGCACAAAAAACTTTTTCAAATAAAAACGTCACACCAAAAAAAATAGCGGTACATATAAATTAAAAAAAAAATATTCCCATAAACTCCTGTTGCAGGTGTGTCATAATTTGTGTTGGCTTTTCAGACGCTCGCAATGAAAATGGTCGTCTGTCAGATTGTAAAAATAAATAGAATTAACTAATACTCTTTATCAAGATAAAAAGAGGTTGCCTAACTTTTTACACATGTCTATATCAAGATGGAATGAGTCATAAGGTGCTGCTGATATCTCTAAAATGATCTCCGAAAATCTAGATCTAACATGCAAGTGCATACACTGAGAGCTTATTTAACCCCTTTACCACAATATAATTTTCCCTGACCCATGCTAAGAAATTTTTTGTCAGACTATGGGTATGCCCATCATGTAAAAATTTGCTACAACTCTAAATCTAGAAATAATAGCTATAGATACCAGAAACTACATATCAAAGGCAAAGCCATGACTTGTAAATCAGGATCTAGTCAAAACTGATGCTCTTCCGTACAGTATGGGCTAGATCTAGATTCTACAGGCCAAACACACTGGTGCTGCTTTGTGTGTTTGTTTTGCACATGTGTTAAACATTCTTTGTCCGGCTTCAATGATACCATGAGCTATAGATTTCGGGAAAACATGAGCTTTCCAGTGATACTATTTTTAACCTTTGAAAACGGAAACTGATTTTTAATGCGGCGAAACAAAACTTGCTATATTGAGCACATACATAGCGCATGGGACACCCTTCAGATAGACAACTGGTTAAGGTGAAACACATGCTCAATCAAAGGCTAAACATACTTGATCAAAGGCAGGTTTTCATCTGCGAAATCAACAATGCAGATAGATCACATTTGCACCCAAAAAAGATGGACTGAACAATATGTCATAATCATAAGGTGACACACAAAACATTGACATCATAAAGAGCTTATCTGGATGTGGGTCAAACTTCAGAACTTGATGATCTTGCTAAAAGTGTAAACCTCAGAGAATGTTTTGTTAAGGTTTGAATAATTTTTTATTTCTCTCAGTAAGAGATCCCAGCCCTCTCAAACACACATCAATGAAAACGGGACGTTTTGTTTACCACTTTCTCAAACATTGACAAAACAAGAAGAAATAAGAAAAAAATTGAAAGACCATAACAAACACATTTTCTTGTTTCAGTAGTTTATAATTCACATCTCGAATATTATAAATCATATATTATATGTTATTCAAAACAATTTGTGTTACAGATAATGGAAATAGAAATTAGCATTTTCGTCTTTAAATCTGATTATGAATCATGGATATTCAGCTACTTAGACAATACTAGGCCTTTACAGGTATTTTCATTATTTGGAATGGTCTGAAAAATCTTTTCATTTTAAGCTATGGGTAGGAATATCATGTGTTTGCAGCGTTCAGTTCTCACACACACTAGTGCAATGTTGAGTGGGTATTTTAAGCATCAGAAGATAATGTGTGACTTCCAAAAGTTGTAATTGGCTTATTAGTTGTTACTTAAACCTGACATAAGTGTTACTGTTGGTAGATGGATATGAAATCTTCCAGTCTGTCTTTTCATAAACTTCCGTTTTTGATTTATAAACTATAATAAAATTTTGATATGCTACAGATCTGTGTATAACTATGGGAGACCGCATTGGCAGAAATGGACGTCTTTTAGGTAAACGTGGCCCAGATATTGACAGACTTGATGATGAGGCTAAAAAGAGGTTATTAGAAAGTAAGTGAATTAAGGCATTAAGTTCTTAATGAATGTCTTGGGTTCATCAATGACTTTAATGAATTATTTTTATATAATATTTTATTTTAGATTGAAATAATGATAAAGCCATGGAAAGAATTTTTTTTCTGTTTGACATCAAGTGGACACAAGTAATTTTTAAATTTATTTTCATCTCTTTCAATATCAGGAAGAGGGGTGAAATTTTTTTGTTTGTTTTACATCTATGGCTTTAGAATTTCATGAAAATGTCAACTATTGAGTAAAATATATTTATAAATGTCTGTTTTTTATACTTTTTATGCCATAGTCTCTGGAATCCTTGATGATGACTTAGAAGCGGAGGAAAGAGATGGACTTGTGGTGAGGTCTCCTATGGCAAACATGTTTTTAAAAACTGTGTTATTGAGAATGATACTTTCTACATTTTCAAAAACTTGAGAGGGTTGGCCTATTTTGGATTTTAATAGTCCGCACAATTATCACAATAGTATCTTTTTCTTGTTTTTACTGTTTCCTTTGAATTAAATTTAACTTTAAATCTAACTTTGTCATTTTTATATATTTGGATTTAAAATTTATTTAAAAAAAAAGAGATACACAATGTTGTCTCGTTCCAGAGTTTTAGAAAAAAAAAATCATTTCCATGAATTCAGTTTATTGGCTTTTATTAATGTTACAACCCGGTATAATTTCCAATTTTATGTGGCAAATCTCCTACAATCAATTTAGTCTCTTCTCAAAAAATATAACACCAATTTAGAACTATTTGATTATTGAAGAATTAGTAATAAAACAAAAGTTTCTGGCATAACCATGAGTAAAGACAGAAATAATTAAGTATCGGAGATGAAACTTGTCTTTTGTTACATGTGCCAGAATTATATTTCACAATCTATGCCAAAAAAGAGTTGGCAGATTTGTGTTTTATTATACTAGTCTCTTTTTTTTTAATTCTTTTATAAAGCAGTATTAGATATTTTGAGAATGTAATTGTAAACCAATAAAAAAATATATGTGTTTTTGCCTGTATTATTCTTAATCTTGTTTTCCTTTTTTTTCTCCTCCTTTTACTACTATTTCTTCCATCACCATTATTAATTCTGTGCTTTATTTACTTTTACTTCAACTAACCTTACTAGTTATTTCTGCTGCTGCTACTACTAATGTTACTGCTGCCTCTGCAGCTCCCTTTATTTTTAATGAAAAATATGTATTGTTTCTGTTAGACCAAAGAAATATTTCAGCGTGTGAAATACATCTAGTTTGAGTAAGTAAAGTAACGAAATTTTTTTTGTCATTTTACAGAAAGTTCTTCTTGAAAGCAATCCAGATTTCATGAAGGTAATTTGTTCGAAAGTATGAAAAGGACAATTGTCCAATTGAGATCTAATAAACATATTTTTAATTTATTTATTTTATCTGAGGAAAATTGTGTTCCAAATCTGTGATCGATGTTAAGATGGAAAATAGATACAGTATATGATTAAATGTAATCAAAGATCTATATCTATTGTTTTAACTGGCTGAGAAAGAACCATTGGCCATTGCTCAAAGTAAACTAAGATGCAAGCCTTTAAAATGAAATGAGCTTACGGTATAAAAATCACATAAAAATTGTGATTTTTATAACTTCTTATTTTAATCTGATTGGGTTTAATTGCAAATCTCATCCTGCATAAATTAATTTTGTAAATGTACCCAACTATACAGATTAAGAAAAAAAACTGACCCTTTAAAAAAAATTTTTATATAATGGCTTCCATGTTTTAATTATTCCACAAGTGTTGTGTCTATATTGTCCTAAATGCATATAAAAATTTGTCAGGATTTGCTATGCTATGTACACAACAAATCTTATTAAACGTTAATACACTGTTTATACTTATATTATGTGCATACTTTTTATGGACTCAACCTGTACCAAAGGAATAAAACGAAAATTCTTTCTTGCACAAAAAAAAACTCAAAAGCACTCTCAATTTGTGTGATTTTTTTTCTCTCTTGATAAGGAGCCAAATGTGAAAACTGTGTAATTACTTGACCAGATAGTTTGTGTTTTGCAATAAAAGTAAAATTTGTCTGCTTCATTTCTTTGCTATAAAACTTGCCTCTCTTTTCTAGAATTTTCATTTTTTTTTTTACAATGCTGTGCTTGTCACTGTCTCTGAGGCTAAAAATAAACGATTGCAATCATTTGCTGTATGAAGTAGTTCTGAGCTTAAAAGGCTAAACACTCAGAGAATGTGCTGGATCACGAAGATATTTTTTCCTCATTACTTGGTTTATTGAAAGAATTTCAAGTATTTTTTCTTTCTCATTTAATATTTTCTGATAGTCTCATTAAACCACAATATCAGGTAAAAAAGTTGCACATTATTTTGAATAACTTTTTCTCTCAATTTCTCCCCGGATTAGGATGAAGAAAAAAAAATGCAAAAAAACAGGCAGCCAGATGACGGAGGCCAGGTAAGTACAATCAATTTAACATTATACTTAGGGCCTTAAGTGATTTCAGACATTAGATGACTAGATTGAACAAGCTACTAAGTTTCCTTAAGAAGGGAAAAAATGTTATGATATTAATATGTTTTCTCTAAAATGCGTATTTGTAGTAGCATCATTAAATCCCTATGTATGTACAATTTTATTGATCAAAGAATTTGTTTTAAATGCTCATGACTGTAATTTTTAAATCTTTAGTTCAGATGTATTTTATTTTATTGATTGCTTTCTAAAAAAATGATAGTAATAATACTAATTTTTTCACTGGTTTCCTTGTAGTAAATTCTATTTTGTATTTGTTTCAAATATAAAGCAACATTCAAAGGCTTCAGCTTCAAGCCCAGCGTCATCTACCAGTGTTTATGATAATAATAAAGAGGATGATGCTACACAACCACCAGTGGAGGCTTTGATCTACAAAGATATCAGTACAGATTCCAGAGAAAGGGGCAGTGGTCAGCAGACAAAAGATGTCCAATCAGATGAAGATGACAGTATACAGAAAGCATCAGTTACAGATTATAGCAAACTGGAGCAAAGTGTAAATACCCCTCAACTCTCTCAACAAGCCAAACTACCAATGCCATGCAATGGTGCCTTAGAACACAGAGAAAACATTATCATGGTAATTGCATCCCAACAATTCTTTGATTTTTTAAAAGAATTAAACTTTTTGAAGAGTCTGTCTTATTTTAGTTTTTCACTTTAAACATGGTTATTATAATTTTGATCTTGTAAAAGACTCTAAATCTGGTGGATATTTTAAAGTAATTTTAAATTGCCTAAAGTGCACTTTCTTTAGGCTTGAACAAATTCATTTTCCCGCTTCAAAAATGAATTTCATTCTTTAATGGTTCCCATGGGAAAACTAGGAGATAGACCTATAGGTCTTTTTGACAGCTATGATGCAGGAATATATTGAGCCCCCAACTTGCTTTTTAAACATGTGTAAGAAGATGTCCTTGCTTACTCTATATTCAGGAGAATGAAGCCTGTAATTAAAATTCAACCCGAGTATGAAGATTTTTTTAAGGATGGGCAGAATTTCATACCTATGTTTTTTTTTTCTCCATTCATATTTATATCACCTTTTCCTTTCTTTATCCCAATATCAGAGAGCAAAAGATGCTGGAGAAGTTGATAACTTGTCAGACAGCTCGCAAAAGCAGGATGCGGAAACCCAGCTATATGATGCACCTTTTGTCCTTGACACTCAAAGGTTTTTTTTTACACCAATCAGTTATTTTAGTTTCCACTTTTGTCACATAAATACAGAAATCTCCGTAATTTTTTGTTCTCATTAGAAAACTGATTCTTTTCCAAAAGGGTAAAGACATCAATTAACCAATCTCTATCAAAATTATCATTATGAAACAAAATTAAACTCCATTATGCCTGAAATTATAAATTATTGGGTCGCACTGTGTTGCTGCACTTGCTGACTTTTTCTGTGGGGCCAGACTTGTTAACAATCATCTCAGAGCTTCATATACATTTGCCACTGCTTTCTTACATTTGAGTATGAATTTGAATGAAAAATGAATATGAGATCATTTGCAATGTATAAAAGAAACTCAGCATTGTTTCACAGTGATACAGTTATACATACTCCCCATCATTAATTCTGCATCTTTTTTTTTAAGTGGTTCACTTTTTCTTGCTTTCTTCTCCTCTTGACCTTTTTTTTTTGTTCTTTGTTGTAATATATACATGTTTGCTCTGTTTTTGAGAAGTTTGTTCCTTTTTTGTATGTTTTTCTTTATATGTACAGCTTACTACTAAAAAAAGTTCTCAAGCATACTAATAGACATATGGCAGAGAAAGAGAAATCACATGGGTAAAGTTTAAAAAAGAATTGTTTAAATACAAAATTAATTGACTTTCAGATGGAGTAGCAACATGGAAGCTGAGCAGGATGTCATCATCCCTGAATCACCAGAAGTGAATGATGGACAGGAAAGGTCTCTCAATGATACAAGATTTAAGAGGGTAAAGCATATGCTACATCATATTAATATCTTTTTGTGTCAAACTGAAATTTCTAAATTATTATATGCTGTTGAACATTTTGACTTCCTTCATTGTGCTGTATTTTGCTTATAAGGTGGGTAATGTTAAGAACTAAGAGTAGAAGACTAAAAAAGATTTGGTAAGATGAAAGGAATTTTTTTTTCTCCAGAAAATCAGTTAAGTATCAATTTAATTTGATATCAAGTTATCAAATAAGACATATTTCTTCAAGAAAATATCAGACTAGGAAGAGTTGAAAATTTTCTTTAAATTTAAATGAAACACTGAAGAGCTTGCCTAAGCTCTAAGATTTGTATTGATTGACATATACTTAACCTTGGACAAATCCACATGTATACAGCTTTCACAGAATTAAATACCAATTAACGGATGCTTAACTCCACTTGGATTTTTTTACTTCTAGCCATAAACCACTGCACAGTATAAATATAATAACTTGCTCAGCTCAAGATACTTTAAAAGTGTGGTTTTAGCAAGTGCCATAATAATTTATCTAGATTATAAAAGGCAACGTTCATTTCTTTCTCCGCTATCTCCTCCAAAATCACACAATGTACACATACCTGCCTAGTATTACGGAAAATCCGTAATCATTACGGAAAACCAGTTCCAATTACGGAATTACGGAAACTTCTTTGTTATTACGGTTTTTGCATAGTAGGCGAGGACAGCTGAACAAAGTTATAGAAAAAAAACAAAAAAAAAACCCAAACAAAAAAGAAAAAAAAAAAAAAAAAAAAAAAAAACAACAACAAAAAACTAAAACTCTCGTCTCTTGCGCGGGGCACGTTTTATGAAGGGGACTAGTCTAGATCTAGATCTAGGCCTACATTGGAGATCGCCGGCGCGCGCTATGCCTTGCAAATTATGCAATGCGGTAGGGTATCGCGGAGTACCATGATCGCCCTGCAGATCTAATTTCGTCTCTTAAGCATGGGCAACCTCAACTGATTTTGGTGAACGCAGTCTTGAGCATCCGGTGTTCTTGAAACTTAGGAGACATGCGAAATGTGCGGCTTTACTAGATCTTTGTCCTAGGCCGTCACAAAAACGTTGGCTAGAAAGGTGGACTGGAAGTGGAAGGGTGGACTAGAACATTTTTGAGCAGGGAATGAGAGGGGAGTACAGTATGTCTAGGCCTCGATGCCTTACGTGATTGCCAGCTTGGCATTGATTTTGGTTAACACAATAGCACTGGCTGAGCTTAGGAGACGTTGAACATTTTATATTTATTTGAAAAGTGAAAGTAGATCTAGATTTTCGTCTATTTCACATTTGGGACCTGGTATTGGCCTTAATTTGAAACCTACTCTTTGTCTTTCTCTTCTTGGTTATTACTGTTCTTAGTTCAATACTTTGAGCGTCTAGATCTACATGAGTTCGAGATTAGATTGGCGGATTTGTTGCAAGGGCCGATTTCCTCCGCATTTCAGTGCTTTTTAAAGGCAATATAGAAATAGATCTAGATTTATCGCATCTCTACCTTTACTTATTCTAGATCTAGCGTCAGACTAGAACGATTATAAATCAGATCTAGATTCTAGTTCTATTTAGATCAGATTTGGATGTTGAGAGCCAAGTCTACCATTTAAGAAGCTATTCTTAGACCTGGATGTTTTCCGGCAATTGCCTGATTTCCGGCAATCTTAAAATTTTCCTCATTTAATACTCAAAAGAGTCAAGTTTGATGCGAGTCAGCTGCCAGCTTATCGCCGAGTCGGAATTCCGCCTTACTTGCTATAATACGAATTCCGGCAATCAAAGCCGACTTTCCGGGAATGATTGCCTGAACTTTCCGTAACAACGCGAAGTACGAAAATGACGACTGCCTTGCTCGGCGATCCCAAGGCCTTGTTTACAAAAAATCGAAAGGGTTGCAAAGAACTTGGAAAGTTGATCGTTCTAGATCAAGGTAAACTAATCCGAGTCGAGTTTAGAACAAAGACATATAAGAAAAGTCAATTAAGATTTTTAAAGTCAATGTTGATATCAAATGTAGTACCAGAGCCAGTTTTGTTTTCCAAAGTTAGCGTGTTGTTTTAACTTTCGGAAACCTGAGGTTGGGTAATCCTTACGATCTCATTACCTGTGCAGTGAAAAAAGTGTGCAGTCCGCTGTGGCCATGATTTTTTTCGCTGTCTATGGCGGTGTTTTGAAACGAAGCTTAGGGCTTTAGAGTCTCAATGAACTCATTGATTTCTAATATGGCAATGCAGGTCTAGATCCTTACTCTACTTCTAGACTCTAAAATGAAATTCTGGATATAGATCTAACTCCAGATTTATGAAGATCGATTAAGAATAGATCGAATTCTAGGCCTATCAATAAGAACGTCTAGATACTAGATTTAGTCTAGATCTAGATTAGATCTAGATGTATCTAGATTAGAATTCTACTCTATAAATAATATTATAGATCTAGATCTAATAAAAGCATCAAAATAGGATATCTAGATCTATAAGCTCTAGATTTATGAAAATACAATGTTAAGAATATCTTAGAATCTTTAGATCTAGCACGAGCGTAGGTTATACACAATACTGATTTCAAGTTCAATGAAAATGTACCAGGAATAGGTATGACAGGTTAAGTTATTGGTGGTGATCCAAATCTTAATGTTAATTGTTGTTAATATAAACTGATAGAATTGAAGAAAAAAGTGTCAGGAGACAGGGTTTTTTATATTAGTTTCGATGAAAATCCTTCAGCTTCAGGGGGACAAAGTCCCCCTGACCCCCTACCAGGGCTCCGCCCTGGACCCGTGTGTTTCAAAATTTTCAGGCAATTTTATTTAGTCTTGCATCCAGGTCTGTATTCTGATTTCAATGCTGGAATAGATCCTTACTCTACTTCTAGACTCTAGATATTGTTTACAGTTTTATTAGATCTTCTAACAGACGCTTAGATCTAGACTTGGACCTTTTTAGTTAGATTCTGTCTGGATAACTAGATCTAGATTCTACAGCCTAGAATGTCATCAACTCCGCCAAAGAAGCGAAAAGTGCTTTAAACCTTTCGAGTGGAATACACCCAAGAATGGCTGTTCATGCTCAAGTCGCGCATTGGGCCTGACCATGCCTTCTGCGCATCTGTTCTGCAGACATTTCTATCGGCCACTCAGGGCGCTTTGACATCACCAGCCACATTGCAAGTGCCAAACACAAAAAGCGTGGTGTGAATCCCATTCCTTTATCATCTTGATTTAACTTTAATACTGGTAGTTTTATTAATAGCAATATTACTTTACACTGGATTACAGATTTTACATCCAAATTACAGATTTTTTAATTGTGGATTACTGAATTCAGTATATTGAACTAGGCAGGTATGTGTACAGTGATGAAGTTTACTGAATTTTAATCTGTCGAGATCAGTGTCCCAAGCGGTACAATAAAATTGAGGAAAAGTTTTGGATTTAGGCTAAAAAAGGCATTTGAAAGTTCATTATATGTTTATTGTAATTAATGCATCAAATTTTTTGGGCAAATTTGTTATGATGAACCAAAGAACATTTAAAAGACTGTTCTCAGTGGTTTACAATTTTCAAAGCACCTAGCGTCTTTAAAACAAATTATTGTTACTTTATAAACATTATTTATATATATATATAAAAACATATTGTTTTATTTTAATGGAGTGAAAAACTGGAAAAATTAAAAAAAAATTAAATGAAATTTGACCTCCTCCAGCGTAAAGACTAAAAGTTTCATGGAAACATCGCCGCCTTTTCTTCTGGGGTGACCGTTGCGAATGTTAACATCACTTCTGCTTCTTCTGCAAGCACTTCGTATTTCTAAACTTTTTAATATCTAAGATATCAACCAGATCCATTAACTGCCAACAAGGAACAATAGAAACATTCTATGTTTAGCCATTTTATTGACTTGCCACACTTAATCTGTCTTGCATGAGTTATACATATTATTCTAGATCTATGGAATAATTATGAACTTTAGCAATCCAGGGTAAACCAATCAATTGGGCCTTGAATTTTTTTTTGTCTCAGCAGTTGCATGTTTTTATTTTGTTATGGAAGGCACTTTTTCACCACATCAAGTCGAGCACTAAATTTATCTCTTATGGGTCATCAGCACCACATTGTGGTCTCGGTGGAGAGATAAATTAAAGAGAAAATTTTTTAAAAGATTGCACCCAAATTTAGTTTAAATTTAAGTTTTAGATCTCTCTTTCATTTAAAGAATGTCTGCATGAAAACTTGAGAAGAAATCCAATATCTCACAGTTCTATATATTTTAAAACTGTACTATGAGTGGCTCTGGAGGAGATTTATCTATTATTGTTGTAAAGTTTGCTTTTCTTTAATGTAGTTTTATGGCTCTGGAGAAGATATATCTGATACTATTGTAAAATTTGCTTTTCTATATATTCATTGTTGTATGGCTCTGGAGGATAGACTATTTTTTTTTCTGTTTTTTTGCTTTTGATTTTGAAGTTTGCATTTCTTCAATGTAGTTGACTTTGCCACCTGTTCATTTGAATGGAAAATCATGCTTGTTTACAGATATTTCTTAAAGATGTCACAAAAAACTTATGTAATTATGTATTATCTTATCAATAAGCTAGTTTGAGATCATTACAATATAAACTGGTGATCCATTGGATTTTTTTTTACTAACATCACTTCATGCATTAAATGTTTTGGTGATCAAGACTTAAGATGCTCCTGTGCCTCTGACAAAACAAAAACCAAATTCTGATAGATGTGCCTCAACTTCCTGTGCTGGCACCACCAAGAATGATCATTTCAATGAAGGAAACAAACAAAAAGATCGAGAGAAAATATAGGATCTGCAGCCACTTTCTTATCTCTCAGCATCTTAATTTTTGGTGTGAGGATTTTTGAACGTCAGGTAGAACTTTCATAAATGAATTTTCTCTGGAAACTCTATCACCACCTGCTTGAAAACTGTGAAGTTTGAATAAAATTTCACATATAAACTGCATGTTGTATTTACTAGAATATTAAGGTCTTAGACTGAATATGCAATTAATATTTTTATTAAGAAAATCAGCAAAAGTCTTCTATTTGTCAATCTCCAGGAAAGTGTGTCCGCGTCTCAACAATTTCTTTCAAATTCACTGAACAGCAGCAATTCGTAAGTAGACCTATAAAACTGACTTTCTCATGTCAGATTGATCTCATTACTGATGGCAGAGTAGATTGATCTGCTGTGCACTTCTTCTATATGAAATATAGAAAATTACTGCTCATAACCCCTGCTGACAGAAATTACAGCTCTGTGTGCATCCAGTAGACTAAACTGCCACATGGAATAAATTTGTTTTGATTTTGAAAAGTCAAACTACATTGACTGCCAATACGAAGGTAATTGGAAAGTATATAATTAAGTTTTGGCTCTCATTGATTTCCAGGTATTTTAATTTATATTTATATATATATATATATATATATATATTTTTTTTTTTTTTAATGAATTGCATTCTGTTTTATTTAAGAAATGATGCAAGGCGCATATAATCAAATTAATTTGTCTGAGTACATTTTAATATAGATATCTTTTCATTTTTCAGGAAATTTCTTTTACAAGCTCTGGTAAGTGAAGTTTTTTACATTCTCTTATTTTCTTCATTTCCATCTTTTTTTTATTCCTGTTTTCCATATTTTTGCCCAGGGGTTTTCAAAACAGAGAGCGTAGAGTATTACGAACTATTATTATTTTAACTTATCTTTCTTTTTATTTCCCCAATACTGAAATATTATTTCCCTTTAAAAAAAAATTTTTTTTTAAAGATTTAGGTGTGAAAACAGGGTAACATTTAAGTTAATGTTTGTGTAATAAATGTCATGAAATAGTTACTGACAGGTTACTGACAGGTGTCATCTGAAGAGATTTATGGATGGCTCTCAACTTTTAATCATTATTCCATTGTAAGGCATTAAGTACACAGTCATACATCATTTATTATTGTAGGGATAGACAGTTTACAGGTATCATCTCGTGATGGATGAATGCATAAATAAAAATCTGTTTTCATGCTTACCTAGAAAGGAAAATGAAAATGAAATAAATGTGTAAGGGGGAAAACATTTATTGCAGAGACAGCACAAAATTGTTTAAAAACTACTGAGAGCAGCTCTTTAGTTTTTGCCAGGCATACCCCAGGTATCTGCTAGCGTTGTGCAAATTAGCAATAAATCACCTGTCAGGCCGAGCACCAAGGAGACCATTAACTCTGAGGTGCCAGCACAGTATGCTTGTGCATTATCTGTGGTTCTCTAGATTCACAATTTTTACCAGATTTTGGAATGCAATATCTGCACTACTACTTTTTCAAAATTTTTTGTCCTTGATTCATTTTATAGCCCTAGTTTTCTCCAATACTTTGCAATGACTTTCACCATAAATACGATTCTTTTTAATTAGACCAAATTATCCATCTCATGATAGATAAAAATGCTTGAGTTCATAATTATGACAACGCTCTTGCACTCTTTCAGAATGGATATTACCAAAATAAAACAATATTTTTGTGTGTTTTTATACGAATTATTAATTGAATATCCTGTTGAAAAAAAAAAGAACATGTCATTATTTTTTACAGCTTAGAAGACAATTTTTTTTAACAGGAATTTATATATTTCATAAAATCTACTAGATGTACAGTCATAAACATTTTCCTAGCGTTCCTAAATAACCAAGTTAATGTAGCATTTATCAAAATAGTTTTGGCTTATCAATGTCGATCATAATAAATCTAGATCTAGTAATAAACCTCTGATTGAACTGGAGTCTAAACTTATCATAAATGTATAAAACTAAGTCTTTTTTTTTTTGGAAAGTGATCCGAAGTGTTCATCATGTGTTTCTCATATATCACCACTAACTTAATTCCTTTTGAAAGTTGGTGCTAGATGAGGTGCAATGACAATAACAGTAAACTTAGGAGATGGAGAATAAAGAATATTAACTGGCTAGCTCTGTGAAAAGTCCATTAAGGGAAACTTAAATCAAGATAGCTAAAGAACTATGAACTCACAGCTATTGCCGTTTGGTATGTGTATTTTTAACATATTAATGAAGCTTTGGTGAAATTGCATCTTAAAATATTGTTCCAAAAGCTTCATTTGGCCTCATTAAAAACTGTCGTTTCCGTAATGAAGTACAGCTGCTAACAAATTTTTGTGCATCAAAACTGTTCTGCATTTCATTCAATACAAAATATTAAACTTTCATTATTTTTCCCATCGCTGAATAAGTATGTTACCCCTATATTATATGCTTTTCTTTAACAATGATGTAGCCAATGGAATTATATAAATGTTTAATAAATGATGCATCCAAACCACCATAGCTCATAATGGGGAATCCGCTTTCCATCCGACAGTTGACCTCATGACCTGATCAGGTTACCGGGAGTGGCTGGTAGCTGATTGGCGACTAAAGGGCCGCTACTTAACAAAAATGAACAAAATATTTGTGCTCAGAGTATGCATTTAGTTCTGTTCAGCCAGACAGGTTTTAGTTTATAAAAAGAAAATCATTATGGAAAGGCTATTTTAAGCACTCTAAATGAAGTTCATGAACAAAGATTGGATTTTCCCTAGGTTCAGAGCTAGTGAACAGGCGCGTATTTTTAGGAGTATTATCAATCAGGTTAGACTTAATCATATTTCACATTTAAATATGACTGGAGATGTGATAAAGTAACACTTGTGATCCATGTTGATACCATGCTCTGTTGTGTCAAAATCAGTATCTTGAGTATTCCATTCAGCCAATAGTATGAATAATGAGACAGGATACAAGGCTAAGAAAGCATTGCCATGAACTCCCCCTCCCCTTTTTATTTTTAAGAATCGAAGGTTGAAGTAGAAGTAGTGCTTACAGCAACATTTGCAGGTAATGTCTTGGTTGTTTGCTGCCATTTTGCAGTGCTTCGAGTTTCAATAAAATTTAACTTTTTAAAATGAAAATTTATTGGCAATAAATAGACTTATGCTCATGTAACAATTTTTTTTACTGTATACAAAAATTTATTTCTAATCAGAATCCCTTGTGGTCAGCGTTGTACTGTGGAGACTATGGTATGGATAAAAACTGCTACTCGCAAGTTGTGAACTTAATGTTTGACCTGTACAGACGACGAGTATGCCGAGAACAAAAGAGGCTCTGCAAATCATTATCTTGGGGTGATCCTGTGGCAACGGGGTCACATGTTGAGGGCTGTCTTAGATCCAAGAGTGGCAAAAAAGCACGAATTTTAATAGAAACTGGGGAGGGCAATAGCCGCAAAGATAGAATTTTGAGGAGGCATGAAAAGGATTGGCTCAATTTGAAAACCAAGGAAGATCCCTATGTTTTGGAAATTTCGGACTATGATGATAACGATGATGGTGATGAGGATTTTCAAAGTGCTAACCATGGGTGTATGACTGTAGCTCAAACAAAAGCTGGAACACAGGATGAATATGGTGCTTGTAATTTTATCATGGAAGGATCTTCTCGCAGAAGTGCACGGCTCTGCACACTGAAGTTAGCACAATCAAGAGCGTCAGAATCTGGAGAAAGCGATCAAAATCAAGGAGATGAATGGATACCAGAGCAGAAGAAACCCAAACGAAAAAATTGCCATTTGAAAAGAAAAGGTTTGAAATGGGGACAACGAAAAGGTGACAAGCTGGAAGGAAGTAGTGATGATGTTAAAAAAAAGCAGACTCAAAATTTCAATGATAATCTTATGAAAATTGGCACAGAAACAGATGAAGATGTTGCAAATGAACAAAGCAAAGAAACCTTTAACTTTGAGAGCGGCATCTGCTTTGAAAGGAAAAAGACACCCTTGAAATCTGTATTGGATATTGCTAAAAGCAAGTCAGAAGTAGATGACAGTCTCCTGACTTCCAAAAGGAAATACATATTTGATTCGGAGAGTGATGATGATGCTAATCAGCAACAGTTAGATCCTTTTTCAAAATCAGTAGATCCCTATAATTCTCACAAAGGGATAGAAGTTAAGGGGAAATTGTCAGAGAAAGTCATCGTTCTTTCTGATTCTGATCAAAGCAATGACACAGTGAAGGCAGATCAAAACCTGGTTGTCTCATCTGATTCTTTGATTATCTCAAAGCAAAGAAAGAAAACTCCCTGTCATGTTGAATCAGAGAAAAATGTGGCTGGGTATGGTATTAATGAAACTCTCAAATCAAAAGCAAAAGTGAGCATTATATCAGATAAGGACCAACAAAGCCTTCAGGGCAAAGAAGACATAGGTGAAAAAACAGTGTCAGCATGTCAATCCAAAAGGTTAAAAATGAATGTATTTTCAAGGGGAAGTCCTCATCAAGATGAGCAGTTGGAAGCTTCATTTGCTAGAAAAGAACTGTTTCAGGATCGAGGATCAGATGAGCTGAGCTCGAGCCAGAGCTCAAACTCACTCCTTGATAAGGATGGACAAATCTTTAGTACGCAAATCTTCAGATATAGGAAGAATTTAGAGATGTCATATGAGCACACAGAAAAACTGAAATTTAAAACTGGCAAAACAGATATGTTCCATTCAAATGACAGCATTGACAGTACTAGTACTTTATGTCAGCTTAAGGCTGAAAAAGAACAAGACAGAAAGAGGAAAGCGCTAGAAATCCATGATCCATATTCAAAACGACAGGCTCATGAATCAGATGTTTTTGAGAAGACAAGAGCTGTTTCCGATGTTAGTGAGGGAGAAATTAGCAAGTTGAGCACATTGAGGAATAAAGCAAGATGTGAAAAAACAAATGTATCTTCATCTACCAAAAATAAAGCTAGAAGAGATAGCCCAAGTTTGCAGCTGTTGGCTTCAGAGGATGAACAAAGTAATGAAGCTGCTGATGTGATTGCTCAGCCAAATAAAGTTGCAGGCTCTGAGGTAAGAAGACAAGAGTTTATTAAAGGAACAACTGAGGATCAGCAGCTGCAAAAACAGGCAAGAAATGATGCTAGTGAAGGAGAAAGACAGGCTTCACTTCTGGAAGAGCTCACCAACGAAGTGGATGAAAAAGCCCTTGTGAGTACAAATAATCATAATGTTTTGTTCAATGAAAAGCATATATATTATTGATATAATGTTATATGTAAACTTTTGTTATTTAAAGTGGATTAGCACCCCAAGATCTGAAGCTGTAATGAAGAACATTTGCTAGCTGTAAATGGTAAAATACTCAATGATCAATAATTCATCTTGCAGAGTTATAATTTAAAATAAGTTGACATCACAATTTATTTTTAGTAATAGATTTCAATATTAAGTCTCCTTTCAATTGGGGTTTCATGTGTTGGTACTGCAAGGTTATTAAGTACTTTAGCAAAGCCTATTGCTAAATTGTAGTTATCGGCAATTTTTCATACATGTTTCCGCAGCAAGCTTGTCCAATCTGTGGCAGAGAATTTCCACTCATTGCCATTGAGGCACATGCATCAACTTGTGGGGAAGGTACTACTGAGGAATATATAAAGTTTTTTAGACAAGTATTTTATTTTGAGTCAATATTGATGTACAGATTTTTGATAGTGAAGATTGATAAACATATTTTGTTTTGAGTGACAACTGATGCACATATTGTGTTATAGTATATCTGACAAAGATAATTGATTGAAAAAGACTCAATCTCAGACAGCGTAATTGAATTCATTCTTTTTTCACACTCTTTAGAATTGGACATTAAAAAATCTTTAAAAAACAATTTAAATCATCAAGATTTTACTACAACTACTACTGCTGCTGCTGCTGCTACTACAACTACTACTACTACTACTACTGCTGCTGCTGCTGCTGCTGCTGCTGCTACTACTACTACTACCGCTCTACTAGTACTACCACTACCATTATCACTACCATTACCACCACCACTGCCACTACCATTACCAGCACCACTACCGCTACTATCGTTACTGCTACTCCTCCTCCTCCTGCTGCTGCTGGTAATTTTTTCCTTATATTTTCAGAGGAGATGGATCAAGAACAAGAAGACCTTGATCAGAAGTAAGGTTGTTTTTTTTTTTTTTTTTCACAAAAATTATACTTTATTGGCTATATCTTCTTTAGGTAACAGTTTTATAAGATGGCAAGGAAGTATATTTGATTTAGAAAGAAGGTAGGTGCGATCGCAAAGAAGAAGAAGAAGAAAGAGAGGTAGGGGCTTAAGGTTACATTGTAAGAATTTTCTGTCAAACTATACAAATTAATCATTAGTTTTGATGGGTCAAGCATATTTATTCCTTCCCCTTTTCCTACTCTTATGTGAAAGAACTTTGTGTTAAGGATTATATTGATCTTTTGACTTGACTTATTCATTTAAGAATTTTTAAGTCTACTACCTCATCTGGCCTCTCAAGGGAGGAATGAGATTAAAGATACACAAAATCAAAGAGAGATATAGAGACAGCTCAAAAGATGGATAGATAGAAAATGAATCAGAGAAAAACAGTAGGAGGGGAGAGGGAGAAGGAATCAGGAGGGGTGGCAAATAATGATAGAGTTCCTAGAGAATGCCATTTTATATCGAATTATGCTATCTAGTCAGAAATCACAGAGATATGCAACTGTATTTGGAACTCCTAAGCTCTGGTTTTAATTTACCTGCCTTTGTCAGAACAGCAAGCATTAGTGTCTAAACAAAGAAACCAAATCGGTTCAATAGCACTGACATAATTAGCAATGCTCCTAGACCGCCACATTTATATCAGAAAAAAAGGCTGCAATGTAAGATAATGGATGTCTTCTAAATAATTCTGACTGTAAGTCAGAGTTCATGACTTTCAACTAAACAACATAACTTTTTGTGTATATGTATTTCCTTTTATGAAAATCCTGACTAGACGAACCCTTGATATGTTAGCTCTTTTCTTGAAGTGCATCTAATCATGGTTATTCTATACATGTGTACTTGCCGTACTTAGATGGCATTTTTCTTTCCACAAGAACAGAGCTCATACTGGGCAGATTGTCTGGACCATGGCACCTTTTTATGGGGTTTTCTGCCCTACTCCTAAAAAGGTGACAAGAAAATGCTTCGCTGCTTGCCTTTTCATCCATCACACCTGGGCAATTACCTTTAGTCAAAGTTACTGTTTTGTTTACGACTCCATTGCTGGCTATTCGCAGCTACCTTCAAAACTAGATCATCATCCTTATTACTTCTGGGAAGGACTGGAGGGAGGGAAGGAGCAGCTGCATGTTCGTTACCGAGTCATCTTTTTGCCATCAGAGAGTGGCTTTAAAACCAAGAGCTTTAAAAAAATGTTTTAAGCAAAATACTGATTAGTCACTGTCTATCTACACCTCTTTTCAAAGATATTCCTAAATGATTGCTGCCAGTTTACTATGAATTTTTACTCTTTGTTCTTCAGATGTAATTATTGTGGAGAGACCATGAGGAGAGAAGATTTCTTAAACCATATGCATGTTTGTGAGTTGGCTCAAAATTTGAACACTCGAAGTGGACGGGTTACCCGCTCTAGGAGAGGTGAGTAATTTTGTGTGCACAATTTAATGAAGTGCACATAAAAGAAGACATTAATTGTTTGTCTTTTACGTTTTGTTTGAAAATAAGCTGGTAGTGGGAATCACACAATGGGATTTAGAAAATTTTTAAACTGATAGGCTTGGGAAGAGAATTTAATCTCAGGTTATAAAATAATTCAAATTATCATAATGAGGCCTCACAATTTTCCACGGATCTGTGGCAATCAGTGGTTGGGAAAATCTGCGGATAGAAGAAAACATGTTTTTCAGCGGTGATCTGCTTTTTCATTTTCGAAAGTAAATAATTTAAAAAAAAATTGGATGTTAAGTGCAAATTTGCCTGTAGCCGGCCGTAAGCATCAGTGTGTCACAATGCAATGGCGTTTAGGCTTTCCCGATGTTGAGTGCAACACCACCTGTACCACAATCAGGCCAAATAGGAAGTGCACCTGTATTAGGAATAGTAAACTCGGCACTTTCTGTGAGACTTTGTCCGTAATATTTGTTTCCGATGTGTCCACAAAGAATTGTAGGCCTACATGTCATTTCACTAAATTTTAGAACGGTCTTGAACAGTTTTGAACCACATATTTTATCTTGCCGAAATTCATAGGTTTGTTTAATCTTGTGGTGTAGCAGCATAGACCTAGAGATAAAGAGTGATAGGTGGTGAAAAAAATACAAAAGGCCTACAGACGTACCATGCTGGCATAAAGCGGTAGGAATTATTCTAGATCTACTTCTAGCTCTTGGACTTTGGCTCAAACCCATTTTTTTTATATATTTTTACGGCGTGCCCTCATTGTTTTTTAATTTTTTTTTCTTCCACATCGCCTTAGTCTAGCAAGAAGAGGTGCAAAACTGATGAGACGGCAGAGTCTCTGTTTATGATTACATGAGAAATCTAGGAGACGTTAAACCAATTACAGAGATCAGGTTGATGCCTGAACATGCATTACAATCATGTTAAACTGATGACTAATCGGGTTTTTCGGACCTTGCATTGGGTCTGCAGCGCATCCACACACACATTTCATTTAGAAATATTGGGTAAATCATGCAAACATCTTTTGACACAAGATGAAGAGAAATATTTTGACAACATCAGATCTTTTGTAAATGATAGAAATTTACCAAGTTTCAAGGAGCCAGATGGATTTGATAAATGGTGGACAGGAGAGACAATGGATAAGAAACACCCAAGACTGTGTAAAGTTGCTAAAGCTCCAGTCACTATTTTTCATAGAGCTCAAGTAGAGAGCATATTTTCGGTTATGTCAGGGACAATTACTGAATAATTAGCCACTTTAAATATCACCATGCTTAGAGCTATTCAGATAGTTAAGTATGAGCAATGTAGTAGTGGGCTTTCTAGCATCAAATATTGAAAGACAAAACCCACTTTACACACCCCATTTGTCATCATTTTAATAGGAACATTAGGTATTCCCATGCCACTTCCAAAAGAAAAAAGTTGACACAGAAAGTGAAAGTGAAACAAACTCTTACCTCAGGAGCTGCGAAAAAGATCCGATTAAAATCAAGAAACAGTCATGTCAATACTCACCAAAAGGTAACTTTACAGGGAAAGAAGAAAAGTGAAACAGCAGACAAACATAGGTCAAAGAAAGGTCAGCATGCTAAAAGTACTATTAATAGTTGTGGACCTGACGTCTTGTCTACCCTAGTTGTGATTTAACACAATCAAATGGAACTGATTGAAGCAGTAAAGGAAACTAATAATTGTTCGTTTGGCAGTAGTACTACTTCAGTAAAAATTCATGCAAAGTGACACTAGTGTAAAAAGCAAGATAAGTTTGGCTCAGAAAACGCTTTTGATGAAGCATCAATTTTTGTCTTATTTTAGCTTAAAAAACCTCAAGCTTTTACCTATCCCTGGCTCCTAAAGAGAGGAGGGACACGGACTAGAACAAGGAAAATGAGTTTCTCTAAGCCCATGAATGAAATAATCCAGGTAAAAGTGAATTGTTTATGACTTGGACTATTACAAAGCATAGTCATTTTCATCCAAACTATGAATTTTAAAAACAAATTACTTGGATTCCTCTTGTCCGGAATAAGTGTATGTTACCAAAATCTGTTTATTTTGTTTTTAACTTTAAACTTATGGAATTGGCTGAAAAATTTTAATATCACTGAGGCGTTGGTAAATTTCAGTGGTTGGGAACATTCCCTGCTGTGATCCCTGCATAGTAGGTTGAATACAGTTTATTTAATTATCTGGATTGAAATAAAGTAAACTGGACTTTATTGTAACACAAAGTTCAATCTATTTCTGATGATTTAGCATATTAAAAAAAAATATCTAACTCCATGAAAGCATTGAAATATATTCAATAACTTAAGTGTTTGTTGTTCAAATAACCTATAACCACATTGCTATTTTGTCTTTCAGGAAACCAAGTGTTGCAGTAATGATTTGGTAAGCTTTCCTACTCGTAACAATATGATTACTCGCCATCATCATCACAACCTTTCTCACCCTGGCCTAGAGTAGAGGCCACTTACAAATCCTTTCCATCTTTCCCTATCACTTCCCTTCCTTTCTGATCACGTAGCCTTTTCTGACTCTCATGTTGTCTTCCCCTTGATATTTTGCCCTAAGGATTCCAATCCATTGCTCGTTTGGAGGTGCTTTTTTTCTGACTTCCTGCGTCTTCCAGTTTCATTTACAAGCGCTAGCTGCTCTGTTCTTCTCCAAACCCCATTTCTGACATTATCTGCAAGAACTTGCACAGGCTTGTTGATGAAAATAATGCTGTTTAAATACCATGTCTCCTATAATGTGACTTTTTTTGTTGTTTTTTTCTGAGAGAATCAATGCCATTTTCTTGCAACAGCATTTGTTCTTCATTGTTAAGGGCCTGTAGCCTTCTTCTGCCTCCAAACTGATTTGCTGGAACTTCATCTGACAACTCTAAGTAGGCAAGTTCCGAGTTTGTAATCAAGTCATTTCAATGATAGACCAGTCAACAAAATCTTGATATCTCTGTTCTTTCAGCAAATTGACCACTCAAACAAATCATCCTTAACCCCTGCATTGCTGCTCCACTTTGAGCCATTTACAAAGCATCAAGCTCAGGCCCTGATGTTGAGATTTCAAGTGCTTTGGCTTTACAATCCACATCGAGAGCACAGATGGTTCTGGCATTGAGAACTGATCTAAATTGTGCCTTGAAATCTTTTTTATCATGCTCATTGGGTTCATGATAGATATCACGTTTGGAGGAAGAAATTATTGAGTTGTCTTTGCAGGTCATCAAAGTTAGGATGTGCATTGCAGTTGTTGTGCAAATAGAGAAAAAAACTTTGTGTTTCTGGATTTTTAACTTTGATCTCATGCACAAAGCAAAAGGACTGCTGTCATGCATAAGTTTTTGTTAACGCTCAGCAAGGTTTTCTAGAAATTGTTATTCTCTCTTTCACTTTCTTCTTCCAAGGCAGTTCTGTTCTAATCAGCCAATGATCTTTATTTGGTAACCCAGGAGGATAGAGTCTAGTTTCATCTGGGATGAATAATCTTGACCTTTCCATTGGTCAAGAATGTGGAAAAGTCTTGTCTCTGCTATCCACTGCTACTGTGTTTCCAGCATCTTGCTTTTTTCCATGCTTGACCTTGTATACAACCAAATTTTTTTTCTCAGCGATTTGTGGGTGGAAAGTCATTCCCTCTGGATGCAGCCTCCTCTTTCAAAATATGGATTGAGAATCAAGTGCTTTTTTCTTTGGTCCACAAAAAAAGAACTTCTGTCACATTTTTCTCAGTACTGTCACAAACTCTCTTTGTTTCTCAGTGATAGTAATTTCAGTCTTAGAGTAAACTTCAGCCGATGAGATCAAGTTCGAATCTGCCTCAAGGTGATTGTTTATTAGCTTGTGCTACTTAACCGAGAAATAAATCAGAACTCATATTTCCTAGCGGGAACAGAACCAGTGTTTGTCAAAGGCCAGAGTTACCTATTTTTTCACACATGCATTTGCTATAGTGTGTTACCCTATGTGCAGAATTATAAAGTTAAGCAGTTTTCATATATTAACTATCTGAGTGTAATCTACACACAGTTTGTTTAAAGAAATTAAGCCAAGCCTGACAAGTGGTTTACATCTAATAATGAGCAAGACTAAGGTGAATATGTCTGAATAGGATGTTATTTTAACATGATTGTTTCAATCCAAGATAATAATGTGAGAGATAAGACCATTTTAACAACCAAAATCAACATTGGCTGCTCATGAGAGTTAAGTTAAGTTTGAAAGTGTCAAAACAACTGTTAAATGAGCTGTCCCTCTGCTTCCATCAGACCTGAATCAGGTTTCGTTATTACAAATTTTTTCTTTGTTTTTGCGTGTTTTAAATTCTTAGATTGCATTATAATCTTGAGAGATTGACATCTCATTGCCTGTTAAGGATTATCTTTGAAATTTAGGCTATGTAAAACTATAGTACTGAAAAGGAAATTGTCTCCAATCAAACAGATTCACATACAGGAAAGTCAGAAAGGTGAACAGAAAAAGAACCGATTTAAGCATGACAGATAATAAACTTTGTAGTAGAGGAAATCAAGTACAATATTGGGAAACTTGGAAAATTTTTTTAGGATTCCAACGTCTATGGATGCATCATAACTACTTAAGTAAGATTGGTTCCTCGTAGTCTATCGTAAATCAGAATGTGTTGAATTTTTGACTGAAAAATGATTGCTTAGATTTTATGATCGGTTTTTACAATATTATGGTAAAAACTTTACATATGTGCTGAAAAAAAATGGAATAGAATACCTCAACAAGCTTAGTCCATTGCAATAAATGAAAGGAAATCTTGACATTACTTTGAAAGTATTCCACAGCATTTTAATTTTGAAATCAGCACTAGCAGCTGCTCGATTATTTTCTTTTATGCAGGTGGAGGAAGGAGTGAAAAGCAAAGATATGACAGACACAAGCATGGAAAGGATGCCATAGAAATACCTTAACATATGTAATTATCATTAAATTTTGTCTTTTTATCATGGAAGATATTTATAGAATTTGTGACAATATCTGAAAGCAAAGGAATGTCAGTGGGTACCACCTTTTTTTTCTTTTTTTTTTCTTTCTGATTAAAGAAATGCCTGCAGTGTTCCATTGTTGGAAACTAACCTTCAGAATTTTTCTATATTGGAAACATTGGAAGATATTATTGCATGCAAAAAATTAGTAATTAATGCAAACCTCATCTATATAGGCTGATAGTAAAATGATGGCTGGAGACTGTCTACTACATGTTGATTTAAATGAAAACTTGAAGGTATCATGTTAAACCTCTGTTAAAGATACTTTGTAGACCATGTCAGATTGTCTGTAATGAGATGCAGTGTAGCTTATCTTTTTGAAGACTGGGGTAATATTTTGTGACATTTAATTTTTAAAATAATAATCCCACTAAAACAAGGGAATCATAAATTTTCTGTATTGTATATGTTTGGCCCTGTACAAAATTTTCTAGACTTATGGTAGAATCTAAATAAAGCCTGTGCTTGATCAAGTATTTGGTCCAAAGTAGTATTGTATTCTTTGTTGTATCTTTTCTTGAAAGATGGAGGTTAGTTTTGATACTGATTTGAAGTAATCCTGGGTACATACTCGTACTCTCCATATATAAACTATTTATTGGAAAATGGAATAAAGATTTACTTAACTAGCAGTAAGATTGTGCTCAGGCCTTCACTTTGCTTTACTCAGCCTTAATTATAACATAATTAATGCTGCAATATAAGTCTAAATCTCTTGTCAAGACTGGCATCTAGCATTAACAGGTGGCAGATATTGAGCTTATTGTCCATTAGGTTCGATTCTAAAATTCAGGCTTGGAAAAGGGATTGTACATTTTCTCTACTCTGTTTCAAGGTGTAGAGTGTTCTATTGCAGAGAAAATCTTGTTATTATATTTCAATGTGCATCTTAAGTGTTGTGCTTTGAGTGAAGAAAGTTTTGGTGGCGGCTATGAATTACTTATTAGGAAACATTTATGAAAAGCTTTGCATTAAAAATATAATGCATTTCTAAACTAAATATAGATATATACGTGCAGTTCAAATTTGTGTTTATTAAATATTTGTAGTGAGTTTGCTGTCATATCTCCAAGTGGAATGACCAATCCCATATTTTTTTTTTGTTCATGATGTGTTTGAGAAAATAACATTCATTGTATTCTATTTCTCACATAATATTAATAAATAGGTTTTGTTGGATACCATGATCTCACATTTTTCTACAAAAGAATAGTCAATGCTGTCAGTGGATAGATTAAGTGCAAGAATATTTGAAGCAAAGTATAAAATAAGATATCATTGTTCTAAGAAGCAATAGATGTAATGCGAATTTGTGAATTGAAATGATGATACATTAAGTGGAGTTGTTTTATGACTGTTGTTGCACAAATTGTTTTCCAAAATTTGTACATTCCTCAATCTGAAACAATTTAATTTTTATCAAAGTCGAGCTTCAAGTTCAAGCAAATTTATTGTTCAATTTCATATGAAATGTATTAAAATTTTCAAACTTGTTACTGTGTGCATGCATTTCTTCAGGCAAATTGCTGATTATGTGCAATTAATGTTGTACTAGAGTTACACATTAAAATCACAAAGAATCTTATGAGTAATGTTACTGTTTTATTCGATTATCTCTATTTTAAAGTGTTGATTCCTCTTCAGATTGAATATATAAGGTGAACAATTGAGCCATTTACACACACACATACATATATGTATTTATATATATATATATATATATGTATACACACACATGTATATACATATATATATATATATATATATATATATATATATGTATTTATATATATATATATATATATGTATACACACACATGTATATACATATATATATGTGTGTGTGTGTGTGTAGATAGATAGATAGATATATTGCATGCCCAATTTTAGAATCACTTTGTTTTGCATCTGTTAAAATAAAGGTAGTGATTATCCAGGTGGAATGCAGCAGAGTAACCTAAACCCCTGGGCAGTGACTAGATGCTTCGCCATGGTGAAAGATTGTGCCTTACCCCGTTATGGGTAGAGTTCTTATGGTATGGGAATATACCCTGTAAGATGATTAGGTTAAATATGAGTTAGTGAAGAAAGCTGCCATCTTACTTTTTGCTGCAGAAAGTGTAAAGCACCTAGGTTAGGAGCTCTTTTTAGAGAGAAAGTTATACATACATCTAGTTTGCCATTGCAATTCAAAGTAACTTTTTAATTCTTACTAAACGTGTTCTTAAGGAACCGAACTGTTGTAATGATTGATGAAGGGTGCGGATTGACTGAATATCTCACGGTTTAAATGGCTCTACAAAAACTGAATGAACAGGTGTGCCTTAGACAGAATTACTAAATACGGTAACTGTTGTTCTTGCAATAATTGACGAAAACTAAAAGGAGACATAAAACTTATAAGAAGGCAATGTTGGTTTGACTTTTATGGCTTTGTTTTCCAAAATTCCCGCAGGATGCTGTGAATCGAATAATATGTGGGAGCAATATAATTATATTTTAAAAGGAATTTTAACCCTAGAAGCTTCCAATGTTAATAATTTAAACCTGATTAAAAAAAAAAGCGATAGACATTTAGAAAGATTCATGAGACATTATAGATCCCTGGAAAGTTATATAAATGTTGATCTTAGCTGTGAGTAAAACAGAGCTGTCCTAGTTTTTTTTCTGCTACCATATAAAAATTTGGCCGCGGTCTTGTTTAAGAAAGAAAATATGAAACAATAAATTAAAAACATGCTGATGACTATATTTTACATTTGGTTGCTTGGAACACTGAAGTGATGGGGCTGTCTGCATCTACAAAGCTATCCTCGGGTGCTGGGTACAGTTCCTCTTCCTATTCCTGACACAGAGTTAGATACATGTGTAGATGTAGATTCTGGACCTTGTACTGTACAAGAGATAACCTTAAAATAATGAAATAATCAAAGTCAATGCTAAGAAAAACTTCAGTAGATGTTGGCACACCGTTTACACTAAAAATTTTAAAAAGAAAAGATTTTGAAATCATTTATTGAAACTGCTCTGAGAGAGGCAGTTTCAGCCATAGAACACATTGAGATCTCTAGTCCACAGCACAGGGAAAGAGATTGGGAGAAGCAATTGGAATCATCTGAAACTTAAGCAGATCATAAAATGTTTTGAGGTGGCATGATGGGTCGACAAGGCAGTTTTCACTCTCCTCTCAAAAGACCCTACATGTACTTTCAGTAATAAAAACAAGACCAGGAGAAGGCACTACTTTGGATTGGATAGAATTTAAAAAAAAAAGAGTGAAAGAAAACTTTGGTATTAGCCTCTCTAATTATTTTAATTTGCTGCAAAAGATGATGAAAGATCACAGCATATCGAGGCGATGACAGCATTGCATTAAAAAAAATAATGTACACCCAGCTATGCAGAGGAAAATTACAAAAAAGAAGATATACCTCTTGAAACGGTTAAAAATGTTTCACTTCTATTGTTTGTCTAATGCATTAGAGGACTGTACAGCTTTTTTAGTTTATCAATTTGAAATTCAATATATTTTGAACCAGCTAGAAAAAGCGAATAATGTGATATATTTAACCCAAATACACCCAGAGATTATAAGGATGACTACTACTAGGAGAGTAATTACAAGCATACAGAGTCAATGGTGTGGTTGTCTGCTTATTTTGACAGATCTAATGCCATGTCCACCTAATATTGCAAGGGACAATGTCTTATAAGTCTGGAGGAGTCGAATATCCAAATTTTGAGCTGAAAAAAGGCAATTGAAAGAAGATAAATTCATCTCTTTTCCATGTATCCTTTTAAAGGAGAAAAAAACACTCGAATCTTTTTAGATAACTGTAATACTTTAATGCAGTTTGCCCCAAGTGGAGGTGAAACATGTATCGTTATAAATTTTAACACCCTTGAATGTGCTATGTGTGGCATAAACATGCTACTCATTTGGGTACAAGACACACTAATACTGTCATGTCTCCCTATTTAGTTATACTTCTCTATGAGCTACAAATATTCTTAAGAAGCCTCCCTTCTTAAGAGCAAAACTAAAATAAAGTTACAAAAAGATGGGCCACTGGTAAATTTTAAAACTGATCTAAATACTTTTCAAGTTGTTTCTGTACATTTTTTTTCTATTCCTTGAAGGCTTCGATAATACTTTTTGATTTGTTTCTTGAACTGCTTTAAATCACGTTTTCGACTTCTTTTTCAATAAATTCAGTGATTTAAAAAAAAATCGTTTCCAGCTGCTCAGGCTTTTTATTTGCACATCACTATGACTTGTTTCTCCGTGGAAGGGATAATTTAACTGATTGTACAGGAAATAGGAAGAAAAGATCTAATGGCGAGGTATAAAAACGAATCCTGAGCAAGTACTCATTCTTTCAATTTTAAGTTCCTTTTAAGTTCATGTTGATTTTTCTTGACATCGTTGCCAAATGGCAGAATCAAGTTGATTCTCAGATCACACGTGTGAACCGCAACAGTATTTTGAATCCCAAATTTAACAAAAGTTCCAAAAACTTTGATGTTTCAACCATGGAAGTTAAACTGTTTTACCTACGTCTCAAATGACTTAATGATTTATGCAGGTTTATCCCCTTCTATACATTGTACAGAAAACGTCAAAACCTTTTACTTTTAGACGAGTATGGCTCAGACAATTGGACTGCTAAAAATATCTCAAGAGATATGATATATAATTCTATTAGAGTCCCATTCGAGACAGGCATGGATTAAAACAGTGGGTCTCTTCCACCGTTTTTGCTAGGATTTTCTGCGTAAAAATGATAAGAAATGTCAAAATATAATTCTAAATGCTAGTTTGAGATATTAAAAATCCAATTTTTATTTTTATTCTCTAGATCTGATATTCCAGCACAATATTGTAAATATGGCAATCAGCAATAATACATGTAGTTCAAAGATTTTAACTGATATTGTCTGCACCCGGTTTCATTTTTTACTAGGTTAGATACTTTTTCTTTAATATTTGGTGTGTAGTACAAACGAATAATGAGTTAAACTTGTTGCTTTTTCATAAAATCATTGGATTAATTTTTGTTCTGTTGGAAAGTGAAATTTTATGATCTACTCGATAATTTCTGCTTCACATGCATAACTTGTCTCAAAGAAAAACTGCTTAAGTTTCTTAAAATACGTCCATTGGAATTTTGCGGCACATATATTATTATAAATGTATAATATATTACACATGGAATGAACACACAGCTCAACTATGAATCTCGATAGAAAAGTACAGTTTCCTTTTCAAATAATATATACTTTTATTATTTTAAGTTGAATTGATCATTCGTAAAGTAAGCACATTGGTACATTATAATATAAAAAATGTACATGTAGTCTATGATTTTTAAATCCTACCTACGAACAGAATTTTTTTTACATTACCAAATCTAATTATCTCACCGTGTTTGGATCTACATTAAATAAAATCAAGTCTATATTCATACTTTCAATTTCATCCTCAACACTTCATGTGGACTAAATATTTACTATATCTCAGGAAAGTCTTTTAAATATGGGCGAAGCAACAATTAATAAGAGAAACCCCCTTCTTAATGAAGTCACGCTTTGGATTGGGATGCGGTCTTCATTATGGCTAACTTCCATAACTTTGTGCGAGAAATCAACGGAGGATTCTCAAAAAAAGTAGGCCTACCTGCCGCGAGAAAAAAATTCCCCAGCTCGTCAATTTCAATAACTCTACAAAGGTCCCTGAATGAAAGCTTGAGAAATAAGTTGATATTCCTCACTATTTATTTGTGGTTCTATATTATTTGCTCCCCATCCCTATTATGTACTTATCATTAATTTTATGTTTTAACTATTTCATTTGAAAACGGTAGAAACAAGACTTGTTAAACAGTTTCAATGTTTCAATGTAATTCGTTCCTCGGGACAACAACATATATGTTAATGCCCTGCAGAAATGGTGTACTCTAACAGCAAACATAAGAAATCGACTCATCTGAGTACAATCATCTGTGGCGAAGTGTTCCAGCTACTTCTCTTTATGAGAACACAGTTTTAACCTGTTGGCTACACGATGAGGCAATTATGTTCTCAAAACTTAAATGGTGCATTTTGATTGCGAAGGTTTTATGAGGTACATAATTGTGTTCCTGAAACCAACTGAGTCATTGTGATACTCGGCGGTTACTTTAAGGCATTATTATTCCTAGTGATTGAGTGCTTGTAATATTTCACATTTTGATTTTTTGATGCCTGTATGAAGCATTGAGATTCACACTTACAGTGGTTGATGATGCTTTGAGTCTCAAGTCGCTTCACCTTCCGCAGGGGCAGCTGCAGTTTCTTCCACAGGAGCAGCAGCTTCTTCAGCCGGAGCTTCCTCAACTTCCTCAGCCTCTTTCTTAATTTCCTCTTTTTTCTGGCTGGTCTCATCTTTCTTCCCTCCTTCTTCCTTATTATCCTCGCCTTCTGATTCTTTCGCTACGACAGTCTTTTTACCAAACTTGGCTTTGGTCTTTTTGAACCAGTTTTGAACAGCGACACAGGACTTGCAAGTCCACCTCTGCTGACGAGCTATCCGGGCCTCTTCTTCTTTCTTAAGCTGTACATAGCCGCCACAAAGACCAGTGAGGTCCAGTCTCCCGGATTCTGTGACCACTCCAGGTATGTCCAACGCACCAATAGCATCAGCTAGCCTCACCACCTCATCCCAGCGGGAGTCGGCTTCCATGAGTTTCGGCTCCACGAAGGGGCCGTGCCTGCCGAAAGGCCCACCAATGCCATACGGCTTGTAAAGAGGGGATATCCAAGCGGGGATCTCTGTGTCCAGCTCCCAGGCTCGCGCTTTGAGAGGCCTGGCGGGCACAACGTCTGTCTGCAACACTCCCACTGGCTGATGCACACCACTCGCCTCATGACCCGGGCACACGTACGGAGGCTGGGTAGCAAACTGAAAACAAAAGGAATTGTTACCCGCGTCTTTTGTACTACTTCATACATGCAGTTCATGTTCATTACTTTGAAAATTTTCCAGTAGGGTGCATAATCAAAATAGGATCACTCTATGAAGTATTTCCAAAATTACGACATAGGTGTCTTGCATATTTTAAAGACAGCTAGCAACTCCTTGAAGATCAATAATTCAGATATTGAAAATGAAAAAAAAAATACTAAAGTTGGCATGGAATCTCTGAACCATTGGTAAAAATACATTCTAGCCGTCAAGGCATGCTCACTAATATGCCTAGATATATTTACTCAAACTGTTTTTGGAAGAGACTGTGAAGGATTTCACTACATGGGCCAGACTAATGATCTATGGATGATAATTAGACGATAAAATAAAATAATGCAATTTTTCATGTAATGATGGCAATAACAGTAATGCATAAGGATAATCATTGGTAGTAAACGTATTAGCAGCAGCAGCAGTAGTCGTAGTAGTCGTAGTAGTAGTAGTAGTAGTAGTAGTAGTAGTAGTAGTAGTAGTAGTAGTAGTAGTAGTAGTAGTAGTAGTAGTAGTAGTAGTAGTAGTAGAAATCGATGTGATAATGAAGTGGCCGCGGAAGTGGTAATGGCAGTAGAACTGATTGTGGTACTGGTACAATGGTAGCTGATATATTAGTCGTTGTGGAAATGTAGTAATAAAAAGCAACAGCTGCAAGTTCCTTTCTGGTTGTAAGATTCATAGCCGCAGCGTTGGTTGTAGAAAAGGTACTCATTTAGTAACAAAACAAGTGGTAGACGATAATTATAAGAGTTAAAAAAACATTCTTTTTTTTTCAAACATAGAGCATTCAAAACGACCCTCTCTAAATCATATTCAAAAGAAAAAAAAACCTAACAACAACAACAAATGGAAAAATCAACGCTAACGTTAACAAAAAGTACGTCATTTTACCTAATCCAAATTTCATACACAAATGCTAAGACTGTGGTCGCCTAATGGGGATTGATATGAAATTACAAACGCTTCGGAAGGACTTGTACTTTCTTATACGTGGTGACAGCAGCGACCACCAAGAAAAAAAAAAGCAAAATTTTAACCCTCTTCTTTTGTTTTTCTTGTTTCGATCTATCTGCTAACTCTTTGACTTTTACAACCCCCCCCCCCTTTTTTTTTTCCTTCATCTTCTTTTTATCCTCTTACGAATTTGCCTTTTGTGTTCGGTCGCCATTTCCTTCTATTTTCAGTCACATTCTGCTTTTCTTTTATGTCCCCCACTCCCCCCACCCCCCCCAAAAAAAAAAAACCAAAAAAAAACCAAAAAACAAAAAAAACCACACACCTTTACCGAAATGCTTCCGCTTGGCTCACTTTTTCTTATTCTTTTGCGTTGTCTTCTCCTCATTTCCTTTTCTCTTTTCTTCGTCTCTTTTTTTTCTCCATCTATCCTACTCTTTCCTTCTGATTTTTTAAGCCATTTTACTTGTATACTAAATAACTCAATTTTTGGTTGCCATTGCATCGTTATATGGGGAATATCCTCTATGGAATGTGCTCTTGCAATTTTGTATTATTACTGCTCGTAGGTAAAATGACTGCGAACGTAAAAATATCCAGTAAAGTAATATGAATTTTATGCTTTGTTGTCTTTCCCTTGTCACAGTGTGGAATGAGAATCCGGAATCTTGAACTCCTTTTTTTTTTTCATTTAAAACCCGCTAGGTACGACTAGGGATGTTCTGACACATGGGACTTTTTTTTTATCTGAGAAGAACTCTACCTTCTTCCTGCTTTCTTTCTTATTTTTTTCAAATTAGTCGCCGGGTAGGCTTCGAAGAACGCACTAGGCTTTGAAGAAGAGAAATTTCTCCGTAATGCGCGCTTTTTCTTGCCTTAATTTTAAGCCTTCATAGCCTCGTCAAGTTCTGTTGTATAGATAAGTCATGGTTCAGTTAGACAGCAAAGTTAAGCGAGATGCCTGCTAAGACTGCGTTGTAATTGCAAAATTTTGATGCAACAAAATTAATCTTTTTTGCCACCTACCGCCAATGGCCAGGCGACACCTTGATGATGGAATGGTCGCGGCAGTGGCCCCTTCTCTGTGTCCACTTGTGGGCGAAACTGGACAGGAGGTAGCCTCACCGTGGACCCCTCTTCCTCGCCCTTTTTGACACCCTCCTTAAGTTGGGACTTCAATGTTGGCTTGGACGTGTCAAACGGCACGTAAGGCTGCAGTCGTGTTGCGAGCGGGGGCATATCATGGGCCGTGACGAAGACAGATAAATCGTTTGCCTTGCGGGCAAGTTTGGGCGAATCAAGAAGCAAAGACACAGTTTTGAAGGAGCCATAAGGCAAAGGTCGATGGGCAAGCAAACGTCGTCCCATGACCGCATCGTTAGTGCTCACGCCTAAAATATTCATTTCCGCTGCGTTTTCTTCATCATCTTCGGCCTCCAGACTCAAGGTGTTGACCGACTCGTCCACGACGCTCTGTCCAGGCCTCCTTGGTGGCGCCTGCGGGAATGTGCTGTGGGGAGACGTGGCCGCTCGGAATCTCTGCTCCACTTCCTGCTTCTCTTTCTCAGGATCAAGTTTAGAACGACGTTTTGATCTGAGAGATGAACATAACTTTGTTATGAAATATATATATTTTAGTTTTCCTAAATTAAGATTTATATCCAGGATATTTTACATAGCAAAATGATAGTAGGAAGAAAAACAATTGACGAGATGTGCTGTATGGTTATTCGGGGAAAAGTGGCAAACACAATCGGCTAAGTGAATCTTCAGCATTTGAACCCCCACCAACTTGTAAAAAAATAAACTTGCAATGTGCAATTACATGATATCAGTATTTTTCTTTCCATCATATACCATAAAGTTCCCTTTTGAGTTATATTACTTTTTCAAAATGCTATTGTTAGATCTAAAAAAAAAAATTCAGAAAATAACTAACAAAACTAAACGCCAGTCCTGTGTAGGAAATTATTTTATGTGGAGTGAGCTCTGAAGTTATTTTGACTTTTCAAAGTATCCTCACTATGATTTATGAAATATGTACAAAATACACTGATGTAGACAATGTGGTCTTTATTTTCTCTTAATCTGTCCTAATATTTACACATTCTAAGATGTTTTCACAGAGCCTTGCAACATCGTCACGAAGAGCAGACGAAACTCACAAAAATCATTCGGCATCTTTAATTATTTGAAAACCAATAAAGTTTTGCCTTCTCGAAAGGACTTTGTTTCTTTAATATTTTATATGAAACAAACCACAATCCGAATAAATAATGCACATGCCGCATGCATAGAGATTTAACTCTAAAACTTAAAAGTGTTGAATCATACTTTAGTTTTACTTAAACTTTATTATTAGCTTCTCACGACGTACATTTTTCCCTGAAATATTGAGGAGCTTTGTCTGAAATCTCAATACTATGGATTGTATCAACTTACTGAAGACCGCCGTAAAACCTTTCCTCTGCCTTCCTAGGGTCTTCCTTTTTAAACAGCCAATTGAACAGCCACTGTGGATGAATAAAAATATCAAGCACTCTACTGCTTTTGAAAGTTTTGGATACATTTGTGGAAAAAGCATAAACTGCAGTCCTGTAGTTTGCTCTCATGAAAAAGAAAGCTTGATAGATTTACATGCTTGATATATTTACATGCCAAAATACATTTTTGTTAAGGATAAAGCTTACAAGACCACTCAATCGTCCCTACATTGTTTGACTTGTCGGTGACACCAAAGTCACGGTAGTCTCCCTTGTTCACGCTTGTGTTGTGGCCAGTCTTGTGGTCTATGTCTTCCCATGTGACAACCCCTCTCTTGTGCTGATCAGCGTGTTGCGATTGTCGCCGTCTGTGTCGCAAGTTGGACGCACCATAATGCTCGTGCCCAAGACAGTATCCCGGGGTATCATTCCGGTAAGTTCGCTGGCTCTGCAAATAACGTCCATTTCTGTTCAGGTCTTCGTTGTTGTACAATTGGTGACAGGTTTTGTGACGATGGAGATGATGAAACTTTTGAAGCGATCGCTTAAGTTTATTGTTAATAATTCTAATATTCTTATCCTCTGTCTCCCTTTTTAAATTGGAGTGCCTACTGTTTTTATTATGACCATTTAGATTTTCCTTATTTGTAGCCACTTCTTTGGCGTATCCTGCCATTTTATTTCTAGTTTTACAAGTGAGGTGGTCATCTTTCTTATTACGTTGATTTGAAACCTCCCGTATTCCCTCTTTTGCGAGATGATGCCCCAAAGAAGACCGGTGTCGGTAACCAGTGCCTTCAGAGACTAATCTCCACTTCAACTCCTCTCTGTGGGGGCGTTTGTTGTAGCCAGTTGCCGGTTCAGCAGCTAGGTAGCGGCCATCACGTCCTTCAACAGAATGCATTGACTGCAAGTTAGACTCATTTAGGAAAGCGGTATCTGCGCAAAGTTCCCACACGGGACCCATGCTGCTCCGAACTGAAAAAATCGCGGTCTCAAGAATGCCGTTATTACTGTTGTTTAGATCAGCACCGAAGTAATTGGCATCATGTCTGGCTGGGGGAGGCGAAAGCAATCGAGACGAATATGCCGGCCGCAAGAAGTAAGGCCATGTTGGACTACGGCTTCTCTGTGGATTAGAAAGTCAATATTAGGGCCAAGTCGTGAGATAAAATGCAGATAGGTTAGATTCTCTAGATGGAATGTATATACGGAAAATCAGCTTATTCGGTACTTTCCTAAACTTTTAGAGGATATGTTTAAACGCTGATTTGATGAGCAAGAATTTCCGCAAAATATGCATAAAAAGGCAATGCCTCACGAAAACTCCTAACTGCCCACTTCTTTTCACTTACATGATAAATAATATTTAAAAGGATCTACAGATATGGAATGAAGCCTTGCAAAATTAGTTTATTATTCTTATTAACTCGGACAATGCAACAAGTGATATGGTAAATGAAAAGTATGAAACCTTACTTCTTATCTTAACGTTTTTGCTGTGTTTAGAAACACAAACTAAGCAATTTTGCGCCAAACCAAAAAATGTCAATACATGTATGCTACTTCCAGAATGTCCAGTTAAAAAAATATAAATGAGTAAACAATACAAATTGATGAAAAAAGAACATATAAAAAACAACAAAAAAACAAACAAACAAAAAAACAAAAGCAAAAACGCCTAAACCCTAATTGTTGACGAAGGTCGCTCAGAGGTCACACGGTTTTGCAGCCGATAAAGTGCAGACCTCAACATCCTATTTCTGTCGATCTTGCTCATCATACCCAACTCCAATTATTACTTTCTCTCTCTCTCATACGCACGAATTGAGGCACGACTTCCTTTGTTATTTGTAATTGTTTATCACACGTTCTACTGTCACTTCAATTTAATTTTCTTTGCGTTAGAGATTTTTCCGTTTAGTGAATCATTTAGCAAACTCCTGAATAATTTTTTTTAACTTAATCATTCTGCAATATATTTTTTTCTGAAATAAATAAAGTTTAACTGACGTTTCGTTTTATTACTTGAAGAATTTACACTATGAAAGGTTCGATAAATAAATATATATATTTTTTTTATTTTGGATACCAGATTAAAATTTTTGTTTTCACATAATCTGAAAGTAACGTCATTGATAGAGTCAGACCTAAAGAACTCAAATGTCATTCATTGATGATCAGTGTTTTGTACAATCCTATTTTGATTTGCTGAACACTTAAAAGTAAGGATCAAGGCTTTATAAACACTAAATGTTGTAAAGGGGCTTTTGTATGATTGAAGTCTATTATCGCCTAGTTCGTTAGTAAGGGTAGCCAGATTCAATCTCTTGCTCCATTATCTGCTGTTGTATGATTGAAGTCTATTATCGCCTAGTTCGTTAGTAAGGGTACCCAGATTCAATCTCTTGCTCCATTATCTGCTGTTGTATGATTGAAGTCTATTATCGCCTAGTCCGACAGCAAGGGTACCCAGATTCAATTTCTTGCTCCATTATCTGCTGTTGTATGACTGAAGTCTATTATCGCCTGGTCCGACACTAAGGATAGCCAGATTCAATCTCCTGCTCTATTATCAGCTGTTGTATGATTGAAGTCTATTATCGGATAGTTCGTTAGTAAGGGTAGCCAGATTCAATTTCTTGCTCCATTATCTGCTGTTGTATGATTGAAGTCTTTTATTGCCTAGTTCGTTAGTCAGGGTACCCAGATTCAATCTCTTGCTCCATTATCTTCTGTTGTATGATTGAAGTCAATTATCGCCTAGTTCGTTAGTAATGGTAGCCAGATTCAATTTCTTGCTCCATTATCTGCTGTTGTATGACTGAAGTCTATTAACGCCTAGTTCGTTAGTAAGGGTACCCAGTTCAATCTCTTGCTCCATTATCTGGTGTTGTATGATTGAAGTCTATTATCACCTAGTCCGACACTAAGGATAGCCAGATTCAATCTCCTGCTCTATTATCAGCTGTTGTATGATTGAAGTCTATTATCGCCTAGTTCGTTAGTAAGGGTACCCAGATTCAATCTCTTGCTCTATTATCTGCTGTTGTATGATTGAAATCAGTTATTGCCTAGTCCGAAGTAAGGGTAGCCAGATTCAATCTCTTGTTCCATTATCTGCTGTTGTATGATTGAAGTCTATTATCGCCTAGCCCGACAGTAAGGGCAGCCAGATTCAATCTCTTGCTCCATTATCTGCTGTTGGGACCGAATTCCGTTCAACCGACCCCATCCCTGGCTTAATGGAAAACCAGCATCTTCATGTCAGATTCTTTGGGAAATACAGTATATGGGACGCAACACTAAATAAATTTAATTACTACGGTACCATCTTTATTTCGCCACACAACATTCTATGAGACGTTAAGCGCTTAGGACCTATTTCTACCTTTTTGCCAAATAAACATTTTGGGCCAAATTTCTAAAGCAAGTGATTTTTCCTTTACCATTATTGAAGTTAACCAGTTGTCCAAAAAAATAAAAAATAAAAAAAAAGAATAAAAAAAAAGAACAAGGAGAACAAGAACAAGGAATACAAGAACAAGAAGAATAAGAATTAGATGAATAAGGAGAATAAGAAGAGGAGCAACACCTAAAACAAAAACTTCCGTACCACCACTACCACCACCACCACCATCACTCCTACTACTACTACTACTACTACTACTACTACTACTACTACTACTACTACTACTACTACTACTACTACTACTACTACTACTACTACTACTACTACTACTACTACTACTACTACTACTACTACTACTACTACTACTACTACTACTACTACTACTACTACTACTACTCTACTACTACAACTATATATAACACTACTACTACTACTACTACTACTACTACTACTACTACTACTACTACTGCTGCTGCTGCTGCTGCTGCTGCTGCTGCTGCTGCTGCTACTACTACTACTACTGCTGCTGTTGCTGCTGCTGCTGCTGCTACTACTACTGCTGCTGCTGCTGCTGCTGCTGCTGCTGCTGCTGCTGCTGCTGCTGCGGCTGCTCTGCTGCTGCAGGCTATGGCACTGTTGCTGCTACTACTGCTGCTGCTGCTGCTGCTGCTGCTGCTGCTGCTGCTGCTGCTGCTGCTGCTGCTGCTGCTGCTGCTACTACTACTACTACTACTACTGCTGCTGCTGCTGCTGCTGCTGCTGCTGCTGCTGCTGCTGCTGCAGCAGCAGCAGCAGCAGCAGCAGCAGCAGCTGGCCTACTGCTGCTGCTGCTGCTGCTCTGCTGCTGCTGCTGCTGCCCAGCAGCGGCAGCAGCAGCAGCACGGCACGGTAGCACTTGCTGCTGCTGCTGCTGCTGCTGCTACTGCTACTGTTGTAGCTGTATGACGCTGTTGCTGCTGCTGCTGCTGCTGCTGCTGCTGCTGCTGCTGCTGCTGCTGCTGCTGCTGCTGCTGCTGCTGCTGCTGCTGCTGCTGCTGCTGCTGACCCTAATTATTAGAATAATGATATTGATGTTGATGCTGCTGCTGTTTGGCTCCTTGCTGCTACGGATCCGTTGCTGCTGCTGCTGCTGCTGCTGCTGCTGCTGCTGCTGCTGCTGCACTACTGCTGCTGCTTGGCAGCGGCAGCTACTGCTGCTACTGCTGCTGCTGCTGCTGCTACTACTACTACTACTACTACAGCTACTCTACTACTAAAACTATACATAACACTACTACTACTACTACTACTACTACTACTACTACTACTACTACTACTACTACTACTACTACTACTACTACAACAACAACAACAACAACATTTTCTTTTTCTTCTACTGCGACTAGATCTAGATCTAGTGCTAAAAGAACTGTCACAAAGAAATGCTCACAGTGTAAGCTAGCTACAAAATAAAAAGAAAAGAATAGAATATTGAACTCAAGATGGACTTATTAGTGTGAATGTTGTATAATACGCCGGAAAGACCTTTGTACAAAACAATTTTATCAACACCTGAACGCACTAGGCACAGCAGCTAATAAGCTTTGCGTTGGTTTAGGTCTAGATCCAGATGATAGATCCATCCTTTAGATGTCCATGTGCTCCGGCAATCACGATTATTATGACTTACATGGTCAGTGGAGGTGACGCACGGAGCGAAATGATTGCTTTTGGTTTTCCCGTAAAATGTAAGGAATTTGGCAGTCTTAAATTTTGGAAATTTCCATTATGCTTGAAGGAGTTTTTTTAAAATTATTTTTGGCTACTAGCTCTCAATTTCAACCTCTCGCAGCTCAACATGTATTAATTTGGAATTATCAAGAATTTTAAAACAAAATTGAAACTTAAGTGCGCTGTAGTAAAAGTCCGACGGTGTGCTAGACTCAGTTCATAGCTGAAGATCAATTTCTACCCTCCACCCGTTATTATCTTTTTTTTTTGTGCGAGAGTAATATAAAAGGGTCGTAAGAATCTAAACAATCATTTATCATAGCCATCCATGTTAATGACAAACATTTTAAATTTAGGCTACCTCCGAAACAACCTTTTTTCATAAGACGGTTTGCTAATTTGATTGATAAACAAGAAATTTAGTTTTCACTTCGTAGAGTTGTACTAGATGTGAATGGAGGAATATTCTACTAATCTTATTCCCAACAGTTAACCTTGTCTACATTTTTATACTAGCATCAACTTGTTTTTGCGTGGTACCTTCAAAGCACCAGAAACCATAGTATGGCCCTTCGCGCAATGGTTTTCATATCTTTGATTTTGAAACATCCCAAAGATCTAAATGCTATTAAAAGAGGAAGTGACATTTTGAAATTTCCTCGCCATAGCTTTTAGTCAACAAGGCCAGACGTTTGAAGTAACAATCACATTCCTGCTGGCTGGAAAATAAAACTGGACTAAACCTGCACGACAGAGATCTTACATCTTGATAGGAGAGACTGAAGTTAACTAGACTCTGGGTCCAGGTTCCCTCTGCCCATCTAGATCTACAAATACGGTACACCAAAGACACCGGTTTTTTTTTTTAAACAAAAATATAAATATTCTGAGACAAATAACGAAAAGGTGCCCTATTTAAAAAATTGAAAAAAAAAAAAAAGAAGAAACCACCAACGAATCAAATTTAAAAGACAAAATGCAAAATCAGCAGCAGCCATCACAACAACAGGAGCGTTGAAGGCAACCAAACGTATTTCAATTGATAAGTCGAAGTTTGATCTGTCAGAGAATTATCTAAAACATCTTGCCTTGACTAGCAAAGTAAATTAAAATACCACCAACTTGCTCTATCTCATAGTGTTAAGATTCGAAATAGTATCCGTTTTTTCCGAATAAATATGCAATTGTAAGTTCCATACTTACTTTTACTTTTAATGACAGCAAGCCTTTCGTGTTGCACAAGAGCACAATGTCATGCAGTTAAGAAAAAACAGTGGAGATATTCAAAGAGCAAGTCAGTGTATGGACTTGGAGATCCTTTCGCCCCAGCTCAGGAAAGCTAACGTTAAATATCGATACCTAATTGATATGCCTGTCAGAACGGCATAAATATTTATAGGGCAATTTAATCGAATGGAAGTTATAACTGATCTAGTCTGCCTGATCTCCTTGCTTGAGCCGGACCTTCAAGAAATATTCATAAAACTCCGCATAGTCTCCCAGACACAAGAAGCGCCGTTTATGTTACCGGCGAAAACACGTTTCAAGAACTTCTTTGATCTCTGGAATAATTACAATTGTTTTCGTATCGTCGTTCGTCTTTGATTTGCTTGTCAAAAGCAAAATAAGATAGTCATAAACGTTCTTTTCGTTAAATTTAAAGAAACAATAACTGCACTATTTCTTTAAACTGCATATTACGCCAAAAAGAAACACAAACGTTTTTTATAATGTTTAGCACTAAAGTTTAGATTTGCTCCACCTGGGAAACAGTTGACTTTGGTTGAGGCACTTCATCCTGCAAAACAAGGATACCAGTACCCGTTACTTTCTAAACACAAAATTCAAAATAAGCCATAATAACTTTTTAACGGACTTATTTAACAAGCATGAAAATGTTAATTTTTTATAAGACTATTTCTTCAAGTCTGAGAACAAGGGGTCAACAGATGTAAGGTCTGTTAAAAAAAAAAAAAAAGTATTCTCCATGAGAAAAAAAAAATCAGCCTCGTTAAACACTTACTGCACTAGATTAACGATGCTGCCTTTTTTATTGAAATGAAGAAACAAATCAAGAGCCATCAACGTTTTAATCTGTTGTTGAATACAAGAACGCATTATGCAAGGAGGAAATTCTCCGTATAAGCTTTCAATAGATGAGAGTTTTGAGTCAGATTATATACCTATAATTGAACAAAAAGGTATGAAAGAAAAATTTCAGACACTAAAAATATAAAAGAGTTTAAAAAGAGGAGTAACTGGTCTATTGAGATAATTGAATATTGGGAAAACTGAACAGTTTCCGGACGATCTTGACTGGAGTAATTAAATAAAAAAAAACACATCAAAATAAACAATTATAGCAATACTAAACACAAAAAGAAATTGTCAGATGTTCCTGACAAGAACAAGTAAACTTTTCCACGAAGCTTTAAAACAGCAGCTCGGGTCGCGGCTTATACTAAACTTGTTTTCGTAGGTCCGTTATAGTATTCCGTAATATCTCGAATAATAATAATACTAAACAGCAACCTCAAAGGATATGACTGGCAAGATGGATTCCAATCCTATCGCCAATTAACCGCAAACCTTTATAAATTTGTCTAATCAAAGAAATTATTGTACTTTTGAGACCAACTTACAAATTCCGTAATCACATGCCTCCCTCCTAACAATGGTGCATCCATATTCAACGGGGGCGCCCAATCACTGTGGACAACCTCAGGCTGCCCTCTAGGTCTCATCTGATCCCTGTCTCCCCCAATATAAGTCTGCAATAGAGCATTGATAATACAAGAAGCGCATTTGCCTGTACATTAGAACTATTTTCTTACAGTGGTTATTTAAGTTTCCGTTACGCTCCAACTAACGATTTCTTAACCTTATTATATTTATGACTCTATCTTTCAATAATAGCAAGTCATCGTAAACACACTTTTAAAAGCAAGCCCTAGAATAAATTTGAGCCTTCTAGTGTAGGTGATATACATCATTTTAAGAAAATAATTATAAGGCAAACCAAAGGATCAGGTAGATGTGTTCGAAGCGTACTCACGGCATGTTTTGCAATATGGAGATAATGATCTCAACTCGCCCTTATTCTGCTCATGAAATATGAACCTTGGACTAAATCAGGCATGCCCATGAAGTTGACTAGAGGCATTTTATCAGGTGACATTTTATACAGGAGCTGTGGACAAACTCTTTAGGTATTGGGTTGCCTTCCTCAAAATAGATCCTCAATCAGAGACTACCAAGCTCTTCAAATTTAATTCGCTTTCCCCACTGAGATAATTTGGCTAATTGTAGTAAAATGAATGCCCTGAACTTACATTCTGTCAAATACGGTCGTTAAAAACTAACATGATAGTAGATCTAAACTTCCTCACGCAGGCCATTCACGCAAGTTAACTCGAAGATGAGGAGTGTAGTAAAAGTGAACATTGATTGTGAGAAAGAGAGACAGTGAGGCAGAAAAAGAGACACAGATTTAGAGAGCTAGATTAAAAGTTAGATAAGTAGATTATAGAGGAAGATACATGAATATATCGATATATATATATATATATATTCAGAGAGAGACAGTGAGAAAGATAGAGAGAGAGAAAGACAGAGAGAGAGAGAAAAAAAAAGAGAGAGAGAGAGAGAGAGAGAGAGAGAGAGAGAGAGAGAGAGAGAGAGAGAGAGAGAGAGAGAGAGAGAGAGAGAGAGAGAGAGAGAGAGAGAGAAGAGAAGAGAGCGCTTACTGGTTGGCTGAAGGCACCAAAAGGCGATTGTTGTGGAGTAACTCCATCATAGTTAGAGAAAATGTTCCTCCCTTGAGCTAGCAGCTGTTCATGCTCCCACATTTGCCGCTCTCTGCATCAATTCACCACATAACATGTAAGTAAATTATAATGCGCAATGAAAAAAAAATGTGACCATATTCATAGCCGTTAATAAATGCAGTTATGAGTAACGTTATAGCAGATTAAAAAAAAAAAATGATGGATAGGCGATAAGAGCAAGTAGATTGATAGAGTGGCGTGCACACGAGGAAACATAACCATAGGCAGACACAACAAAGTAAGAAGTCTGAACCTTCTACAACGGACGGTATCGAGTGTAACTAATTGTTGCCAATGGCTGTGAGGTTGTATGAGACACACTAGAGTAAAAAGACAAAACTTGTCTCCTCATGTTGTGCACAATCTCTATTATATATTATGCCTTGCTTAGCCAATAACTTTATTGGCTAGCATAGGCAGCCTAACGAAATTCTTCTCTCAATTTTTTCCAGTAATAACTCGAGTCCAATGTTTGGCTCGGAGACAACTGAAGCCTTGACTAACATTGATTATCTCGCATTTTAGTCCTTTATCGTGGAGGTTCAAAATAAGGACCATCATCTACGTGACCTGATAACATTTTGGGGCAACTGCATTTGAACTGATTTACGTTTTGTTTTCACGTTTCACTTTATTCTGATTCTTTTAACACCTTTTGCGAAAAGTTTGGCTTGAAACTTAATCAAATGGACAAGAGTTTTGCGGTGAATGACCATTTTCATTGATCGTATTACCTTTTTCCACTTTGGCCTTATCTAACGTGCTAAGTGACAATTTTTTCACATTCTTTTTCTTACATTTCCAAACATTTGTTGTTATTTTTAGCCGTTAAGCCTCATATATTGAGCATCAGTTAGTCCCATATCCTTACTTTTCTAGTCCATTATACTTAGAAAAGGTAGTTGATATAACGTTGACAAGCAAAGACTAGAAGTGAAACAATTGGATTATACTACTACTACTACTACTACTACTACTACTACTACTACTACTACTACTACTACTACTACTACTACTACTACTACTACTACTACTACTACTACTGCTGCTGCTGCTGCTGCTGCTGCTGCTGCTGCTGCTACTACTACTACTACTACTACTACTACTACTTCTACTACTATTTATTATTACAACCTATTATTGTAGTAAAAATTACAATAATAGTAATGATGATGATGATGATGATGATGTTGATGATGATGAAGAAGATGATGATGATGATGATGATAATAATAATAATAATAATAATAATAATAATAATAATAATAATAATAATAATAATAATAATAATAATAATAATAATAATAATAATAATAATAATAATCTTTCAAACATGACAAAAGTTTGGCGCGAATGGCAAGCCAAGTCAACGGATGCGATGCTCTACAACAAACAAGTCTTTACAAAAGAGACGAGCTTTTATAAATTGATGCATATCATCAAAAGGTGTTGTCGCTACAGCCACTTTGGAAGAAAATTAGTAGAATTGTAGAGGTTCTAACAATAAAATTGTCTCTGTAAACAACGTGCAGGAATTGGGACATTCATAAGGCAGATGACTGCCAAATGAGATGCTTTAAAATACATGTTATCGCAAGATGACTCCATACAGAAGCTATTGATTCGAATTTAGGAGCAATAGTTCTATGATTGGAAGATATTGCTCTACCTGGCTCGCTGAAAAAAATCCAGATCTTCTTTAGAGGGCCTGCGTTTCATGCTCTGAGAAAATAAATAATCACACTTATTAATTTATTTCCAGACATTTTTCTTACAATATATCTCCATTGTCAAAGGTTATTGAATTGCATCTGTTTATCCGATATACTAAGTCCAATTATTATGTCCAGTTTTATCACTGGAGGGCATTTAGTTTTAGGCTTTTCTTTTCTTTTAAGGTGTTAAGAGTCCGAATAAATTCATTGTGGCTTACGCTGCCCAAAGTTTTATTTTACTCAATTGATATAATGAATACTTTTTACTTTTTTTCTGTTCATCGAATAGCTTAAAGATCATGATCTGCAGTGCCTCTGCGAGGTGAAATATTTGTCCATTTATCTGCACACACACACACACACACACATATATATATATATATATATATATATATATATATATATATATATATATATATATATATATATATATATATATGTATTGCGTATAAGTATCACAATACATAAGAGTTTGTTACAATATGTTTCAAATTGCAGTCCAACCTGCCAAACTATTGACTGCATACTTTGACAGTGCCATAACTCTTACTTTCTAAGTATACAAGTATTTTAAAGTGTCTGAAGCGCAAACTTTTTCCAAACACAACAGTCTTCATCATCATCTTGATCATACTCCTCCTCCTCCTCTTCCTCGTCATCATCCTCATCATCATCATCATCATACCTCTCCAGCCCCACCACCATTATCAGCATCAGCAAAATCAAAATCAACATTATCACATCCCATATCAGATTAAAAAGGAGGCAATTTAATGGTAAAAAAAATCGACAACGGTAAAACGAATATCACTAGGAACACTTTCAACCTCGATAAGACTTTCATTCTTACCATTATAACAAGGACGGCAAATATGATGATAATGCCAATGATGGCGACAATGAAAACGATGAAGTTTTTGAAAATGTGGTCCTGTTCCCTGGCGCGTCTTTTTTCCTCCTCTATATCGTCGCTGTGAGGAGCGGCTTTAGAGGCCACGCCCCCTGCTCGAGCTGCCGCCGCCACTGGAGGGACCGCAACTTCGCTGTGGACTGCTGGGGCCATGGACGAGGAGAATCAAGGCAGAAAGATTCGAGAGCATTCTATTTAATTTGATAAAAAACTTACCCTTTTTGCTGTTGTCAAACCAGTTTACCATTAAAAGTCTCAAAGCAAACAGGGTGAAAGCTCATTCTTATATAATCGTTGTTTTTTTTTTCTTCAGCGATCAAAGATTATCAAATGGAAACGAAACAAGAAATTATATTAATGAAAAAATTCACAAAAATCAAATTACGAAGTTACATAATTTGGAGGTTGGACACATGCAAAAAACAAAAACAAAAACAAAAAAACAACAAACAAACCAAAGACAAAAAAAAACTCTTTTTGATTTGTTCATCAATTCTATATGGAATTTCTGACTTTTCACGACTATCCGTTATTATAATAAAAAAAAATCCAATAGGCATTAAATCTTTTCTGTAAAGTTTGTAAGGTCAGTAAAGGACGAATCCATTGTAGAAAAAATAAGAAAACGGCCAAGTAGACAAGTCATCAAATGCAATGCGATAAAAGCTTCTCATATGAAAATAAAGAACAGTAGTCTGTTTATTAAGAATGAGGCTTCTAGTAGTATAATCCTGTTTCAAGTATAGGATTAAAGACGGCCGGTATGGACTCGTTTTCAATCTTGGAATTTTTTTTTATACCTCCACATTTTCTCGCTTGTTCGTTTTACCTTGTTAGTTAAGATCATCTCCTGTCTTTTTGTGCGACATTCTAAGTCTTTGGTTCTCTTGATATTTTACTCTCGAACAGGATCACTGTTGTTATATGTAGATCTTAAATTTAAATAAAACTATTTCATTATCTTTTTTTTACGTATAATATGGATCACCCCTACCCCACTCGGTCAAACATATCTTTCATTCTATTCTCATATCAGCCTGGATCTCTTCCTTCTCTCTCCTCCTCTCTGTCTCGCTCTCTTTCTTCTTGGATAATCTAGAATAAAAAAGGAATACATGCGCGTGCTAATTTCCTGTCCTTGTCCTGACAGGTGTGATAAACAAAATCTTTCATGTTTGTCACATTTTTGGGACAGTTATCTCTTTTGTTTTCCCTCTGACCTTGTTAAGCGTGCTTTCGAGGCCATGTATGTTATGAACAAATAGAATTTCTATCACGTTGGACGTTATCTGATAACAGGTGGTTTTTGATCAAACAACTATGCAAATTACTCACCAAGTTCATCCAAGTCATCATGCCTCGTTGATTTGGACATCTGAGACAACCTGCGTTCCTCTTCTTCCAAGAGATTCTGATAATCAATCTCACTGTTTAGTTCATCGACAACATCGTCTTCTGTAAGATCATCGATATCGTCAGCAGCACCACCCTCTGCCAGCATCGCCAGTCGGACAGGATCGCTGGCTAATCGATTAGACTCTTGTTCATTGGGAAGCACAATTGGTGCCTCATTCTCGCTGGAACCTTCCTGTGAAGAAGTGGGAGCCTCCTTAACTGCTTGCGCCTCCTGGACAAGTAGCAGTTTATGCTTTGGTAAATTTGCTTCAATTGAAGACGCCAGGTCTATCGCTACTGAGTCGAACACGCTTGCATAGTCACCACCGACGAAAATCTTAAAGGGCATAAAATTTGCCTTTGTCGTTTTGGACTTTTCTCTTCTGTACCTGCGGGCTCCAGAGAGAAACCATTTTAAACTGCTCGACCTCGATGGTCTTCTCGGTGGTAGAGCCGACTGAGTCTTGTTCAGCCAGCTCATACTGTTCTCGCGGCGCTTTCTCCTTCCCTTCCTCTTTAAATCCTGCTTGATCTGAGCTAGTTGATTTTCCAGGTCCGCTTGCATGACCGCCTCATTTACCTGCTTGACTCTCTCATCTGTACTTTTCTGTGCTGGTGCAGCGGCTCCTCCAGCAGCAGACTCACCGCCAACGAAAGCGTCAAACTGTTCTAGTTCTGACATGATATCCTCCACACCCTCGGCGAAAGCCTTAGCTGCTTTCTCATGTTTCTGGGCATCCATGTCCCAAAGCTCTTCTTTTAGATTCATATTGACAGGGCGGACTTCGGCTAAAGCGGATATAAAAATATTAAAAAAAACCCAACAAAAAAAAAAACAAAACAAAAAAAAAACAACAACAAAAAAATAACAATAAAAAAACAACTAAAACATAATTTTCCTGATGGGAACAGCGGAACATGTTCAGAAAATAATAATCATTTGAAAGAAAATCTACTTTCCAATTTGATCCAATATAAAACGATCATTTTATTTCTTTTGAACACGTGTTTTTGAATAATATTGTAGGAAATTTATTTGTTTGGTAAAATATAAAATCTGAAGCTTATATGAACCACTTCATTAACTGTCTCATATTGATTTAACATAACGAAATAAAAATCTCACGATGAAACTTAAGACCACAAAGTGATAATTAATCCGACCTGTATTGACATCATATGGTCTGTTCATGATAATTATTAATCACACCTACAAAGGATTAACAAATATTACGATACAATGTAAACCTGCCCAAATTTGTGGGGGAAAAAACAGAAGTAAGAGCGGGGAAGGGGAGAGGGGATTCTATATAGAAAATGCAATAATAAATTGACCTTAATAGTCGAAATGTTATGTTCTGAAATTAAACATAGATCTAAATCTAATGAACATAGTGTAAGTTTAGTTCTAAATCTGATGTTTAACAAAAAAAAAAAACAACAAAAAACATAAAACAAAAAACAAAACAAAACCAAAAACCAAACAAAAAACCCGTTTCCCTTCCCCACCCCACAAAAAAAAAATGCACTGACAAATTGACACACCAAATGGTTTACTTTCAAGTTAAATCCAGATCTTTTTATGATATGATATCTTTAAGCCAAAGTCTTAATTTTTTGGGAGTTTATAACACTGTTTTGTTTCGTTTGCGTGTTTTCCGAGTTGATGCTTGTTTTTTCAATAACTGGGTAACATTTTTTTCTCTCTCGTAAAAATGAATTGACGATGCACTTCAAACTCAAGCCTCGGAAGTCTTCTAGGTTGATTCTATAAACTAAGCTAAAACATGGGATTAAATCTTAAATTTGAAAGCTTAATACTTTTAATGGGTTAAATTAGAAGCTTTTTCTTTTAAAAAAGTACTCCTCTGGACTGATATAGAACACCTATCCAAATTTGGTCAAAATTCGTGCAAAAATTAAAACTGCAGAGCATTTGGAAGTTTTGAGCAAGAATTTTTGAGAAGGTAACTTTGAAATGCTAAGCTCTATCGAAAAAAAAAGGAAGGCCGAAATTCATGTCCTTATTGATGTTCATTTTTAAAAGAAATAAAGGAATGTGAAATATCAAACTCGTTATCTCAAATGGTTGCAAGATGAAACAATCTCTACAGCCTTAAGATAGGTTTTTATCGATAGGAACGTCTCATAAAGACAAATTTAAATAGCAATTAGCTGATATTTTTTACCATGCTGTAGCTTTGGTCTTTCTCTATAAAGGCAGCACGAAGATGGCAAAAGGAAAATGTGGAAAGGAATAGCGTATAGTACTTATAACTAGATCATGCCAGTAGCATTGTTTGCCTCTTGATTATGTTTATTGCTTTGAAGAATGTGCAAAACCTCGTTTATCTCCATCAGTTTAATTGAAATAAAATTACTTTCTTCAATAATGTTAATGATTTTTAAATACGCTAAGTAATCTGCTAGAGCAGTAAGCTCTACTCACGTTGAAGCGGCTCAGGAACGGGTTTTGGTGGAACATCTCCAAACACCAAGTGAGATTCGCCGTGCTTGGCCGCCGCATCACCCAACTTCACCACCGAGACGCTTACATCCTAGCGAATCAGCAAAAAAGTTGTTTTTATCATTATAGGCACCAAAAGGATGCTACAGTACCATTTGTAGGGCAGACTTTGAAATTAGAGTCACAGCAGAAAAAGACGGTACAAGCGAGGAAAATGCGCAGGAAACTAAACCAACCAAAAGAAAATATATATAAAAAGAAAAAAAAAACAAACTGCAAGACCTAACTCTCATGGAGAACATAGATCTAACACCGATCATATTACCAGAAATTCAAAGATCCTGACGTTGGAAATATCCAAAACATCTTTGAAAATGGAAAATACCAAGGAAGATTTAGAAAATCTAATTTGAATTAAAAGATCATTATAGCTTCGATCATGTAGGATGCATAGAATGAGGGTCAAAAACATGTGAGAAAACAAATAGAAACTTTATTGGACACAACAAAAATTGTAGAGATAGTTTCAAGTTATTTATGGCAGGAAGGTTTGAAACCGACACTGGCATCTGAGTTAGAACCCTGATAATGATAATGGTACACAATTACACTTATCTATTTTGCATTTGTTTAGGTGAAACAAACTAAAATGTTTTTTAAATATTCAATAAATGTCAATGAAAGGGTCAAAGTGGTTTGTCAATGCCTAACAACATGTATTCAATCGAAAACAGAAATCCTTCATAACTGATTTCACAAATAAAAGATAATAATAATTCTTAAAGCATAATATTTTTCTGCAGGCGATATACTGACCTTGATGATAGCTCTGAAAATGATGATTCTTTGCCAAGATTCTTTCAGAACCTTAGCCTTGTTCCAAAGGTCAATCACGTGGTGCTTTATTGCCCATTTCATTTTAGAGTCTGTTGGAGATATCAGTAACCCAGCAACAGAAACGCTTGTCACTCCAGGTACATCAGCACCTGTTTCGCGAAAACAAAGCGCAATGGGCTTGAAGTTTCTGCTTGGCAAGATAGTTTGCACTTCATTCATGGTTGATCTTGCTTGAGACCATTAGCGAAATATTTTAACTGTTTTGTCATTTTCTAATGCTCAAACGTTACGCATCTTATTAAACATATAGCTCTCTTGAAAATGACCATAACCTTAAAGAACTGAAACATATCTCCATGAACTTCATTTTTTTTTTACTCAGAACAAAGTCGATCATTTGATTTAAGCATGCAAGTGTACCCCGCAGATGTTCAAATATTTTCCATGCTTGTATAATCTTGGCGTATTCGTTGGGCTGAAATGAAGTTTCACATCGATTTGGTCTCTGTAAGACAAAATCTCTCAGCTCTTGTCTCGTTTATTCTAAGCAAAGGCTGCACAAAATTTATACGTGAGAATACTGGTGCAAAATGTTCATGCCGGGAATGCGAAATGAAAGTGATAGCAAAGATACAAATGTACAAAGCGCTTGTTAACTCAGTGTTTTTATAGAAGTTGTGGCACACGACTACTTACCCTGACGGAATGCAGCGCAACAGCTGTACTCACATTTCAATAAGCAACTGAAGAACGTTTTCGACATTAGATAACTGCTGATGATCCCAGACTATTCTTTATATAACAAACACAATAGATTCCTCAATAGCTCAAACTTCGTTGAAATCTCTTTGACCATATTCTTTCAATAAACAGAGAATAAAGCAACTGAAAGTTTTTTGGGTCCTTAAGGTTCAAGTTGAGAGCAGGGTCAATGTCGGCTCACACTGACATTCTCCACAAACAAGTCGCTAATTTGACGAGCATTGCAATTATCCGGAAAAAACCCCAAAGATATCGAGTAGTTAAGAAACCGCATCCTACTATATAAACATCAACGGAATCGAGATTAATGCCATCAAGGATACGAGAAACAGTCGAGGCGTCCATAATAGAAAAATGAGATGCTGAGGACTAAAAAAAAGTAAGATAATACCTTTAAAAGCCATCACTGAAACTGCATAAAGTTTTAAAAATTCTTTTAGAAAAAAATGGAGATTAAAACTTTTTGTGCTACTCAGCCGCTTGGTCTATATTACTTGAAAAACTCATTTGCTGTAGGAAATGCAAAAAGCTAGAAACCGTTAACATTGAAATCAATAAACTTCTCCAGCCGTGTGACTTCACAACCAAGGTTGTCTCGATTCAAAGCTACTGCAGTAAAAAATCGACGTCTTGAGGGTTATTTTTGACTCACCGCAGTTCTTGTATTCCTCCAATTCGCAGGTGGAGTTAGTGAGGACAACAACATCCGTCTCTTTGAGCGATTTCACAAAATTCACCATGGGGCAGGAACATTTCTTGTGCGATGTGTCGAAGAGCCTGGGAATGAACGAAGCCGTGCTGATAGTCAATCATCTGAGGTTTTCTTCATCACGATCGACAGTCTTTGAGAATAATTTTATTGTTCTGATCCACCAAGTCGGTTTACTTTTAAAGGCTGGTCTGATATTTTACGGTTAGCAACAAGAGCAAATTAGATAAGGAAAAAAATCATAACTAAAACAGGAAAACATAGGGAAATAAGGCATGTGATATTTTTTTTTTACTAAAATCTGAAAAGTTTCGCAACCACTATGGCATTTTGGAAATGCCTTTTAATTGGCTAGCGTGATGCACAGTTAGAAGAAAACATTATAATGAATAAAATATCATGTTATTTAAAAAAAAAAATCCAAATTCATGTAGGTTTAAATTTTAATCAGTACCTTTTTGTACATTCTGTAGGACTCATGAAAATTCATTTATTCTCAAGAAAATAAAAATAATGACATCTTGTCATAGATCTTCATCCACGGGTGTAAACCTAGTTCTGCATTTGTGAAATCAGAGCTATGGAAATACAGATGTAGGCCAAAAATCATTGATGGAAATTAAAAGCGGCTCTAGGTCTTTCAGGAGATCCATGGCATTAAAAAAACTCAACAAAAGGCTAAGATACCATTAAGATGAAATCCCTTTGCATAAGCAATGATTAAAAATTCTTTAAAATTTCATTATATTTCGAGATTATTAGTCACCTTTTAATTTGCAGATTCGTAATAAATGAACAAAAATGAAATTCAAGC
>JAWDGP010006323.1:545000-600000 GCA_033675545.1 Elysia crispata | reverse complement strand
TTTTATCCTCTTATTCTTCTAAGGAGCAGTTCAGTGAAATTCGGTTCGGTACATCGATAATGCAAGTGTTTTAGAACATGGTGAATTCATAAAAAAAATAATTCCAAGCTAATTAAAGGATTTAAATGGAGAATCAACCGTTCCCTTTTCCCTAGGCCAGTTCTTCTTAATCCGGTTTCTGACGATCTGTAGGCTTAGTCATATTTTGCAATAAAGAGCAATGAAACTTTTCTCGAATGAATTGAAATATTAAGTCGTTTCTAAACATCTGTTAGACTAAACTATAAATAATTAAGTAAATGTAAAGGGCTAAAGCAGTTGACGATTTAGATATAAAATTTTTTCTAGGTTTCGACATACTAGATAAAAATTCATATGTAGTTGAATGTCAGAAAAATATTTTTACTATTACGAATAATAATAATAATAATATTAATGATGATGATGATGATGATGATAATAATAATAATAATAATAATAATAATAATAATAATAATAATAATAATAATAATAATGATGATAATAATAATGATGATAATAATAATAATAATAATAATAATAATAATAATAATAATAATAATAATAATAATGATGATAATAATAATGATAATAATAATAATAATAATAATAATAATAATAATAATAATAATAATAATAATAATAATAATAATAATAATAATAATAATAATAATAATCATTTTTTGTAAGATACTCATTGCAGAGTTGAAAAGCAAAGCAGAAAATCTTTAGAAAAAGACCTGATGAGAAAGCTGGTCGTAAACATTCCATGTTTTTAGCCTTTCTTTAGTGTAGTATCCCAATTTGTTCACTGTCTTTTATTGAAAGACCTTCTGCCCCCTCTTTGCCTCTTCATTATGCCGTATCTCAAGGATGTTTCTTTTCTATTTGCTTTCTGCCTGACCTCTGTTTTTGCGATGGATGGTCTCAATTCTTTGCTTTCAGCCTGTGTATGGAAGATTGCTTACTTTATTTTAATATATTCTTTGACTTTTTCTATGGCTTCAACAACTTTCCATTTTAATAGCTGGTTTCATGGACTTCACCATTGGATCTTAAGAGTCGTCGAGAGTTTTACATTTAGTATGGTTTTGTTGCACTAGTACCTTTTTAAAAAAACTGTCAGTGGAAGCTTTAGACTTTGCTGCATCACGTTGTCACACCTGGAAAGCACTAAGAAATTTCTAATAATTTACTTATCTAAAGGACCAGTGCGCCGATACTGACTAGACTAAGAATTTATTAACACATCTTAGTTTTGTGGATCTTCATTCTTCATACCATTGTAAATCTATTACACGTACAAAGGTTGTCCATTTCCTTATTTTGTATTCCGACCTCCTTTACTCGTCCTCTTTGGGCGTTTCCAGTCGTAGTCTTTCTTTCTCTCTTTCCATGGATATATTTGCGATATGATTTATGAAGTAAGGAGTTGCTAGCTCGGAGTCTAGTCTTTCCCAGTGTCACCTGTCTCTATAGAAGTCTTTCCGTCTCTCCCGAACATCCTCTGGGCAGTCCTCGGTAGTCAAAGGTCATGCCACATACGGTAGAGAGATACTCATAGGGGAACTGGAAATAAGAAATATCTTTAATTCAAGTATTCCCTTTAACACTCTAACCGTTAACGCTCATCAAAGCCCACTTCACTTGGCCCAACAGTGTGAGCTGGTCAAAATGTTCTAGGCTAGCCGAGTATTTTAGAACCTACTACGCTAAGCAACGTCGTCGTGACGTCACCTCGCACCCTGCCCTTGAGTGTTCTCTGAGCCCCAGGGGTGATGAACTTCACCAAGATAATGACCCTAGGTGCCTGCCTGCTTCCTATTTTATCGCTGGAAACTCCATCACAGATCATTGGGATTTGTGCTCTTGTCACTTAACCACTTCTTCTTCTCCTTCTTCTCGTCCTCCTCGGTGTCTTCCCCTTGTTGTTTTTGTTTTTGTTGATGTTGTTGTTGTTGTTGTTGTTGTTGTTCTTCTTCTTCTTCTTCTTCTTTTTCCTGTTCTTCTTCTACTCCTCGTCCTCCTCATCCTCATCCTCCTCCTTCTTGTTCTTGTTCTTGTTCTTGTTCTTCCTCTTCTTCTTCTCCTTTGTCTTTGATTCTCTCTCTCCCTCTCTGTCTCTGACTCTTTCTCTGTCCCTCTCTGTCTTTCACTTTCCCTCTCCCTCTATGTCTTTGACTCTCTCTCTTTCTTTTTCTTTGACATTCTTTTCCTCCCTCACTGTCTTTGACTCTCTCTCTCTCTCTCTCTCTCTCTCTCTCTCTCTCTCTCTCTCTCTCTCTCTCTCTCTCTTTATATTTTATTTGAAATGCATAGGGTAATAGTAATATTAAGTCGAAGATCTCTTGTATTTTCCTTTGAAGTTGATTTAAAAACACTATTCTGAAATTGTAATCTCTGCTTTTCAGATCTGGTTTTTTTTTTACGAATCTTGACGACTTAGTTACCACAGTTCTGCGTGTAAGACTAATGATCTGCACAAAATAGAATACAATAACGTGTAGCCGTTCAAATTTGATAGACGGTTTAAACACGAAGAAGCCAAGCGATCAGGAAAATCTTCAAATAAAGCACAATTATTCTTACGGAATAGTTTTTCAGGAAAAAAAAAATAGAAAACAGAACGTGAATCAAAATTCTCTACACCATGCTAAGTTCTAGTGCTCAACAGATCAGCGGGCTAAGATAAATAAAAGGAAACTACAGTATTACTACTGTTAAGTTTACTTAGTCTGGTGCTCTGATAAATTGGATACGTCCAGTAGCCTTATTTTATCCTTCAAAATATATATATATATAACTAAAATTGATAAGCACATTTTTTAGGCCTTTTTTGAACCTTGCCTCTAACATTGATAACTGTTTCTTACAATCATTTTCTTCAACTATCCCCACCCTGACAGATACGTAGCCTTTAACTATTCTGATTATTGTTAAGATCATGTAAAAGGGTTAAGGGTAGATTGTTTAAATACAGCCCCAGGAAAACTGTTACGTGGAGAAACACCCGAATCAAACTAAGCTTACAATGTTACAAGGCCAGGTGATCGACGAGAACTAATCCCGTGTGCTATAAAGCTACTACTGTACTAGATCTTGCACTCAATCAGTCTCTCCTTGTTTATGCTGTACTCATCAAAGCTAAGGTACAGATTACTCGTACGGCTAAATGAGGAAGGAGCTGCGTAATTTATTTAATACTTGACTAGCGAGTTTGAAAGATGCTCATCTTCACTCAAACACTTACTCATCTAACGAGGCAGACAGCACAGAAAATAAAACGCTGTAAGTGAAGTGAACAAGAAATACACAAACGATTTTTCTGATCAAAACATAGGGATTCGATCCCGCTGGCGGTTTTAAGAATCCTAAATATATGAGTATACTAGAAAAAAAAAGTAAAATATTGAAAAAAAAAAAAAAACCAACGTAGCTTGAATTCCCAAACTGATTGCTGTATGACCTTTTCCCTATTTTTATTCTAACAGACCGAAGCCCTACATAAGGCTGCCTCAAAGCAATAAATATACACGGAATGAAACCCCTGAAATTTTCTTTAAATATAGACAATAATAGTGGATTGTACAAAAAATTTAACTTTTACTTAAGAATAATATTGTTTATCCATGCGAACATTTTATATTGGCTTTTTCACTTTCCTATATTTTTTAAAATTTTGAACACCTCTGCGTTTTTTTGTTTTCAACTCTTTACACACATGCGTATCCTTTAAAGTCTTCTCTTTTCTTTTCAGTGTCTCTCTTTCTGTGTCTGTCCTACTCTTGCGATATGATGTCACAACTATGCCTCTCACACATTCTGTTTCAGACCTCTTTTTAAAAATTAACATACGTTTAAGGGGGATAACTTTACTTCAGAACTTATCTATATCTAGATACATATTCAGTTGGCCTTTCTAAAGGTTCAGAGATCCGATGAAAGAGCAGTTTAATTTAGGATCAGTTCAGAGCTATAGAATAAAAGAGATCAAAATCGTGGTACAATTTGAAGAAATCTGTCTGAAAGGTCTGTGGGAAAAAAATTACTCAGTCGCACCATGTAAACCTTATAATTATTCTTAAAACTTTGTAAGTTAGCTTTCTAAATCCATCAGGCTAAGATATTTTTTAATAGGCATTGCGCAGCTTTTTTAGTTAATGAAATTCTGCTATGCTTTACTTACAGAATGGTTGTGAATCACCAAGGGACAGTTCGTGGTCTCAAAACAGTAAAATTTTGTTGGCTTTTAAAAGACAGTGTATTTTTCATGCTTTGAGGTTTCCTTTATTATATATACATGTTATCAAATTACTACCTTCTCTTTTATTATAGATCATGGGACGTTCAAACTAGTTGCAGAGATTTCGAAATAGCTTTTAGCGGGGTCAGTTACCTTAGTTTTCTCTATTAAGGAACTAAGTTTTACATGTACACGAAGAAATGGCGTCTCCCTTCTCCATTCAAAAGAAAAATTCAGGTTACTTTTTTCAGCTTTACCGATTCAGCCGCTGTGTCTGCCAATCTGTTGCTTGCTCAATCATGGCTTAAACTCTTCAGGGTTTCTACTAAACAAAGACGACTTTGAATTTCCTGGAAACATAAAGTGGCTCTAGAGGAATTGAATTTATATAAATAACTTTTATGCCCATTTAAAACATTTCTGATTAAATCGACCGAGGAGTGTCTAGGCTACACTCAATCACTGGACATAAATAAGTAAAGGAGAAAAACTACCAATTTCTTTTGTTATGTGCACATTTTCTGTGAGATGAAGATTAAAGAGCGCAGCAAATCAGAGCACAGCATATGCTGGTACAGTGTAGTGAAAGTGCCGAAATTATGATTGTATAAGATATTTTCATTACACCTCGGAAGTAGAAAATGAATAGAGCAAGTCGTTGTTTAAAAAAAAAAAAAAATCAGATAGTAGGTGAAGTTTACATGAAATTTGGCGAGCCTTTATCTGGATGACAAATTTAAAAAGCTTCAAGGAAGGAGATAGATAATTGTGAGAGGAAAATTTTTAGTAAGTAATCAGTGAGCCAAAGTGGAACAGAGAAACACGCAGATACACGTGCAAAACAAATAAAAAAGACCTGATCGTGAAGAATGGTGGCAAAGTTTTTAGGTTTTTGCAACTTGTGACGAAAGAGTAAGTTAGTCGTATTTTGCAACTTGTGACAAAAGAGTAAGTTAGTCGTATTTTGAAACTTGTGACGAAAGAGTAAGTTGGTCGTATTTTGCAACTTGTGACGAAAGAGTAAGTTAGTCGTATTTTGCAACTTGTGACGCAAGAGTAAGTTAGTCGTATTTTGCAACTTGTGACGCAAGAGTAAGTTAGTCGTATTTTGAAACTTGTGACGAAAGAGTAAGTTAGTCGTATTTTGAAACTTGTGACGCAAGAGTAAGTTAGTCGTATTTTGAAACTTGTGACGCAAGAGTAAGTTAGTCGTATTTTGCAACTTGTGACGAAAGAGTAAGTTAGTCGTATTTTGCAACTTGTGACGAAAGAGTAAGTTAGTCGTATTTTGCAACTTGTGACGCAAGAGTAAGTTAGTCGTACTTTGCAACTTGTGACGAAAGAGTAAGTTAGTCGTATTTTGCAACTTGTGACGAAAGAGTAAGTTGGTCGTATTTTGCAACTTGTGACGAAAGAGTAAGTTAGTCGTATTTTGCAACTTGTGACGAAAGAGTAAGTTAGTCGTATTTTGCAACTTGTGACGAAAGAGTAAGTTAGTCGTATTTTGCAACTTGTGACGAAAGAGTAAGTTAGTCGTATTTTGCAACTTGTGACGAAAGAGTAAGTTGGTCGTATTTTGCAACTTGTGACGAAAGAGTAAGTTAGTCGTATTTTGCAACTTGTGACGAAAGAGTAAGTTAGTCGTATTTTGCAACTTGTGACGAAAGAGTAAGTTAGTCGTATTTTGCAACTTGTGACGAAAGAGTAAGTTAGTCGTATTTTGCAACTTGTGACGAAAGAGTAAGTTAGTCGTATTTTGCAACTTGTGACGAAAGAGTAAGTTAGTCGTATTTTGCAACTTGTGACGAAAGAGTAAGTTAGTCGTAAAGAGAAACCAGAGCATTGTAAATTTCCTATCTAGTCTACAATGAAGTTTTATGAAGAAACTAATAAAATGTATAGGGTTTAAGTAATGCCTTGTGATTTTTTCACGACATTCAATTGAAAATTCCTCAAGAAATATTCAGAATAAGCATGAACATTTTAGTTCGATATTTTAAAGATTTTATCGACTCAAATATTGTCAGCTTTAAGTATCTCTGAATTAGAGATAAATAAATACTGTTCATTGCGTTCCATCGAAAATTGAGTAAACGGCTGAAGGCAATGAAAGATAATTTCAGGAGACTAAAGTAACACGCTATCTCTAGAGAATGCTCCTCTGCAAGTTCAGATAGGCATCTTCTTGGTAATGGGCTCTCGCGGAATCTGAAAAAAAAAAAAAAGAAAGAATTTTGAACATTTTTTGTAATGATTGACTCTAAGATTTGACGGAAGAGACGTGTTTACATCAGAATTAACCCTTACCACTTGCTTTGCGCAGGCAGCACATACAGACCGGAATTTCTGAGCCAAGATCAGGCTGGATGTAAACTGAACGCAAGTAATCAGTCGAATAGTTTTTGTTTTGTTTTTGTTTTTTCTTTTAGTCAAAACAAGTTCCGACAATCATTTCCCATGTTAATCCTACGTGTTTGATACTTTAATATGTACTTTTGATAAGAAAATCATCACAATTTAATGACCTGTGATGTGGAACATGATAAAAATCAACCTCTACTATTCTTTCTATAGCTGTTATTGCATGTGCGTAGGAAATATAAAAAAATAAACTTTAAAAACAAGTCTAGGAGCGTCTGGCTTATTAAAGGATTGGAAGCGCTGTCAAAGTTAAACCAGTTTTTAGAGAGGTAGAGGGGGAAGTTGCATTCATTTTTGCAGAGAGCGAAGATGTTTAATTACAATGGCATTAAAGTCCTTTACCTATCCCTGTATTATATGATTCTTTTTTGTCAATCTGGCGGAGTTTTAAAGTGATTACTTTTACATTGTAAATTATATCATATAATTATGATATCCTGAAAACAAAACTATCAATGTCATCTAACACCATGAACGATAATGAACTTTTTTTTTTATGGCACGTTCACTTACTGCAACGCCACACGCATGAAATGAATGTGACGGTAGAAAGTATGCAGTGATCATACGCGAGTCTTAAGAGAAGGGAAGTAACTCGAAAAAATTAAATTTGGCTTTGAATTGAGTGAGAAGGTCCTTTGTTGTCTTATGTCAATGCCATGCAATAAAGGCTTGAGCTGAAAGGGTCCACGTAATCTCTCTTTATCTTTGAGTTTTTTTTTTTTTGATCTGGTGCTTCACTAGCTAGTCCTGATGCAGAATTTCTAACAGGTTTCATGAGTTTCACTGTATTTACAGTTTGGCGGTGCGAATTCCATGTAACGTCATTTAAGTTGTTGGGAGTAGAAATGAAGCGGTGTAACCTTATTACAAGTATTTTGATCTATCGCGTTTAAAACATTCAGTAAAGACTGGTTCAGACAGATGTCTTGCTGATTCAGAATATATATAGCTAAGTGAGTCATTAACCAAGTTCATACTGTTTATTAGTAGAAGCTAAGAACAAGTAAAATCACTCAATAATGCACATACTTCAGACCGCTATCTGTTTTCAAACTTGCAAAACTCTTTATCTACAGGCAGCCTTTACTTCTCACAAGCACTATCTCTCTTCTCGTGTTCCTCCTCTCTCGACGAGCTGGCCACATGCATTGTTCACTTAACTTTTGCTCTTCATACGAGTGATGCATGTGGTTAAAAAAATGAAACAAAAAACAAAAACAAAAAAAAACAACAAAAAAAACAAACAAACAAACAACAAACAAAACAAGAAACCCTACTTATTTGAAGATACTACAAATAAGTCAAACCAAGCACACTATCAAAAGGAAAGCAATATAAAAGCGAACAAAAATGATTTTCTCATTCAATTACAGTGCTCATCGATTCTCCGCCGCCTCCTCAGAAGGCAAGCACCCCTCACCACCTCCTCTCCCCTCCCCCTTACATCCACTCATACCTGCCTTACACTCATATCTCACCGCACCACTGCGAGCCGCCGTGACAGCAGCACGAGCTCTGCCCGCTGATGCCTCCTGTATTTAAGACAGATTCACCCACAAAAAGCGTATGTGAGTAGATCCAGATCCCACAAAAGGTGCATACCTGCAGACACTGTGCGCGCAAAGAGGTTCACCTGGGTGTGTTTCACTAACTTGACATGTGAGCAGAGTAGATTTCACCACGTTTAAATTGTTACCGCATGTCTCCTTCATTTTTATACCTCTCTAGTTTGCTTTCTCTTCCGTGCGTATATGTTTTGTCTCTCATTTTCTTTTGCAATTGCTCGGTTATCGTCTTAAATTTTCATCTTTTTCTTCTTGGCAAACTAATGATTTCTACGACATCCCTCTCTCTCTCTCTCTCTCTCTCTCTCTCTCTCTCTCTCTCTCTCTCTGTGTCTTTCTCTCTTCTTTTTATTTCTAAGTCTCCTATCTTTGTACCTATCTACCTACTTATCTATCAACCTACCTATTTATCTATCTATCTATCTATCTATCTATCTATCTATCTATCTATCTATCTGTGTATCTCTCTACCTATTTATCTCTTTAAATTAGGCAATGCATCATTATTTTCCATTCAATAACCCTGCTTACCATCATATTCTTATACCAGTTGCTCTCTTAGTATGCATGGCTGCTTATTTATTTTGTTTTCATTCAAACTGCTCTCCCCTTCCTCACTCTCTCCTTCCTTCCTCTCACTCTCTCTCTCTCTCTCTCTCTGCTTTACCAATACATAATCTTTTATTTGTCCGTCTCTGTTGACTTCAACCTTCAGCTAAACCATTGTAGCGTAGAATCAAGACCTGTGGAGTCGGAAACAACGAGACTCTCTTTATGCACTAAGAGAGACGACTGTTTTCCGCAACAACTGACCAAGAGAGAAAGAGCGAGCGCGGTCTGTCAGGTAAGTGGTTTAACTTTTAACATTTCACTAGATTTGATAATAGAATAGATCCACAACAATAGCAACCTTCTCTGCCTAACACAAGCACAGCCGGATTTTTCGAGGGATTATTCAAGGTTTTATAAAAAAAAACAAAACAACAACAACAACAAAAACCAAACAAACCCAAAACCACCGCATTTTTAACAAGAGTACGTCACGTTCTGAGAACACCACTTGAGAATTTTAAAATAAAACTAGACACAATACCGCTCTAGTTCAGTAATGATGTCTTTTATCTTCTATTTTGTTGTTTAGTATAACAATCCAACTCAGCGCTTACACACTTTGGAATCATATCCATATAGAATATGACATTGAAAAATTATAATTGTTACAACACATGCAATCACAACAGCTTTCATGCATACTACAGCATGATTTTTCAAATTGAACTAAGGTAGGTAGTGGAATGAATGCGTATTTGATATCTTTTTTAAGTTTCTTCTGACTGTGTCTCTAAGTTTCTGTGGTAGGGCTGCTCCAGATCCTCGGTACCGCAGCACTGAAAGCACTTTCGCCATACTGTACATTTTAGGTCTAGATCTTCTTACATACAAAACTTTTTTTCCACTCGACCGAAAGAATTGTGAGGGCGGGGGAAAGACAAGATTTAACCAATATCTAAACGCAGTGCCATTAAGACGTTTGTAACGGAGAATCCAAGTCTAATGTTTAATGCGTGATTTACTGGTAACAGTGCAGATGTTAAAGGAGAGGTACTACATAGTCCGGCTTTTAACACCCTAGCAGCACTTCGGCATTTTTGTAACCTATCCAGGATGTGGTCAGGTTAGTATCGAACAAATATCAAAAAAATTACAATAGTCAAGCCCTAGGAGAAGAAAAGCTGACGTAAGTGTCTTTTTCGATGTTTCGTTCAGAAAATTTGTCATAACACATATTCTCTGTAATTTAAAATGTGCTAGCTTACAAAGATGATTTACTTGAGACTCTATCTAATCAGGTTGATCGGTGGTTAGTCAAAACTTAACTTTATTTCATACTTCTACATTCAAACACAAAACAATCATACTCTCTTGCTCGGACGCTAAATGACAAACGAAATAAGTAAAAAATGGATGAACAGTGAACAGTGGTTTTTACTTTCATCTTCATGGTTTCCACTCCATCCAATATAAAAAGAACCAAATATGCCTTTGCTCGGATTACTTCTTTAATTTTAACTGGACAAAAGGTTGGTTGAGTTAAAAAGGGAAATTAAAAAACAAAACAAAACTAAACAACAAAAAGCAAGGAAAGAAAAAAGAAGACAAAAAATGTAGACGTTAAGTAGCGCGTAAATCATTTCTGTAAACACACACACACACACAAAATAATGATAATTCATGCTGCACTTTTAAGTTTCAGATTGCTCGTTTGATGGGACTGTAGGTGTGTGGGTTGGGATAAAAGTTTGAAAATCCTCCTCTTTCGTTAAATGTAATGATTAAGATGTTTCCTCTGTTTCTTCTTCCATGTGATTTTATACGCGTTGTTTCAGACAATGTAAAATTGAACAACAAGTTTTACCGGTTTTAAAACTCCCATCATTTTGGAATCTAACACCTAAACGATGCACACAATTCCCTTGGCATGTTTAGAACTGTTGCGTCTACCTGCGCAGGAATGTATTAACATTTTTCTGGCTCTTTGCAAGCTGTTTTTTTCTTCTTTCACCTGCAGCAAAAACACTATTGCAAGACAAAGAAATGCAGAGTTTTGTTCAATTCCTTCTGCTTAAAAAATAAATAAATAAAAAAATATAGATTTAAAAACAATAATATCCATAGCTCCAAATAGTCCCCAGACGATTTGCTCCTAGCGTCACAATTACAATCACCACTAGCCCACTCAAGATTTTCCGACAGGTGAAGAATAAACACATTCACAACAGTGCTGCAGCAATAGCAATAACTGAACTAACTTTTAAAGGCTCTATGGAAAAGCTGTCTTCAATTATTCTTTAAAATCAGGAAAACACGTAATCACCACTGTTTTAAAACAGAGAATTTCAAAGACATTTTCGAAAAGACTTGCTTTTGAAATTAGAACAGCTTCTACACTCGTTCATTAGCAAGGCCTATGCATATCTTATTACTCTGCTGGGTGCATACTTTTCACTATCTTATTCATACAAGGACGGAATACAGCGTTGATATATTAGAAAGCATAGCATTTGATCTCGAAGTCATTTATGTGTTTTGCAGAACGGCGGTCAGCTAAAACATCTGTAATGTAATCCCTAGATTTAATATGACCAAACCAGCTATTTTATTTTGGAGTTTTTCCATTGCATATGCATTGACGCCAGAAAGACTTGCAGAAAACAATAACCAATTTTCCTGAATATCAAACAGAAATTTTTAGTTGTAGTTTCTTACAAAAATGCGTATGGTGTAAGCTCACCTAAAAAATTTAAGAGGGGTGGGCAAGTAATGTTATGTGATGTGTTGTTTGAACTCAAAATAATCTTTACTGCTCATCACTAGATTTTTCAGGATAGATCGGAGCTGTGATATAAGCCATGCTTTTCTCAAAGTTGCCGTAGATAAATTTATTAACTTCTTGGAAAATCCGTGTAGGTGGAGATTTCACAGCAGACATGGGTTTCACAAGAGCAGGCTGTCGACTTTGAAATATTAATTCTAATTATAGCCACACGGTGCGCACTATGTACCACCTAATAGTGCATGAAAATGGAAAAGAAACTTAATTTCTAGTTTACCTCCATAAAAGATAGAGACTTAAAGATATAATATGCTATGATTATTCTATAAAAAGTGCTTTTCGAATTTTAGTCATACGAGTATTTTGTTGTATCTCCAGGATCACAATTGCTATTAAATACCAGGGTGTACTTTTCTCCTTTAGATCAAAACAGTTGTAGAGATTTAGTCAAGAAGTTAATTTTTCTACCAAACATTTCTAATCATGTTTATTTTATAGCGCTAGTGATATTTCTGTCAACTAAAAACTAAGCAAAGTAATAAATTGTTTATCAACAATCTCTGGGAATTCAACTTCACAATTAGATTACTTTGAAGTATAAAAATCCCTAATATTTATTATGCTTTTAACGACATAATATTTCAACAGAAGAAAAACAATGTAGAAAGATCACTGTTAATCACGTATTGCAGTCTAATTAAGTTCTTCCACACCCAAAAGTATAACTAAGTTATATATAGTGTCTAGAGTTGAGCTCTTTTAATTCACAAATAAGCAACCACAGAAACTATTTGATGCGCGTTTTTCGTGTTTGGATACAAAAGGAAAATGTGATGACAATCTTGAACCCATCCTTTATAATATTTTTCAGTTGATAAAGAATAAAACTTTGAAGTCTTTTGTAGAAATTTATTGTGAAATGCGAATGCGGTTTATATCCATTTTAATTCAGATCTTGTAACAGTTGCACGGTTGTGAATTAAAGATTTGATATGATTTTAGTCCTTATAAAAGATTAAAAAAAAGATATCATTCAAGCAAATCCACATGTCCTCTAAACGATTGCGCTGGTATTTGTTTGTTGTCTGAAACAACCTGTCCACATCATGGGGATTTCTTGCGTTTTTTGTATATCAAACTTGAACCGCTCATTAGCCAGGGTGGATCTGGAAAGATGGTGAGGCCCTAAACTTGAACCGCTCATTAGCCAGGGTGGATCTGGAAAGATGGTGAGGCCCTAAACTTGAACCGCTCATTAGCCAGGGTGGATCTGGAAAGATGGTGAGGCCCTAAACTTGAACCGCTCATTAGCCAGGGTGGATCTGGAAAGATGGTGAGGCCCTAAACTTGAACCGCTCATTAGCCAGGGTGGATCTGGAAAGATGGTGAGGCCCTAAACTTGAACCGCTCATTAGCCAGGGTGGATCTGGAAAGATGGTGAGGCCCTAAACTTGAACCGCTCATTAGCCAGGGTGGATCTGGAAAGATGGTGAGGCCCTAAACTTGAACCGCTCATTAGCCAGAGTGGATCTGGAAAGATGGTGAGGCCCTAAACTTGAACCGCTCATTAGCCAGAGTGGATCTGGAAAGATGGTGAGGCCCTAAACTCACCTACCGCTAATGGGGGATTCGAACCCGCAGAGAAAGACTGCGGTTATCAAGGCGGACTCTCTAACCCGCGACCGCCGCTTCCATTGCGCTAGAGAACACACTCACTCACACACAGAGATTCCACCGAGGCACGTAAATCAATCAAGGATTTTAGACAGATTTTAAGCTACATTGTTGTAAGTCTTGAGCAGTGAGTATTCAGCGATCAAAAGCATTTAGACAACATTTCATCGTATCATTTTCTGCACACCTCTGAGCACTCTCATTCTGTGTTTTTAGACGGTTTAGGTTCCCTAGTGTAGGTACTGTTTTGCCTGCCGGGGAAGGTAACAGGCTGATTCATGCTTTAGCCACTGCTTTGTTTATGGTCTAGGAGATTATGCAAGACGTTATAACGTTACTGTTGCGCCACATACTCAAGTGAGAGGCTGTTGTTGTAGCCTAATTCCTACTGAGAGCATACCACCACGGTAGAATGTAAGCGGAAAAAAAAAAGTAAGCAACTTCCAATAGGCTTCTGTGCTTTTTTTTATTCCTTAAAAACAGAGAATTCTGTCGCCATAGTCCATTCTCTGACTCATCTCTTTTTTCCTCCCTCTATTTGAAAGCGCCACATTCAGCTCAATAATCATCTTTTTTAAATGAGCGAGACAACGACAACCGACGCCCCCATTCGACCGGCGTCAACAGAATGATGCAGTGAACAAAAACAGAAACAAACTAGTGCCAATACAATTTTCTTTAGATGGAGCTCTTGACTATGATGCTTTTCTATGCAGAGTTTTTAGACTACAAAAAAAAAAAAAACAACCGCGCTTGTCTCACGTAAAAAAGAGGTAAAAAAGAGAGGAAACCTTCAACTCAATGAAAAAAAGATGCATTTCAAATACAGTTACATTGAGATTGAATAACGAAGCAAATTTGAGAGAAATCGGTATCCTTCTAAAACTAAACACCTTATTCATGTTAAATAAAAGATTTCAGAAGAAAGCAAGTTTAATTCAAGCATTTTATTTTAACTGAGAATCAAAGTTATAAGCTGATAGATACCGAAACAATTGAGTAAGAATAAGGAGGGTTGAAACATAACTGTTGATGTATACTAGAACTAATTTCAAATGTAACTCGTGACATTTTAGTAACAAGTTATCTTAATCAATCCACAATAATGACCTTATTTTTTTAGTAAAACAATACAAAAAGATAAAAACTGAGTTCTTTTCACTGCCGATTCGAAGATACGTAAATATATTTTACAAGCTGGGGTACCCGTTCATATGAACAGGTTAAATACAATAGAACAGTCTCTTTGAAAGGGAAACTATAAAGTGAGCCCAATATAATTTAATTTAAAATTTTAGTCCAGCTTATGCCTTTTTCTACTTTGAGTTCATATGGTATATATCTATATCTGGCGGGTTCTTCGCATAAGGCTCGTCAAATATTTTTTTTTTATTATCCTTCAGTGTAAAGAAAAAAATAGTACGATTCTTTTCCCATAAGAGGTTCACCCAGAGACTAATTCAAGAAAAAATGTTTCGTTCTATTTGGAACTCATCAGTGTGGAGCAGAACATAGTAGGAGACTTCTTACTTAGGAGGTTCATCCACAGACATATTCAAGAGAATGTGCCTTCTTTTTAGAACTCATCAGTGTGTTGGAGCAGAAGATAGTTGGAGACTTTTCCATAATTTGGTTCATTCAAAAGAGGATGATCTAGATCTAGATCAACTTGACCTTAACTCATGCTTGGAATATTTCGTCCAATACAAACTCGTGATGCTGATAATAGATCTAAAATCAGTTAGGTCTAGATCTAGATTCTAAATTATAGATCTCGATGTGGATAGATTGCTCGATAGAATGCATTGGTAGTCACGCCATTTGTAATTTATTTTAAGCGGTATGACGTCTTAAAACTTGGATTGGATTTGAAGATGGGCAACGAAGAGAACCAACCGAGTAGGCCTACCGGTAATATAAAAACCATGTCGGAAAATCCAATAGCAAACTAACTTATATTTAATTATAATAATTTTATTAAAATACAAATCAATAAAAAGGGACCAGGTAAACATAGCATTTAGTAAGGTCTATCTACTGTGAAAATTTCATAAGATTTGGTCGAGCCGTTTTCGAGCCTTAGGTGAACAACCTGCCGAATCTACTAAAATATATATATATATGTCTAGATAATGATAGATAAATATGTATATATATATATACATATATATATATATATATATATATATATATATATATATATATACACATATATATATATATATGTATATATATATATAAATAAAATCTATTTAATTGTATCACCTAAGTTTTACCAGTATGCAGAGGGTGGAATAGCATGATCAAAATTATTATAATTCACAAATGGCTATTCTTTTGAAAACCTATGTTAAATTGAATATTTGTATTTATTGCAAGCGGCAAATATTTGCGGATTTTCTATTTGTGATAAAAATACTTGTTTCAAGATTGTCAAACATGATTGAATGACTTGGGAATCATTCACAGCTAATAACTGGGTGGACAAGCGATAAGGCAACAAGTGTAACCCCCTAATCCAAAAATTGATTCATTTTTGAAAATTTCATGGAATTTTTAGGCAGAACGAAGACTTTTGGTTATAATGGCTATTAACTGATTTTATTTAGTTCAAAGAATTCTATAAATGCGTCACTACTTTGACTAAGGTTTCCAAGTAACGGTGAGAGCGGAGAAAGGAACATCAGTACAATTTGGTTCGTGTTTGGGGTCAGTGGATAGTTCACCTCATGCCAAAAATAGATCGTAGAGGTCGATCCTATCACACGTAAGATAAGAGAAATTGGCGTTCCTATTTGCGGTCCAGTAGACAGAAAGTCGGATAATATAACATCCAAACTTACCATTAAACCTACGAATGAAATATAACCTCCCTTCAGCATCGATGAGTTGGCCGCTTCTAAGCGGAACATGATTGTTACCTAATTGATTTTACGCAATCAAGCTGCGCTGACATTTAATTAAACAACAAAATGCCAATTTATTCAGACACTTCTTTTAAATGAGTGTTAAAATTATTGAAAAAAAAAACAACCAACAAATTAATAGTGTTTAAGATCATTAGTTAATTTTTGATAAAAATTTTCTGTTTTAAGGACTTTTTTCACAACAGTATTTTGTGAAGAATCCGGACCCTACTCCTGGTCCCCCCCAGGCTCGGATCGAGTTCGGGACGCACTTTACTTAGCATAATATGGACATTATTACTATTTTTGTTATGAATTAATTAAAGCCTTAAAAATACAGATATCTTTATAAAATGAAAAGCATCCCCCCCCCCCCCCCCGGAAATCGGAAATATAAATTAACCTACTACAGAGCGATCTACATTCAAGTCCATAACGTTGTTTCTGAAAGACTAGAAATATTCTGTTTTGATGCATATTGACTTTCATACTTTTTCTTATCTCTATCTCTCTATTGTTGTTGTTATTGTTGTTGTTGTTGTTGTTGTTGTTGTTGTTGTTGTTGTTGTTGTTGTTGTTCTTCTTCTTCTTCTTCTTCTTCTTCTTCTTCTTGTTTTGTTTTTCTTCTTCTAGTTTTGTTCTTGTTCTAATTTTTCTTGCTAGTCTACTTCTTGTTCTTCTTGTTCTTGATTCTGTTCTTGTTGTTCTTTTTCTTTCTCTTGTTCTTGTTCTTCTTCTCCTACTTCTTTTTCAGCCCTTCTATTCATAATCATTAATTTTTGTATTATTGTTTAATTTCTTTTCCCATTATTGTCATAACGTGCCGACAATTTTTACAAAAGCATTTAAGTTACCACTTAAATCCTTTCTCTCCCACACGCACCAAAGTGATCCATTCTGTTCTTTTGTTTTTTCGCGAGGCGAGATTTGAAAGGGGTTTGGGGAGGAAAGGGCCATGACGACAAATGTAGAGGGCGATGGTCTGGATTGTGAAGACAAGGTTCTGAGCCTTCCCGGCATGCTGCTCTCCACCGGAATCTGATAATCTGCTGGCCTGTCTGCATTGTCTACAAGCTTGGCCCAAATCAAGTCTGCACGTGCATGCTTGTTAGGGAGATAACTGTGAGCACAAGGTCTTGCTACCTGCATGTCAGACCGACCAGACAGACCGTGGTGCTGCTGCCTATGAGTAGCAGGCAAAACGGCACATAATACAATGCTAACAATGAGCCTAACAATTTTCTTAACCTATTTTCCTGCTACGAGTTGAGTGTTCCATCTTGACTTTAACTGGTCCTCATCATTAGAGCTCACAATATTCTCTCATAATAAGAGAGTTTACCTTTAAATGCTTCCATTAATAATAAGGCAAAAATTAGGCGTCGAATGTTAATGAACTCAATATTATATTGAACCCTATTTTCAGTTGCAATTAAGCTTTAGAATTTTCGTTTGATAGTGAAAAGATTTTTTACAATTTTTTTTTTTTTTTTTGTAATTTCAACGGGATAAAGTGAAAGTCTTCCGAACCATCCATTGTATTGAAGAAAGGCTTTTCACAAGGCAGCACGTAAAAGAAAACGGCCTTGACGACGCTCCACTGTGTCTGTGTATGATAACATTACGCAGCCAGCCCATTTTCTTATTAACGATTGAAAGATTGATGGGGTATTTCCACAACCCAGTTCGCAACAAACTGGGAGCTTCATGGGTGAAGCAGGAACCTAATGGAAGATGTAAGGTGCTGATATAGCTCTGCGTGAGACAAAAAAGAAAAAAAAGAAAACAGCATAAAGCTGTTCCTTGAGACAAGCAGGCGGTATATTTAGCTTTAGGTGCTCCTGGTAGTTCCTCTTTGAGAAGAAAAGAATGACATCCTAATTTTTATCTGCAGACCTCTTCACAAAGTTATCCGTTTAAGATGCAAACTATTTTTTTTTCTTTTAACAAGAGATCTATTAGATCCTTCTGTTGTTCATGAATTGATTAGCAAAGCCTGAAAAACATCGCGACATAAGCAACAAAAACAATATGATTCTTATGTCGCAAAGACTTATTTAATCGATCTGTTAAACCACAACAAACAATGTTTGTGTTTCCCCAGGCCAGAATTTTGTCATTGAGATCTATATTCAAAGGAGCCATTTTGCACACTTTTAAATTCTTATTATTTTCTTTCCATATAGATATCTGCTCCTTTCTCTCTCTCTCTCTCTCTCTCTCTCTCTCTCTCTCTCTCTCTCTCTCTCTCTCTCTCTCTCTCTCTCTCGGTCTCTCGGTCTATCTCTCTCTATCTCTCTCTCCTTCACCCCCTCTCTCTCTCCCTCTAATTCTTTAAACATGTCTAATGATGATAATAAGAATGAAAAACCTAGCGTTTGAAAAAATTATCCCCTCTTGAAATAAAGCCAATAAAAAGGCACAAAAAAGAAGGTCAGGTAAAAGAAAAAGTTAGAGAAGAGCTGTTGGCAGAATATTGCCTTAAATTACAGTCAGACGCTGACAGGAATACATCGATAAATCCGAAAGATTAAATGAATTGAAAATGAAAAAAAATTGAAACTGCTAATTCAGAATGAAAATTCCCTGGCGTAAATTCAAATGTGTATTGCTTTCTAGTTTAACAAAGACTTCCAGATGTGAAAAATAACAATAAAAAAAAATCCTTTTAAAAAACATACATGTGTTCAAGAAGCCAATATAAATTGAGTAAGGGATACGATTATGGCTATAAAAAATGAGGAAGAAAAGAAATTGATTTCCCTTAATAACTTTGTATTTCAGTTGGTAACCTTGCTCCTGTCTCTATTTGCCCATCTGAAAGAACGCTTCCCTGCTTTTATCTTTCCTTTCCTTAATTTATTCTCAATGCTAAAAATTATTTGTTTTAGCATCGTGCTGCTCTTCATTGGTTCTCCTCTGCCTACGTCATCAAACGCCCTCCTCAGCCAACGATTGCAAATTTTATTATTCGGTATTTTTTCTCCACCGTTTCTCAGTTTTTATAGGATATCGAAATTGATACACAGCCATTATCCAATAACATTAACTCAGAGCGAGCTCAAGTATCCTTTGCCATGTAAATTAAGATAAATCTTGCTGCCTTCAAGCTTCTGCGCAGTGTGTTGCGTGGGTGAGGAACTTATTATGCAATATTGTGGTTTCTTTCATGATAAAAAAACAAAAACCCAAAAACATGCAGCCACACTTTCCAGTTTACAAAGCCTTTCAGACACACATTCACACAAAACTAAAACATCTAAAACCACCAAGCTCTTCCACTCGAATAAAGAGCCAATTTCTCGCCCGATCCCATTCAACCCTCTCCTCCTCCCACGCTGCTAATAAAATTCTAAAGGTCAGGGCTTGGACTTGGAGTAGAAATGTATTTGCCTGTGGTAACTCCTCCCCGTCCCCTTCGGCATCACCCCACCCTATTTCTTTTCTCTCTCTCACACACACACACACACACACCTCAAAACCTTCCTGTAAAGTTGCTATAAACATTACATACTCGAGAAAGTATTGATTACACTCTGCAGCCAGTTCGCGTGAGAGTACAATGAAGAGAAAAAATGACCCCCAGGCTTTTACTTGGCAAAAACAGTGTATGAGGACAAGGGACAAGATTCAATGAAATCTATCTGGTTTTCATTAACAGATTCAGCCATATTTCTTATTCCTATTAATATTCCTAACATCTAATGTGGTCAAATGTGAAGCACTCTCTAAAAAGCTCAAAATGAAATGTAGACAGCTAGGTTGAGGTATGGAGGAAACTTAAGACAGACTAAGATAAATTGAGAAATTGAATGATAGAAAGATAGGCATACAAACGTATAGACAGATGGACAATGAGATTTGATAGATAGATTAAAAAAAGGATAAGTATGAAGATACATATTCGCGCAGACAGACGGATGGATGTATGGAACTAACAAATATATAGCTAGATAAATGAAGAGAGGGATAGATAAAAAGATAAAGAGATTTCTAAAAGTGCACCAGTAGATCAATGAAAAGAATTATCTAGAGAGTTAAAACAAAATTACAAAGAATCTAAGAGTGGAGAGAGAGAGAGAGAGAGAGAGAGAGAGAGAGAGAGAGAGAGAGAGAGAGAGAGAGAGAGAGAGAGAGAGAGAGAGAGAGAGAGAGAGAGAGAGAGAGAGAGAGAGAGAGAGAGAGAGAGAGAGAGAGAGAGAGAGAGAGAGAGAGAGAGAGAGAGAGAGAGAGAGAGAGAGAGAGAGAGAGAGAGAGAGAGAGAGAGAGAGACAGAGAGAGAGAGAGAGAGAGAGAGAGAGAGACAGAGAGAGAGACAGAGAGACAGAGGAGACGAGTGACAGAGAGTGACAGAGAGAGAGAGAGAGAGAGAGAGAGAGAGAGAGAGAGAGAGAGAGAGAGAGAGAAAGAGAGAGAGAGAGAAAGAGAGATCGATGGAGACAACTGTGTTATTATAGTGGTAACAGAAAAAAAGACAGAGAATGAATGAAAGGAAAAAAAAAAGCAACCACTCCATGTTAGTCTAGGACCATTGCCCTTTGTCTACGAGTAGATAAGTAAAGAAGACGCTGAGAATCAAACCAATGGTTGACCCCTGACCATAGTGACGGTGAGTAGCACACAAGCGGACCTCTATGTTTGCCTGTGGGTGATGTTGTTCTATGTGCAGCGTTATCGCACTGTTGCGCTTCACCCACTCTTATGCTATCCTTGCACATGCAATGCAGCAGTCCTGGCGCTGTGTGAATCCTGATAAGAACACGTGCACTCATCGGCTGAGTGGTAAGATGGTGCTCGCCACACTGGGTTCTCGACTTTGGTCAAACTTAATCCTTCTCCAGCTTTTGATTTTTTTTTTTTTAGATTTTATATCGTTTACTTACCCTCCTTTTCTTCACTACCCTCATCCTTGTGGCTATTTAATCTACATGCAAATCACATGCTTTTGATCAATAAGACATTGATTAGCATCTGATTGGTACTTAATTGTAAGTTTAAATGCGTTTACTCTGATCATGAGGGTCACTCTTGTGCTAGAGGATTCTTTTTTTTTTTTTTAATTTGTTGCTGATGGGTTTATTTACTCTTATTTTATAATATACATCAAACAATATACAACAAAACAATAACTATCTTTTGAAATACTGTTACTGCCGTAAAAGTCATTAGCATCTTTACTTTTATATGTATATGACTTGTTTTCTCCTTAATATAACTCATTAAAGTTCTTTAATCATATTTGCGGCATTATCTCTTTTAATTTTGTACTACAATTTTATAAATTCAGAATGATGTAATTATGATATAACTGGGCCGGCAAAAAAAAAAATATTCAAACAATCATAATTTTGAAGCTGTGTTGAGTTTGCATAATAAAAATAATTTCAATAGATCATTATTTATATTTTACTCATCGACAATTCAAACGAAAGAAAAACGAACTGTCTGACAATTTTCAGTACCAGTCCGCACTTATGAATTTCCTTCACATATTAAAGGCAAAGTATGGTCTATTTCTTTGAGGGTTATATAAGTAACTGAACGCAAATATTATAAATCTCACTGAACTCCTGTATTAAAACAAATTAGGGTTAAAGCAAAACTTGGAAACATTGAATAGACAATACAACAGGATAATGCATAAAGAAGAGGTGTGTCAGCAAGAACTTGCACCCCATGTCCATGTTCCTTGTGAGGTGATCCCAATCTTACATACTGTAATAAACTCTTATGTCTGGTCACCCAATGATATCCACAGATTGACGCTCGACCATGCCCTGTCTGCGGACCTCACCACCTGTCTTGGTCTGTGTAGCTTTGCTGATGCTGACGATAGCATCGACTCAGGCTCGACGTCAAGGCCCACGCAGCGGGGTATTCCAGGCCATAACGCGCGTCATCAACAAAGAAAAGGTCTGTTCTGTCAGCTTCATAGCATTAATTATTCACCGACAACTGTCTATCTTTAGACACGCAGAAACTTTTGCAGTTTTCGTCTATGGAATTGTTCTTTTCGCCTCTTCTTCATTACAGTTATTAAAGATCACCATGATAATCATCGTGATAAACGACACCGTGATCAGGATCAACCCCATCATTATCGTTTTCCCTAAACATCATCATCATCCTTTTCATCATCAATTTTATCACCGTCAATATCTTTTTTCGTTCTCTTAAGGTAACTGACATGTTCTTATCCTTTCCTCTGTCTAATTATCCCCACCTTTATCAATATGAACCTTCAAATCGTTCACTCCCCCACCCGCACCAGATCAAGCAACGGATAATGCAAGGTCTCAATCTGACCAACAGTCGAGCGAAGATTCATGGGACCCCACGTGAACTGCCAACACGGAACAATCAAAAAATACATGCGAATCCCATGATTCCCAATAATCAACCACAAACACTCACAGTTTACTCAACAGCCTCGAGTAAGTTTATTATTATTATTATTATTATTATTATTATTATTATTATTATTATTATTATTATTATTATTATTATTATTATTATTATTATTATTATTATTATTGTTATTATTATATTGTTCTTCTTCTTCTTCTTCTTCTTCTTCTTCTTCTTCTTCTTCTTCTTCTTCTTCTTCTTCCTTCCTTCCTTCCTTCTACTCCTGCTCCTCCTCCTCTTCCTTTCATTTTAAAATAAGAAATCTCTACAATTCTATTCCTAGAAAGATCTTTTGATATTTCGCACATCTCCTTTGTATGCAAAATAACCTTTGTGAACAAAGTATTTTTGTTTGAGAACAGAACGCACAATGAGGAAAATTATAATAAGCCTTAAGCCTCTCATTCTAAATCAACCCAAACCATTTAACGTTACTTTCTATTCGGCTGAATCAAGTTTTTGAATATACACTTTTATATCCTCTTTCTTGATGTTCCATAAACTAGATCTTTTTAGAGCCATCAGAATTTTTTTTTCCAATTTCGTATGCCTTGCTTGATCGTCTTGAACAAAGACAAAGTAAATAGATAGAATAAATCATAAAGTGAGTCGTGACAAGAGGACATCATCTGTTCTTCTCCAAGTATTTTTATTTATAAATTAAAAATCTGGTGTAGTTTCATGTCAATTTTTACTCACTGGGATTTTAAAAGACTTACTTGTTGACCCTGTTGTCTGCCCATAACAGAATGTTTATTGATTTTATGCGCTTGTATTTCTCTAGATTCACTAGGCCGTAACAGCTTTACCTTCACTCTGGATTCAAGAGTGCGCTCTATTGCTCAAGACATTCACAACGCTAAGCTGGTGCTGCATCTTTGGGACGCTCGTGGCAACAAGAGACGAGGAAAAGGCAAGAGAAAAAACAGATACAGGCGGAAATTACAAAAGATATCCGGCAATGTTCATATGGCTAGCAACGCGAACGCTGCAGGAGGAAATGGTACGCAGCGTCTGAAAGCAGTCAAAACGCCTCGAAATTTTCCTTCAGCGTCGCTAGCAAGCCATCATCTCGTTAATGTCAGTGACGAAGATGGAAATCTCAAAAATACTCTTCACAAAATACAGCGAACCCGGAGTCGTCTAAGAACAAGGAAACAACGCAGGCAAAGAAAATCGCGTGTAAAAATTGTAGTCCGCTTGATTTTGTCGGGGATTAGAGCAAAGCGCAGAGTTGCTGTAGGACGGGTCAAAATACATAGATTTGGAAAGACCTCGGTAAATCTGAAACTACCAAAAGATATCCTTAAAGATGCGGCGCTGAGGGCAGACCACATGTTTAGATTGCAAGTCAGCTGTAAGAGATGTGGCCGGCATATCCACCTAGATCGTGTGCTGACTACAACGCCCAGCACAAAAGACAATGGGGATCAATCAAAAATGTGGATTAATCCCTACAGACCGTATATCTTTATTCAATACGGAGTAAGCTCTAGTGGGTCTAAGGTAAGAAGAAAGCGACAACTTTCTACCAATGGCCTTCCCAACGAAATGCCGGTTTTTACGCACTCGAGCGGAGAATCGACCGTGGACTCGTGCATATCTCATCGCGTGTGGGTGACCTTTGAAGAGCTTGGCCTTAGGGATCTTATTATTTATCCTGATGGTTTTTATACCGACGTGTGCAGAGGAGCCTGTCTAGGTAAAGGAGCTCTAACGACATCGACACCCTTCACAGGAAAATTCTCACAATATCTCTCGTCACACAACGTATCTTCATCACCATTGCTCAAAGTACAAAAAAGCAAAGCTAGAGAAGAGCAATCAGACATCTCTACTCCACAAGGGACTGCTATGCCTCAGCCAGGAAAACAATTCCAAGAAGCTCAGTCATCGGCACAAAGGGAAGAAAGGCTCGCCAAAAACGACACAGCTCTACAATGTGTACCTCTATACAATAGACCTCTAAAGCTCGTTTACATTCAACCAGTTTCAAAAGAAATCATTTTTACAGAAATCCAAGATTTGATACAAAAGTCGTGCGGGTGTATTTATAAAGAAAGAAAGTAGAAAGGACAGATTGAAAATTGTATTTTTGATGATTTGTTGAATACTTTGTTGAAATTACAAACAGAAGCTAAAGCTTACAACACTTTTGAGTGTCAGTCTGTATCTGCATACACATTTTTTGTTTATGAATTGATAATAATATTAATTGTATGTTTACTGGAATAACTTTCTTTCTTTCATTATAAAGTCGAGGTGAAGAGTAAGGTTTTGTAGAATTCTAGAACTGCAGCAATAAAGAACTTTCAAAAGTCTCATGCTATATAGAGTTAAAGGTCTGCTCTGCAGTACGCCAAAAGAAATTGTTTTAAAAAATTTGATTAAAACTACAGGAAACTGTTCGCTTGAAAATTATAAAAGAAGAGATAATTAAACTACCAGGGGGTATGTGTTTGTGGGAAAAGAGGGAGAGAGGATATTGAGTCGTTTCCCTGGGCTTATAATTCTTCTTTAATCACGTGGATGTTATGTAAGTTTATGATTATCCCAATTAAAAACCTATTGGATGTTTAGATCCAGGTACTGATTACAGAGACCAATATTAAGTCAAGCGTGTATGAGACAGATGATTTCTCAGAACACGAGATATATTCAGAATTCATAATAAATACTTACATGTGCCCTCTTTTGGACACACATGGAGGACACTTTGATAAATTCTAACCGATGAGGGGCATTTTAAGAAGCCTGAAGAATTGTATGAAAGCGGTGGGACAGTTTGAGTTTAAAATACTTCTTAACAATGTCGGGACATCAATAGACTTCTAACTCGATGGAGTAACAGTACTATCGGAGGCAGGGAGAAAAAGAGATAGCGATCCAGATAGAGAGGTGGAGGGGGGGGGGAGAGAGAGAGAGAGGGAGAGAGAGAGAGAGAGAGAGAGAGAGAGAGAGAGAGAGAGAGAGAGAGAGAGAGAGAGAGAGAGAGAGAGAGAGAGAGAGAGAGAGAGAGAGAGAGAGAGAGAGAGAGAGAGAGAGTGAGAGAAAGAGAAACAGGAGAGGGTGAGGCTCGAGGCTCTAAAGCAGTTTTAAAACATAGACTTCTGACCCATTCGAAATATGCAGTTATAGAATATTACCAAGCTGGATACATCAAGTGTGATAACGATCATAATGATTGATTCAAGATCCGATGCTCGGCATTCATAGTATTGTGCAAGGCATCAATAAGCAAGCTTATCTCGAAGAGAAACTTTCACTTGATAGATAGATCTTACAAAAATGCTGGAAGATTTGTTCCTTCAATTGTAATGTTTGAACCATTGCAAAAGGTTTAGTTGAATCATGAGATATTAAGTCAATATAAACTTGACAGATAATAGATTTACCTGATGCATCTTTTGCCGAACTAACGATGGCTGAGGTGAATCACAAGGTTTTAATTTGTCAATACTCAAAATAACTATATTAGCAAAGATCACACACCACGTGATGACCCAAAAGAGCACATAACTCCACGGAAACCGTGACTACACCCTCACTGATCCTGATGTCTTCACTTATCTCCAGCTGGGTGGATTGGAAGAGTGGGCATTCTTAGATAATCATGTACTCAGAGAAGCCACAACTGATCAGATGGAGGATAAAGGGGTGCCATTCAACTTGCCTGACGGGGGCTAGAATAGATTTCCGATCGTCTAGTACATCATCAATACAAGGCTGGAAAGGCCTGCGAGAAATCTCAATCTACAGTAAGTAAAATGCTCGGTTGTCAAAAGCTGTCGATATTCCTGCGGCTTTGTCTCAGCTCTGCAACATATTGCAACGGGAGCTGTTATGAAAATTTTTCAGAGCGCTTGAATTTTTAAAATAATACATATTACTCTAGTTGCTTCTTGCCATTCTTTATCTCTCCTCACCGTTGTTCCAACACAATTGTAATAATTGTAATTGAATTTTTTTGTTGAAAGTTATTTTTTATGTTTTCACTTCTGAATCTTATCAACCTGCACATAAAAATGATAAAAGTATTTGTGGGAAATTTCTGTGATTTTTCTCTCAGCCTTTCTCATTTATTTACGAATTGTTTTACAAATGACAAAACAGGCTGACTGTTCAAAATTGCTAACTATGAAACTTTTCATTCTAATTGTTGCCGCAGTGGTTGTCACATTAAAAGCGTGGTATATAACATTCCAGGCTCTTTATTTTTATTTTGAGTACCTATAAAGTGCAATGTCACACCAATGAACTTTCGGTTTCACGCTTAAACTAGACACGCAACTACATTTTAAACATTACTCCGATATTCACTTAATGATTATTAAAAAAAATTCAAAAGTAAAAAAATAATAAAACAAAGAAGGCAGTTGAATAACAATAAAAGCTGGGACAGACAGAAGTGAACCTACGGATCTGGTGACGCAAGTGAAATAATGAAATAACAAGTAGAGAAAAAAATAGATCACAAACCTAGATAAATCTGGAGACAGACAAATGAGACAAAAACAGGTAGTGTGAAGGCGTTACAAATATCAAGTATAAAGAACGAATAAAGGTGCGGAACTCATGCCATCTGCCTTTCACGCTTTTTGTCTTTTTTATATGAGGTTGACGGTATGTATTCCGCACCTTTATTCGTCATAATCATAACGCCCTCTCGAGGCAATACCAGGCTCTTCATACCACCTATCTTTAATAGTTTCTACCCATCTTTTGCCATATGTATATGCCTCGACCTAAATCTAGATTTTTGATTAATCTTATGAGTTATGAAAAATGGAGAAAGAAACACATTTGGATGTAAGAATGAAACTGCATGTTGAAATCGATATATCTAACGATAATATTTAAAAAACAACAACAATAACAACAACAAAAAAAACAACAACAAGAAAAAGAAACCAAACATTTGATGCAATCTTTAAAGTGGTCTGAAGACTTCATTCCTACATGGATTTACGGCAGATTTAGACATAAAATTTATTTTGTTGAGGAAGAGTTAGTGTCTTTTCATATTCAAAATGCCTAAGTCATCCATGTATTTGGTCTCTTTCTGAGCTCCAAATTTTAGATTTTAATCCACTTATCTACATGACTGTGGATCTAAAACGTTCCGGCTTCTTTATTCAAACATCACGATTTCTGTGCCAAGGAATCTTGCCAAATCTTTTTTCTTTGCCCTATAGATTAACTCATTTTTACAGGTGATTTGTGTTTCTACGTCTAGCACTTGACTATCAGATGCAAGAATTGACAAAGCCTAATTTATATAATCTAGACAGAAAAAAAAATCCTTTTTGTGGCATCTGGTCCGCCGTTCTAGATTTAGATCTAGAATCTACCCACAAGTTAATGAGGACACTGAGCAAATACGTCACTTTTTTCTGTTCTATCGTTTCTACGGTCTTTAAGATCACATCAAATTAAAATCCTAGCCAACAAGCTTATTACGTGTACCCTACCAGCATTTCTCTGGTCCAAAAAAAAAAAAAAAAAAAATATACATCTTGAGTGGGTTATTTCCTAAAGCGATTTAAGTAAAAATAATTTCAGGCTTCACAATACACAAAAATGACACTTTTACCAAATTAAGGCCTAAACTTGACGACTTTCCGCTATAGACTGAGGCCTTAGGAGATTGCTCAAACTACCATTTTTATTATTATGATTGAAAAAAATCTTTTAGTAATATAAGACAACGACAAACTTATTTTTAAATGTATTTAAATGAGTATCCCCCCCCCCCCCCCCCCCCCCCAAAAAAAAAAAAAAAAAAAAATGCACCATATTTCGATTCTTTCCATACCGATCTAGACCTAGTTAGAGATCTAGATCTAGATCTAGATCTTTTAGTACGTCTGATTAAAACGCCTATTGAGCCGTTTAGTTTACTTGGAACACCTAGTGCGACATCTAGAGATTTACAAAGTGTCTTCTTAATTCTGTAAAGCAATATAATTATTTGGCGAAGTCACGCTAATCATGCCTAGCCTGATAGATTCATTGGTGGCATGATATGGTAGACATAACCTATGACAAATCAATCACCCAATTTTAGAATAGTATTAGAATATTAGGGTCAATCAAAGAGCTGCAAACCCTCACGTTTTTTTAAACGCAAAAGATTTACAAAATTGAACTGTGCTTATATAATTTGACTCCAAACCTTTTCCAACTTGTAAGGAATTAAAAAAAGAGTATAAACTGTTACTGTAGTATATGGTAAAAGAAAGTCTGTTTAGTACCTCGAAAAAAGTTTGAAGAAAGAATAACCGCACAAAATAAATTTAGCAACCACCAACACACACTCACCCACGCATTTTCAAAGATCTATTTTTCTTATCTATTTTAACCTAGTAGGAGGCAATAACACTTTCATTTTTTTTTGCAAACTTTCAAAAACGCAATTATGATGAAAGCCATATAATAATCAAATTTTAAGACAATTTCCCAACAATATTCCACCAGAAAACTACTGTTTACAACATAGGGGAAATAAAATGTCCACCTTCTTTGACCAAAACAGTTATGGCGTAACCAGAAAATTAAGAAATACCTGGGACATGCCGGGGTGCTTGTCAATGATTCTGTGTGATCCCATTTTGTGGAGCCACACCTCTACACCTAGATCTAAATTAAGATTCGACAGTTTTAAAGAAATAGTTTTTTTTCGTGATATCTGGTCCACCTTTCTAGAACTAGATTTATATCTCGAACTAGATTATATCTAGCGCCCACCTACACCTAAATCTTAAGTCTAGCTCTAAACCGATTTTAAAAGGGTGGCTGAATGGTAACTAAATCTAAATCTAAAAGTTATAGAAGATCTATGCAGAATTGAAATAGCTGAAATTTAGATGTCTGGACGGCAAATCTTTATTAAAGTTTATGGTAATAGGTAACACTGTTTTAATTAAAATATCGACCAAAATTATTATGAATCAAACTACTGCTAGACTTAATCTGCATGGAAGAAATTGGTAAGATAAACATTGCTTTAAAAAATTATTAAAAACAGAACAGGTTGGAAAGTAAAATGCTGCTTTTTTGTTTTGTACACGTTGATTTAAAATATTGTTCAGCTATTACAAATTTTATCTACCGTATTGCAAAACCCTCAAAGAGCACCACAAGCTAATTTCACATTCAATTGATGCAGTTCCAGAATCACGCCCGCCGGGAGTAAAAAGGCCTGTCCACGACGTGTTTCCTACTACCGAGTACCGAGCTCAACAGTTATTCAATGGGGAAGATATTACCCTGACAGCTTGGTTCAAAGCAATGGGAGCAATGGATTTAAAATATCACGACATGCCCAATCATTTTACATGGGATGCAAATAACTGAAAGGAGAAACCATGTCAGTGACATTTGGCAGGCTGTTCCAAGGGTGAACGGTTATTTTTTTTTCCAATTCCCCTTTCTTCAAAACATTAAAAATGCTATTAGCTTTGAACAAATGGACATTTGTGTTCTTCACTCCGTGAAACTACCCTTCAGCGTGGCCTTTCACAAGATGAAGATCAATGGAAAAAAACTGCCACGAAAAAGCTGTCCTTGCTGCCAACCCAGCTCAGCTCAAGAAAAGTCCCGTCATTCTCATTTTCTGTGAGGCTTCTGATCCTTTTGGTTTAAAGACACAGTCTCAGAGACACAGTTATGTGCAAAAACTTCAAGTATGAACAGTGACAACAAGCAATACATTCCGGTGCTGCTGCCCAAGATTCTGTCCTCATTCACATCTAAAGGAGCTGCTTCAGACACACCGCCGCAACCTCGCAGAGTTTGGATTGAGGTTCGACTCACTGTTATATTGTAGGAACCAGAGCAGGAGTTCACCAAAGCTGAGGCTAAATGTTTAAAACTCAATGCGGACCAACCAGCAGCTTTTGCCATCATGTCAGCCTTAGTACACTCTCATAGACAAGGGGAAAAAGTATGGTATTTTATCGATTGACCAGGGGGTTGCGGCAAAACTTTTTTTTATACATCACACTTTGCCACACACCAGGAGAGAGACATCTTGATGCTATTGCAGTTTAATCATCAGGTATTGCTACAGATTTACTTGAAGGAGGCAGAACGGCACAATCAACATTCAAAATTTCTGGATTACAGCACATGCAACATCAGCAAACAGTCTCAGCTAGCGTAACAGCTGAAAAATGATAAAAAATTGTTTGGTGTAGGGCACTGATGATAGGTAGGTTTTTTTTAAATTTGTAATTGCCAGACTTATTGGGCGATTCAGGACCTTCTGGAGGCAATTAGCAGAAATAGGTGGAGATCGCGGGCAGATTTTTCCTTTTTTTTCCAAAAGGTGGAAAGACATATTGTAAAAGCTACCCTCAAGAAGACATCCCTTTAACAGAAATTCAGAGTTCGGTATTTTTACCCACATTATAAGAGTTTCTACAAGTGGGTTAAGAGAATATTGGTGATGATACTGAAGAACCCTCAGCCATCAGTATCCGCTAAGAACTTTGCATCCAAGAAAATCACAAAAAGCACTAATTGCTTCAGTCTTTTTAAGTTTTCAAGAGAAAAATATTCATGAATGAATATTTCAATAGCGGCCAGTACTTTGATACTTATGGGAGCGTTGACACCATAAATTCAGCAATCACGAGTATGATAAATTCTCTATGCAAAAAACTACTTTAGTGCAGAATCAATAGAAGCCACTAACGATGCAGCACTATCACCACCAAATTTCTTAAGCTCTCTCGCTGCTCAGGGGTTGACAGCACACAAGATTATACTTCAGAAAAATACTCCATCCAGTCATGTTGCTGCTTAATTTTGACCCAACATCTAGACTGTTGAATAGGACAAGGTTGAAAGTGCTGGAACTTAGTGACACAGAGATTGAAGCTGTTATCCTCACAAGCAGTAAAAATGACATGAAAGTCCTCATCCTGAGAATTGGCCTGACATCCTCAGAAACAGCCCTTCCCTTCTAGCTGGAACGGAGGCAATCCCCATTTAATCCATGCTTTGCCACGACAATGCAAAAATACCGAAGAAGCCAAAATAAAAGGCGAAACGTTTAATATATTAAATCTATAGTTATGTTGTTTTGTCCCGTAGTTATACAGTTGTGGACCTGTTTCTTTTAAGACCCAAAGAGAGAGAGAGAGAGAGAGAGAGAGAGAGAGAGAGAGAGAGAGAGAGAGAGAGAGAGAGAGAGAGAGAGAGAGAGAGAGAGAGAGAGAGAGAGAGAGAGAGAGAGAGAGAGAGAGAGAGAGAGAGAGAGAGAGAGAGAGAGAGAGAGAGAGAGAGAGAGAGAGAGAGAGAGAGAGATTAAGTTATGGAAAATAATACAAACATGCACAGACTTAGAATGTTCCTCGGAAAAAAAAATAAATTTTTTTCAATGCAATTAATAATGCAACTTCATAGAAGGCGCAAAGTTATAAAAAAATTTATCTATCATTATATTAAAATCTTAGAGAAATTTTTAAAAATCTTGTGTTTTAGTATTAAAGACTTTAGTAATAAACATGTAGAGTAGAACTTTATTAAATAGCAGTATGCTGCTATCTAGGCCGTAATTAATTATTCACTTAGAACCGAGAAGATGCGGACACAGATCATATTATTAAATTCTAAATATTTTTGTTGAACGTCCCACAAGTCTTTCCTAGAGCCTTTTCTGTGTAGCCGTCTTTCAGGACTGTTACTTTGCCGATAAGGCGCAGTGCCCCTTCCACGTGAAGTTGGGGAATCAATCAAGTGTAGAATGACATAGGGGCCATGGCTGCCTACCCACTTGGGCAATATTTCAAGTCTCTCTCTCTCTCTCTCTCTCTCTCTCTCTCTCTCTCTCTCTCTCTCTCTCTCTCTCTCTCTCTCTCTCTCTATATATATATATATATATATATATATATATATATAAATATATATACATATATAGCTATATATAGCTCTAGATTACTTACTGTACTTCGCTACACATGTGTTTCGATGATTTACATCTCTTCAGGCGAATAGCAGGCTCTAGATAACTTACTGTACTTCGCTACACATGTGTTTCGATGATTTACATCTCTTCAGGCGAATAGCAGGCTCTGTTACTTTCGGTCCGCATTTTTGAGTAATATAGACAATATATGTATGCATATATATACATATAACAACAACAACAAACAAAGAAAAACATACAGCACGGAAGGAAAAATGGCTATGGCAGAGACATGTCTACACAAATATACAACTATTTTAGAGATTTTATGATAGCTTATTGATGTAAAATTTAGATTTCGATAAGAAGGTTATAAATTCTCGTCATAACTCACCAAAGGTGTAACTGCACTGCGGGAATTCCTGCCTACCCTGATTGACACGCAATAAAGAGTTCATAAATTTTGTAAAATCTAAATCTATTTTCTTTATAGCTGTTTTTTAACGTTCTTTATCAGGTAGGTTTAGAAAACTGCACAGCTCTTGTGTCCTGGATGCGAAAATTCACAGCTTTCTAACAAGCGTTTCATAAGATCTAAAAACAGTTGGTTTCCGTTATTTGCAAATGTTTGTTTGTTTTGGCTTGACCAGAGCTGATTTATTAAAACTAGCTGAAAACCTCGTTTACAAACAGGCCCTTAGTGCCAGTTTGCCGCGGCTGGGGTGCTTTTGTTTATTTAAAGAGGCTTATAAATGGTCTTGATATCTCTCCTTGTACTTACATGATCCAAATAAAATTATGTGCCCTCACCTATCCGTTTTTACCTAGAAATTAGATATCTCGAAAATTCTAATTCTAAACAAAGAATTTGGACATAGAGCTTAATTCCTTTTGGACTTCATTTCGCATTAAAAACAAACACAGATTTGTACAGAGTAGATCTAAATTAGATCTAGATCACTCTAGAGAATCTAGATCTAATATTCTAAATGGGTATAAGGCCAACCTCCTAGATCTAGTTTTGACAGTCCAACTTATTCCAACCGCCACGGGATTTAAAAATAAAAACAAACATGGTTTTCGTTTCGCATTAAAAACAAATACAGATTTGTACGGCTAATTTAAATGTACGGCTAATTTAAATGTCTACCTAGCTCAATGGTTTAATCTCGCATGCTTAATAGGGTTTAAATAGGGTTTTAAAATGTTGTTTTGTAAATCCGTAAAACAATTTTGGGATTTAAAATATGCCTATGTAAAATCCCTGATCTACAATTGCTTTTCCATTCTTTTTTTTTTTTTGGATTTTATTGGCGACCCACAAAAATCTGATGAACCATTACATGTTTCAGGTTACGATCTTTTTATTATGATGTAGGAAAGGTGTAAAAAATTAAACTGTTCTTTTGCTTGTGACAAAGAGTTCGCACCACCTTAAAAATAATACTAAACTGATTCGCACCTTGGTTTTCACTGTAAATTTGCGCACTAGTTTGATTCCTTCTTGGGTCTAAAATGGATTAATGCCTCCAAGGCTACAGTGTGCCTAACCAAGACCTTCTATAGAGCTAACTATAGATAATGGTCTTGGCTCAAACTCTAAGGCGAACCAGCGTGCCTGAAAGATTCACTCTGTGATAAGTTCAGGGATGGCGCGGATCAGTTAGGATTCGCTTATTCACCGTGATCTCAGTAACTTGTGCTGTTAACTGCATAAATGCAAAAAATAAGAGCTCACTATTATGCGGAAAAAAAAAAAATGAAAAATTGTCTTAAAATATAAATAACGTCATAGTAAGACGTCAGTCTGACAACACTCCTTTCATTGCTCCAAGAAGCACCGACAAGCACTTCGACATATACCGGGTATTTTCCAGTGTCGCACTGTTCTGGTAAAAGAAGGTGGAGACTTTATTCCGTATGGTGTAACCCACAAATTAAGGAAAAACGGACAGATACACAAACAGAGCCTTCGGGATGTCCCGGGTATTTTCGTAATTTTCTGGAGCCGCCATAACTGTTTTGGTCAATGAGGATGGAAACTTTACTTATCCTGTGTTATAAACAATAATGTTCTAGTGGAACATTGTGTTGAAAAGTGTCGTAAAATATTATTTTCAGCATAATTGTACATCTTTAAAAACTTAGCGAACATTTTTTAAAAAGCATTACTCTTTGCAAGGTTAATCTACATTAGAAATAGGATATAATCTAGAAGTATATATATATATATATATATATATATATATATATATATATATATATATATATATATATATATAATGAATACTTGATGTGATGCAAACGTTTTTCGGTTTTTCTTCCGTTCCGAAAATTGTTCGAGGTACTGAATTTCTTACAGTAAATGTTGTATTATTTTTCTGCTTATTCTTCAAAAGTTAGAAAAGGTTTGGAATAATATATATATTATATTATATTATCATATACACATGATTCAATTGGCAGAATATTCTGTGCTTGAAAAAACGTAAGGGTTTGTCTTTCCTTTAGTCAACATACTCTACTACCAATGGCTTTAAAATTTCAATATATGTAGATCTATATAAAAAAAATTAGGTGATTGATCTGAAAAAAAAAAAAGAGCTATATGTAGATCTACGATATCGTGTCTATAATGAACCGGATAGACTAGGTTTTGATTACACTGGCTTAGCTAAATAATTACTTGTATTGTATTTAGAATATACTTTGTAAATCTCTAAATCTAGATCTAGTACTATTAGTCTTAAGTAAACGGCACAATAGCCACTACTTCGGGCGTTTTAATCAGACGTACTCGAACTCGATCTAGATCTAGATCTAGATTGATCTAAGTCTAGATATGTATGGTGCACCTTTATATTTTGGAGTCATGTATTTAAATACATTTACAGAGTAAGTTTATGGATGTCTCATATTATTTTCGTGATTTATTTTTAAATAATAAAAATTTAAAAAATTAAATATGATAATGAAAGATGGCAGTTTGAGTGATCTCTCACGGCCTCAGTCCATAGCGGGGAGGCGTCCATTGCAGGCCGGAATTTAGTTAAAACTGCCTTAGTTGCACTATTTTTATGTATTGAGAAACTTGAAAAAATTGTTGGCTTAAATCTCAGTAGCAGATTAACCACGTAAGATAAATTTTTATTCTTAGGCCAGGAAAAATGCTGGCACGGTGCTCTTTTTATGCTTGTTGTCATGGAAAGGAAGTTTGTTGTGACCAAAACTAATATGTCGGACGACCCTAGCAACCACTGAAACAGAAGGACAAAAAAGTTGAATTTTTTGCTCAGTCTGGACATCTGCGTGTCCTCATTAACCTGTGGTGTAACTAGTTGGGTTCGGGTGCAATATTGTGTAGAGAAGATTTCTAAAATCTGATAATGATACTTTTTTCATCACAATTTTCACATTTTTTAAAATTCGCAATAAGAATGTTTAAAGTTTTATTCTTCACAATCTTAAAAAAAATTTCGAAATTTGATCTAGATCTTAATAATTTTGCTTTAGACTTGAATGGTTGTATTAGAGTAATAATAAATTCTAATTTAAATCTAGATCATGCTTAAATCTAGAAAAAATTAGATCATATTTCATCGATGTAAGATGTCATGTAATTTAAATTGGGCCTTGAAATACGTAACTTCGAGTTTCATCAACTTAACTATTTTACCAACGGCAAGTGCTTTCTTAACCGTATGTGGTAGCTTTTATTTAGTAACAAGTGTGAAATGACACCATTGAATTTAACATAAGGTACAGGAGTGCAGTGACATAGATTGTTCGAACAAAAGTGTGAAATCAAGTACTTATCCAAGGAATAAACTTCCTGTGCGACTCCAAAGGTTTCCCAGATAAAACTTCTAGGCGCGTTCAGTCGATTTGCACGATAAAAAAGATATGTAAAAAATAAGCATGCCTTCACATCCGGTATATATCTAAGTCTAGAGATTCGCAGATATATAGAATAATAAATACATCCTTCTCCTCCATGATCTTACAATGGTCTTGATGCTATTTCAACTAAACGGCTAAATAGTCACTGCTTCGGGCGTTAAATTAATCATACGCACTAGTTCTAGCCTTAGATCAAGATCTGCCCGGAAAGCAATAGGAAGGTGCCTTTTTTATTCCGTGGTACTATATTTAAATACATTTACAAAGTAAGTTTGTAGATGTCTCATATTATTTGAGTGATTTTTTCAATAGGTCATAATGAAAGTTGGCAGTTTGAGTAATGTCATATCTGTATATTGCAGAAAGGCGCCGATTTCAGGCGGTATTTTAGGCAAAAGTTTCTCGATTTTTGTGGATTGTATAGCCATGAAAAGTCTTGTCGTAAATCTCTGTCGTAAATTAATCATGCAAATTGTAAATTTGGACGAGGAACAAAGCTGGTAGGGTTCTTGTTTTAAACTTGTTGTCATGAAAAGGAAGTTTTTGGTTACAAAACTACTACGGCGGACGACCTCAGAGATCGCAGAAAATTTAAGTAAAAAAGAATATGTCGAATTACTTTTTGCTCTGTCGGCACACACCTGTACCCCAAGTGAATAACTCGTGCTGCCTTTCTGGAGAGCTAAAAAGAATTCAAGAGGCATCTGGTTCGGTTTTAGTTTTTCGGCAAGCCGCGTGTGAGATCTAGCTGTAAAAATTATAATTATAGAGTACGCTTATTGCATTGCGGTTAATTTTCTGAATAGCAGCCTAATTTCACTTAACAGATTTAGACTCTAGATTTAGATCTTGCCTTTATAGAAAAACAAGTGGCGGTTCTGTCGAAACAGCCAAAAGGACACATTCTCTCAAGCTATGTTGGCGATAATTATCCATAATGAGGATTGCAATGATTGACGATCATTATTCTCATAACAGTGATGATGGCAATGATCTCTCTCTCTCTCTCTCTCTCTCTCTCTCTCTCTCTCTCTCTCTCTCTCTCTCTCTCTCTCTCCCCCCACGTACTTTCTTTAACTTTCCACCACAGACATAAATTTCTCACTGCTTTCCTTCCCCATTCCGTATTTTATTGATTGGTACTCTTTATTCTCTTCCTTTATATATGTATATATATATATATATATATATATATATATATATATATATATATACATACATACATACATACACATATATTCAGGGGACCAAATTTAGTTTTACTGTGTAACTATATCGAGAGGCGTTTACGGATATGTAGGAAAAATACTGCTGCTTGTTTAGCGATAGGCACAATTGGCGTAGCCTCTCAGTTAAAACTGGGCACTATTGGTGTAGCCTCTCAATTAATGTTGGGCACTATTGGCGTAGCCTCTCAGTTAATGCTGGACACTATTGGCGTAGCCTCTCAGTTAATACTGGGCACTGTTGGTGTAGCCTCTCAATTAATGCTTGACACCATTGTCGTAGCATCTCAGTAAATGATGCTGAGCACTATTGGCGTAGCCTCTCAGTTGATGGTGGGCTCTATTAGTTTAGCCTCACAGTTAATTCTGGGCACTATTGGCGTAGCCTCTCAGTTTACATGGGCACTATTGGCGTAGCTTCGCTGAGCACCATATTGACGCAACTGTTCAGTTATCACTGATTGTCAATGACACAGATGCGAAGTTAACGATTGCCTTCCGCTAACTAACACAAGTTAGGTTTGGACCTGATCTTTGCAGGGCAACTGTTATTTATTTAGAGAAATCAACATAATACATAGGTCCGACGGGTCTGCACTACGCCGTGACGCTGGCGAGACTTGCACCCAAACCATTCGTTCTTTGAAAAGTTTTACTTCCCATGAGTTTCGAGAGTAATCTTATACACGTAGTGCAAAACATTGTGATAACCACCTAGCAGTAAACACTGCGCTCATTCACCAATAACTCTCATGTAGGACTCTTCCAAGTATAGCCATTTGCCATGACATAAATAAAAAAAAAATTAGTAAGATTTAAAACCAGCTTAGACATATGCTTAAACACTTCCTGTAGAGAAAGCAAGCATCATGGAAAAAAAATCACCAATTTTAAAGTAAGAACAAACCATAAAGATCTAAAAGTTACAAATCCTTTTTTTTTTTCAAGAGAGATCAGTGTTTCTTAAGCTATGAATGTGAAACACCATCACAACCCACTCTCCACAATGTCACCAAATCGACCATGAGCATCCAAAACTGAGTGAATGCCTGGAGAATCTTCAATGCATTGTCATCTTTGTGTTTAAATCACTACTTTCTCTCTTAGTAAGCTTCTTCCACGTTGTTTTTGAATTTATTCGCTGCCATTATTTTGTTTGAGGTATTGTGTGAATTTTCCTAATAAGTAAGACCTTCTCGCTGAAATAATCTGCGTTTTATGAAAGAGTTCTTGAGGACACGAATCATTAATATTACCTGCTTTCTTTCTTTGAAAAATAAACCTTTGTAGGTAATTTTGACATGGGTCCAGTCTTGTTGTTCAAAAGATATGTCATAAACCAACGCAGCTTTGGACTTAAAAATAAAATGACGAAAAAAAATACTGATCGCTTTCAGAATTTTTTCATACCGCAAAGATATTATTATCTAGCGTACTTTCACAATTGTGCATCATAAAAGAAAAGGAAAAAATGAAATAGCTGGCTTAAACAACAGATCTGATACATTTGTAAACCGACCCTCTTGTAGACAAAGTCTTCTATTGTGGTAGACATGTATTATTATGATGCAAAAATGTTTTTAAAGCATTATTTTGGACATTCTACCCCTGACCTTTCTCAGCGAACATGTTAACCTGAGCTTTTGTGTTTCTTGAGTTTGGGGAAGCCCGGTGGGGCAATCTAGGTTTATTCGATGCAATGCACACTTTCTATTTCAGCTCTTCTTCACATGTCAGAATAGTTCTAGTTTCCTAACGTCTTTTCTCTATATTGTGCGTACCACCTGGAGATATTTCCTACATGAAAAATTTCCATCCCACGTCCAACCTTTTTGTGGGAGATTTTCCCACCTCGTGTATGACCCTTCAAATCATAGCACTTTGAACTGACATTAAAAAAAAAAAGAATTACACTGAAGCCAATTAAAATATATTTTCGTCGGAACTTTAGGCAAATGTTAAGGCAATAATTACAGTGAGAATAATTATATCAAATTCAATGCTGTGATCGCTTTTAAAATTGTCGTACAGCGTTTTCACTCAAAAGTGTGCTTTCCGAAACCTGTTTTGTATTTTCGAAATGTGCAAACATGACGACTTCAACCATCGTGTCTGTTAAAATAAGGATCGGCTTCGTCTGCTTGAAGTGTTGAAGAAAACTATACTGTGGCCTCAAAAGTGTTAACTCCACCGGGCTAAAAACAGGAGAAGTGGAAAAAATATGCTTTCGAAAATAGAATAAACTTCAGAAAATCGTGCATCAGTTACGATATTCAATCCACACACTCTATTAAATATACCATTACTCCTCAGTAATAATGAGTTATGGATGCGGATGACCTTTCATACGACCTTGAATCAGTTTACCTAGAGCATCTAGTCAATAGCAACTGAAAGACTGAAAAACAAACAAGAGCGGAAACTGCGCAGTACTCCACATCTGTTAAAGCAATAGATTCTTGCCGAGATAAATAACCCAAGCGCAGCTCGAGCTGCAAATAACACTGACAATAATGAACCAGACTGGAAAGATTAAGAAAGCAATGAGACTAGATATCCATATACAGACAGCACACAGCGACACATTGCAGCATAACGCTGGACAACACACATACTTGATCCACATGGCAGAATGGTGAGAAAATGTCACCGCCCACCATACAAAACCGAAATTTTCACGTGCATGAGTGTACATAAAGGCATATGGGCAGCACACACATGTACACAACACTTTCTCCTTCTATCTCTCATAATTAGAAATGCGTACATACAATAGGTTTACACCGTTTTAAAAACAGTACATCAGAGTACAAAGGTTGTGCCAAAGCTAGAAAGGCGAAAGAAGGTAAGAGAGAAATTTAAACACATAACTGTAGGTTTTCCCGATGACGTGTTTGGTATCTGTCGAAATTTCTGTAATAGTGCAAGATGTGAGAACATGTTATAGATGGACGCGATCTCGCTCACTAACTTAATGTTATTTCACCATTTATGAAGCTGACTTGAGGTTAGACTGCTACCCCCCAGCGATCCGTTTTAAATAACGCAATAAATAAAAAAAATTCTGTTGCACAAATTCACAGCATCTTAAAACTCCATCGATCACTTTAATGGAGCAGCATGATTTTGTATAAGATTGTGCAAAGGTTGTGGTTCGGGACTTAAATCAGCTTGCAACAAACACACTATCTACCCAATATCTTCCAACTATCTACCAACTGTCTATACAAAAAGTAAGATCCAACATAATAACTTTATTTTTCTTTTAGACGTGTATGTTGACGTAATTCTCAAGGCCTGGGCAAAATTTTCATTCTGCACTGAAAGATATAGGGACTACGGAAGATTTCACTTAAGTCAAGCTATGGTAGAAGTACATACCGTACCTCAACCTGAAGGAAGAAAGGGGTGAAACGCCACAAAACAACAGCAATAACCACCACCACCACAACAACAACAACAACAAAAATTAAAAAAAAAATCAATGTTACTTCAAAAAAATCAATGAAGGTGCCAAAGTGTAATGTTCGTCCAAGAACATTAGCTAACAAGGCATGCTATAGCAACTAGTACTTATCTGTTGTAACACACTCTGCTAGCAGACAATTAACAATTACCTGGTAATAACAAAGTGAGAAAGTAAACAAGTGAGGAGCTTAGATTAACACGAAATAAATGTGTGAGGGATTAAAATTAAGGGGGGAGAGAGAGAGAGAGAGAGAGAGAGAGAGAGAGAGAGAGAGAGAGAGAGAGAGAGAGAGAGAGACGAGTGACAGAGAGTGACAGAGAGAAAGATATATATATATATATATATATATATATATATATATATATATATATATATATATATATATATATATATACAGTTATGTGTCAAATAACAGTGCTCGACAAATAAGAAGCGTGGTATATTTAAAAAATTGTCCTACCTAGCCAACGTAAAGAGAAGAGCAACAACACCTGACGAGTGCCACAGTGAAGCACGAAACTTCGAACTCGTGGACCGCTTAACTAGGTAGAACAATTTATATATGTATATATATATATATATATATATATATATATATATATATATATATATATAGGTAGATTGATAGAGAGAGACCGGGAGAGAGAGAAAGATAGATAGATAGATAGATAGATAGAGAGGGAGAGAGAGAGAGAGAGAGAGAGAGAGAGAGAGAGAGAGAGAGAGAGAGAGAGAGAGAGAGAGAGAGAGAGAGAGAGAGAGAGAGAGAGAGAGAGAGAGAGAGAGAGAGAGAGAGAGAGAGAGAGAGAGAGAGAGAGAGAGAGAGAGAGAGAGAGGAGGGGGACTTGTTTCATAATTGAGAGGAGTGGTGATGGTCGGAAGGGAGACTTATGGAAGATAGTATACGATAAACGAATGCAGCGATTGGCCATGACTTAGAAGAAGACATTGTCCCTATGTTCTGTATTTGCTGTTCAGCAAAAAAACAAAAAAACCCCCAAAAAACCAACAAAAATTAAAAAAAAAAAAAATCCCAACGAATTGAGATATGCTTAGAATATATATGACCGGATCAATATAGATTATCTTCTCGCTCAGTGCCAAGATGTAGACTTGGAGAGATCTAAGGGTGACTGCTTTATCAAGGTGTTCTACTGGGAAAAGTGGCAGCCGACTACCCTCTTCGCCATCCTCTGGAAAAAGTTAAGGGGTCAAGCTAATCTGTATAACACAAGCTGCGCAGTGAAGAAAAAAGGAAATATATTGCATCCGTTTTATTTCACTTGCCTTAGTGCCAAGCCAGCAAAGTACCTTAGATTTTTGCTTCCCTTCATTTTACTTCTAGTTCTTAAATAATTTTTATTTTTCATTTTCTTAAAAAAAAAAGAAAACGAAATATGAACCAAAACAAAGATTCGCGGCTCAATTTGGTCGCTCTTTTAAATTGATCAAATAAACCAGAGAATGTTTATCGCTGAATTAACTCCCCCGAAAAAAAATGCTGCCAAATATCTTCAATAATATTCAAGGGGAAAACCTGAGGGAATAATTATGGTGTGTTTTAAACTTTAGCCACTGGAATTGATTAACGTTCACATATAAGATAAGGTAAAATCGTTATGGTAAGAGCTGTACTTTTAAAGACTCCGTGTTATGTAATTCAAACCTTTAACCGCCATCCATGACAGATTCTTCTTAAACAGGGACATATTGTCGAAAAAAAAATTGCCTTTTTGCTTTGTGGCTAATTTACTGTCATCCGAATCATTGAAGATTACGTGTAGTTTAAAATTTAAATCATGATATTTTGTGCATAACTGCTGAAGAAACTATGGTTTGCAATTCTGTCCATGAAAGAGGATCTTTGTGAATGGACCTTCTGTATTTCCTAGAAAATCTAAATAAGTAAGCAGTTTTATTTCTATTAGGAGAGAACAGGACAGCAGCAGCAGCAGCGGCAGTAGTAGTGGTAGTAGTAGTAGTAGTAGTAGTAGTAGTAGTAGTAGTAGTAGTAGTAGTAGTAGTAGTAGTAGTAGTAGTAGTAGTAGTAGTAGTAGTAGTGGTAGTAGCAGTAGTAATAGTAGTAGTAGTAGTAGTAGTAGTAGTAGTAGTAGTAGTAGTAGTTGTAGTAGTAGTAGTAGTAGTAGTAGTAGTAGTAGTAGTAGTAGTAGTAGTATTAGTAGTAGTAGTAGTAGTAGTAGTAGTAGTAGTAGTAGTAGTAGTAGTAGTAGTAGTAGTAGTAGTAGCAGTAGTAATAGTTGTGGTATCAGCAGTAATTATATTATTCAATAAAATAATAAAACAGACGTTTTCTAATTGATCTCATTGTGCAGCATTCATCGTTCAACAACAAAAAAGCATCGAGAAGAAAAAAGAAGTTAGAAAGAGACCTTGACTCTTTGGTAAACTATGTTCTTTAAAGGTTGCCTTGTCCTCTAGAAAGAACTTAAGATTGTTATTCGTTTCTAGCTTTAGACGTTTCTTGAATGAATTCCAAATTTCTGTAACTTTTTTTTTAATGTTTTACCATGAAACTTTGCATCAACCCGAAAGAGAAAATGTTCCATAATCTAGTTTATTAGAATATTCACCGTGCAGTGCCATACTTTTCCAAAACCAAACAAACAAAAAATGTATTTTCATTTTGCTTTCAGCATCACCAAAAATTCGTCAAAAATGCGGTCAATGTCCTAACTGTCTTCAGATGGTGAAAACGTATTTCGTGATTGTAGGCCGCTGGCGGAGGCAGGTGTTGAGTCCATGCCATGCGGATCTCAGGATGTAATGAACTGAATTACACATTTCAAATGTTCAGCAACAAATTCAAGTAAGTGCGGGAGCCTTGATGCCAGTTTTTAAACGAGATTTTTACATACGCAAAATTTAGTTTTTTTTTCTCCTTCGATCTTCCCTAAATTGAAGGCTTCGGCATTTAGGTCAGAGGCTTTCTGGCTTGCCTCTGCTTCGGTTCTAAGCTCTAGCTAGGGCAGGAGTAAGCGTGAAGCATTTTTTTAATGTCCTATAATCTTTGCGGGACCTGTTCACAAGGATTAAGTTCTGTGACATCAACTTTGAACATTTTGAAACTTCCGAAATCTCTTGTTTCAGAAGGTTGTATCATGTTCTAGACTTTGCAAACAAGTGTGTTTTTAACTTTTTACGTTGATCGGGTCACTGGTTGTAATTTGAGTGGGTCACGTTCAACATTTGCTTTGTTCTGTTAATCGAGTTTATCTGTATTTTTGCTGTCAACACATGTAAAATTCACGTATCAGAGTCTTTTTACTATTAAATGCAAGGGAGTTCCTTTATTTCTAACACTGACTATATAGTGGTGGGTTATTTAAACAGCTCTATACTAAGGTTTGACAATGACCTATAAGCCTCTCTGACTCTAGAGTTTATGATGACATCGACATCTTATCAGTCCAAGTGGGATAAGTGCCTGGTAGAAATGAACTATGAACCCTGAGATTGCCTCAAAAAAAGAAAACGAACAAAAACAGTATATTTGTCTGACTTCCAAGGAATTTTACTCATTCAATTTTAACTTCTCTTTCGTGGAGCTTTTTTCATTGGTGAGAACATTTCCCATGACTCTCTCAGGGCTTGACCAAACAAGAAAGCCACTGGTGCACTAGGTTGGTGGCTCTGATGAAGCTCCCTCTCGGAGACACTGGTCCTTTAGAGTCGCCGCAGGCGCGTGACAGCAGGAGCTCCATCGACTGAATAGGCTGGTCCAGAAATAATCTTTAAACTGTAGCGCATTTCAATTGGGAAGAGAAAACCAACAAGGGCAATATTCATTTACATTCTAAACATAATACAAACCATTTTTACATGACAGAAATTGACATGATAAGTTATAGCTTCGTTTCTTAATGTGTCAAACATAACAATAGAAAGGTATGATCATAAATCAAATTTTAAGCTTTAAAAATGCTGAAGTGAAGGCCAATCCTCAGATTGCGCTATCCAAGTCAGAAATGATACATACTGAAATAATACCAGCTGATGTTACTGTGGACATCTTTTGAAAGATTCGGTTTGTTCGACAAAGTCCATGACTTTTAATTATGAGAACTATGTGTATTACCGGTGTAGTGTATCTCAAAGTATCTCATTGTGAAATCGCAAGCCTTTTACTTATATACATTACTTACTTAAGGAAACCAAAATCTACTCTACCTTCCATCCGGCTTTGGTTGGCAAATGTGAATCTCATGCTGTTAATGAATTTTAAATTCAAAGCAGATACGAAAAAAAAACCTCACACTTGAGAGTGTGTTCTTGGATAGGAAACAAACAAGTACAGCGAGGGTAAATGAGAGAGAGAGAGAGAGAGAGAGAGAGAGAGAGAGAGAGAGAGAGAGAGAGAGAGAGAGAGAGAGAGAGAGAGAGAGAGAGAGAGAGAGAGAGAAAGAAGGGGGAGGGGAAATTATTTTGGTTATCTTTTGGAGTAAAAAGTAATATTACATGTAGAAATCTAGATAAGGTAGCAACATACCATATTTCGGTCCAACTTAGATGAATGTATTTTGGTCTTTTTTTCTTTGGATGAACCATTTCTCCATCAGAAACAGTTATCAAGTCATTAAAATATTCAATATCTATCAGAAACGATAACGTTTTTCTAAAGCACTCACTTCTGCCTAGCAAACAACTGTTTACTTCACAATTTGTTCATATATTTTTAAGGTAATCCACACAAACACACATTTCCCTTTAAATTGAGACTACAATGAACTAAAATAACTCAGAAAACTGCGATTAAAAAAGAGAACTCACTGCCAAACCCAAAACAAAAACAAGGCATTAAGTCAGTAAAGACGTAATTAAATTTTTTTTCTTTTATAGATTTTCCTAAATTTCTCAAAACGTGTTTTTAACATCTTTCATCCTCTGTAAAATCTGGCCAAATGGTTGAATTTCCTCCAAAGTTTGCAAGCACCATTTAGATAAATCCCCCCTCCTGCGGATCTAATAAAAAAACAACTTAATTTTGCAATCTGCATATTTTCTGACAATTTTGCATAACTAAATAGGCCCCAATTCTTAAAACATAAAATTATATTAATAATTTTTTTTGTACATACTTTCATAAATCTTTTAGCTCCACAGAATAAAGTATCCAAAGAAATACTAATTGAGTGCGAAATATGAAGCCCAACAAATAATAAACAGTGATGATATGGTGTTTTAAAGTGTATGCTATTTTTAGTCAGTGGCGGCCATTTTAGAAACCTAATTTGCATGAAATTTAAATATATTAATACATTTTTTTCATTTCTTCCCAATTGAGATGATTACATGCCAAAAATAAGGACAAAAATTAGTTCATATGCCGTTAATAAAAAAAATTATTCAGTTAACCTATCGCAAAAAAATTTAAAAAAAAAAGAATAGATGCTGCATGAATTGTATAGATCAGGTAAAAAATAACCAAGCTAATTTTCAGTGAAAGTCACTGTCTGTTGGTCTCAGTTTTCTCAATAAAAACAGATGAATGCACAAATTGTTCATTTTTCTATTCGATGTTCTCAATTTATAGTAATTCCGTAAAATATTTATTGTTCCTCTATATTTATGTGACTGAAATTACTTATTAAAAGCCACTATGTTTTCTATAAAATTGAAAGTAGAAAAGAATTACCACCGGGCTGAAAAGGATAAGTACAAATCCTAAGATAAAATATTTTAAACTTAAGGCACCATTCATCAATTTTTCACAAACGTTTCGTTATCTTTCTTTCTCCTAGACTAATTTTTTTCTTCCCCAAATTTATCCATTGTTTGTCTCTCAATTTTTAAAACTGTTTAATAGTTGTGCTTTCACCCGCTCCTCCTCCTCCTCTGCCTGCCTATCTTCCTGTCTGTCTCACTCTCACTCTCTCTTTCTCTCTCCCTCCCACTTTCTCTCTCTCTCTCTCACTCTCACTTTCTCTCTCCCTCCCACTTTCTCTCTCTCTCTCTCTCTCTCTTTCTCTCTCTCTCTCTTTCTCTTTCTCTCTATCTCTCTCTTTCTCTCTCTCTCTCACTTTCTTGTCTGCCTTTTCACTCGCCTATGAAGTATTTTGCCATGTTCTGTTAACGATCTTTTGCTAATCTATCATCACAAGAACAATAATATTCATTTTCTACAATATTTTACCCTCCCCGCTTTTTATCTCTCCCAGCCAACATTTCTATTCTTGACGCCTTTCTACCTCTCCAGCCTTTTTCATTGACTCTCTTTGCTTTCTTTATTCCTTTAATGCGTTTTTGCCAACCCTCTCTAGTGTGTCTTTGCACTCTCGAGTCTCATTCCCCTTTCATGTGTTTAGCTCAAAACCTCTTTGGTTTGTCTTTATAGCAGCTATTCGATACAGCATGTCTATTCTAACTTGAGTAACCTTTCTTTGTCTTTTTCTTTCGTCTTTGTCTTCATCTTTTTTTCATTTTTTCCCCACAGACCTATTCATCTCTTAAACTGATAAGACATTAACGCCGTATTTTTGTCTGCTAGTTCCGTTTTAAACATTCCGGCCTCTCGGCCAAACCAGTCATAACTTGAGCCAAAAGTAATAAACAAAAATTCTCTTATTTTGCTCTTCTTATGCGGCATTCAAATATTTTACATTGCAGTGCAATCTCGATCTCAGGTGAAATATCATGCACAGCTGAAGAGTTTCTCTTTTCAACCACTTTTTTTCAAATATGTCTGGCATACAGTCTACATTCCTGGACAGATAATAAGTTGATTGCCTGGGCTTTAGAGAGTGTGGGAGTAGTAGGGTATGCTCCTCAAGTACTCAGCCTGTCTTTAGAGAGTGTGGGAGTAGTAGGGTATGCTCCTCAAGTACTCAGCCTGTCTTTAGAGAGTGTGGGAGTAGTAGGGTATGCTCCTCAAGTACTCAGCCTGTCTTTAGAGAGTGTGGGAGTAGTAGGGTATGCTCCTCAAGTACTCAGCCTGTCTTTAGAGAGTGTGGGAGTAGTAGGGTATGCTCCTCAAGTACTCAGCCTGTCTTTAGAGAGTGTGGGAGTAGTAGGGTACGCTCCTCAAGTACTCAGCCTGTCTTTAGAGAGTGTGGGAGTAGTAGGGTATGCTCCTCAAGTACTCAGCCTGTCTTTAGAGAGTGTGGGAGTAGTAGGGTATGCTCCTCAAGTACTCAGCCTGTCTTTAGAGAGTGTGGGAGTAGTAGGGTACGCTCCTCAAGTACTCAGCCTGTCTTTAGAGAGTGTGGGAGTAGTAGGGTACGCTCCTCAAGTACTCAGCCTGTCTTTAGAGAGTGTGGGAGTAGTAGGGTACGCTCCTCAAGTACTCAGCCTGTCTTTAGAGAGTGTGGGAGTAGTAGGGTACGCTCCTCAAGTACTCAGCCTGTCTTTAGAGAGTGTGGGAGTAGTAGGGTACGCTCCTCAAGTACTCAGCCTGTCTTTAGAGAGTGTGGGAGTAGTAGGGTACGCTCCTCAAGTACTCAGCCTGTCTTTAGAGAGTGTGGGAGTAGTAGGGTATGCTCCTCAAGTACTCAGCCTGTCTTTAGAGAGTGTGGGAGTAGTAGGGTATGCTCCTCAAGTACTCAGCCTGTCTTTAGAGAGTGTGGGAGTAGTAGGGTACGCTCCTCAAGTACTCAGCCTGTCTTTTGAAGGAAATAGAATTTAAATAGAGTCTATCTTTAGATCATTGTTACATTCTTAGACCCACAGATCAGTCACACGTCTTTTGCTTTTATTGTTTTACAAATTACAGGAACAAACTTTACATAGTTATGGTTTAATTCATAAATAATACTCAATAGTTTAATTCTACCTTGAGAATTATTAAGAGGTTAAGACACATTCCCAACTTATTTATTTACATTATGAACAGTCATCAGGGTAAAAATTCAGACAATTTCAGTTCGATTAATATCGATACAATATGGGAACTAAAGTTAAACCTTGAGCAAAAGAAAATAGATAATGGCAATCAGCTTTCTGGAGCAAAGAAGATGTGTTGCATAGTTGTATTGCTTACTAAAAGGATTGATCTAATTTATGAAATCATTCTCGGTCATGACCTATCTTCTGCATTTTATAATCAAATGAAATTTTCATGATGCTGTAATTAAAAATTTTGTGCACCTTATTGTTTAGCCTAAAAATTCACTGATTTAAGAATCTAATCAAGATTCTGACCATTTAAAAATAATCTTCCAAGCTAATTTTTTTTCTAAATGACTCGGACAATCCTGTAATAAAAGCTGGAATTCTTTTGTTTTTGTTCTAGAAACAGAAATACGCAGCACTTGCATTATTTCTTCATCCCTAACGGATCTCTGTATTGGTGACTGCTGCAGTATTCCAGCCCTACACTACCAGAGACTGAATGGATTCGTTAAATATATTTTTTTTTCTAACTGCGCCAGGCAACTTAACAAAGCAAACTTGTCACACGCCTTAAACTATCACAAACTGTAGATAGACTATCATCCAAATTGAAATAACGGTCACGATTCATCCCTCTCTTTAAAAGTTGGATTAAAAAACAACTCGACTTTGTTTTAGAATGGGACAGTTTATCTACCATTAGATGTTATTACATGTTATAACTGCAATTTTGATCGAAGTTTCCTCAATGCCGGCACTTTTATCAACTTCAAGTTTTGTAAGGAAAGCCTTTCTTATTTTTGTTGACATAAATTATTGCTTCCTCATGATTTAGTCTAACATTGACTTTTCAATCTTTTCTATATTTTTTTTCTCCAAACTTTGACCTTTCGGCACTCTATTCATCTTACATCAGCTCTAAATTTTTCGAATAAATGTTCGAGACAGCGGTAAGTTTTCGAGGTAGGAGCTTCCTCCTGGACGACTTGTGGATATGTGGAGGAAGAGATGGATCTAAAACCAACTGGAATTGAATATAAAATATCTTAATCTTCTTGTCAATACGTAATGTCATTAATATTGTCAAAGTTATGAGGGCAATGGGGAATCTATACTCTTCGAAAGTAAAGACGGTAACTGCCAATATGGGTGAAATAAAGTCATCGAAGTTAATATTTCCAAGGAAACCAGTAGGAAACGATAGTGCCATTTCTATGTTAATTGCACCCGCTTTTTATATATATATATAATGAAGATCATCTAAACGAGCATTTCTAGACCACATGGGAACGTCAAATTTGACCTAAATTGCCCTAAAGTTTGGAGTGGTTATATCTTTATTCCCCAAAATAGATTTTTTTCGAAATTAAATAAAAAATGCGATTATTATTTTCTTAAAAGAAAAGGGCGAATGTGCGAACCTTTTCCTTTAATCACAGCTGGGCAGAGATGGCAGGAATGAAACTGAAAGTACGCGTACAATATGGGCGGCAGCAGGTCTAAAACCATCTGGAATGGATCTAGATTTACAGGTTATAGTGTAAGATCTAGTTAAAGAATCTAAAAAAAAGTTGCTTCGACATAAGTTCTAGATCTAGGCCAAGATATTTACAAAAGATAGACTCAAATCAGAAGGTTAACATCTACATCTATATAGATCAATTTGTAATTTTAGGCTTAGAATAAGAAAAGTATTTACAGATTTTTAAAAAAATTCATTATCCTGTGTATGTATGTTTAAATAACGACGCGGCGAAGAATTCCCGCAAGGCAGGCACTTTTATGCACTTAACGCGAAAACTCACAGCTTTCTAATAAGCGTTTAAAAGGATCTAAAAAACAACAACAGCAACAACAACAACAACAACAACAACAACAACAACAACAACAACAACAACAACAACAACAACAACAGATTGGTAAAGTATACAATACCTATAAGTCAATTTCATTTATTCCAAAAGGTATTAATTTATATATCGACATTTTGTGTTTAGGATAAGAATTATCGAGGTATCTAGGTAAAGATGAATAGGTGGAGGCAATATATATGAGCCTTGTAAGTAAAAGGTGAGATATCAATACCATTTGTAAGCCTCTTTAATAATACATACACGCACCCCAGCTCCGGCAAATTGACATCCAGGTCCCATATGTAGAGCGGGGTTTCCAGCTTGTAATCTTTAGTTCAATTCTATGATGAAAAGGTCAAGTTCATACAATGGAATCAGAATACAGCATTTCCTATATGTATTTCGGTTCATGATTGAGAAACTTTTAGGCGTAGCTTTCGAAAATAAAAATATCTTATACCTTACAAAAAGTTCCTCTTTATTTCGTTCTTGGATTGCCTTGTAATCCTTTTCTTTGAAACAGGCTTTCAGGTTTTATTAGTTTCTTGAAATGTTTCAATATGCGGCCTAAAGCGCCTCATGTATGGAAATCTGATCCTTCTCTTTGAACAGCACAAAACAGACAGTTCCAAATAATAATAATTGGTAATGAAGTAACGTCTCCTCTTGAGTGGACTGTCTCAACCCAACTATATTATAGAGAATTATTCACTCTTCATCTCCACAAGAAAGTGGCAGTGGGCGGAAAGATTGGTGAGGTCACAACCCTTAACAACCGTGCCCTAAAGTATCAGTTCCTAAGCAATCAAGAGGAGGTCTCTGCTGGAGAGGTTCCTTGCGTTGACTCTAGGTCAGGTGCGGTGAGTTCAATCATTTCTTCCTGCAACATTCTCGGTCGACCCCGAAATGATTAGCCGAGTCCCTCTTTCCTCAGACTGTGTAACAACGACCAGAGGAATATCAGCCGAGTCCTTCTTTCCTCAGACTGTGTAACAACGACCAGAGGAATATCAGCCGAGTCCCTCTTTCCTCAGACTGTGTAACAACGACCAGAGGAATATCAGCCGAGTCCCTCTTTCCTCAGACTGTGTAACAACGACCAGAGGAATATCAGCCGAGTCCCTCTTTCCTCAGACTGTGTAACAACGACCAGAGGAATATCAGCCGAGTCCCTCTTTCCTCAGACTGTGTAACAACGACCAGAGGAATATCAGCCGAGTCCCTCTTTCCTCAGACTGTGTAACAACGACCAGAGGAATATCAGCCGAGTCCCTCTTTCCTCAGACTGTGTAACAACGACCAGAGGAATATCAGCCGAGTCCCTCTTTCCTCAGACTGTGTAACAACGACCAGAGGAATATCAGCCGAGTCCCTCTTTCCTCAGACTGTGTAACAACGACCAGAGGAATATCAGCCGAGTCCCTCTTTCCTCAGACTGTGTAACAACGACCAGAGGAATATCCGTCGAGTCCCTCTTTCCTCAGACTGTGTAACAACGACCAGAGGAATATCAGCCGAGTCCCTCTTTCCTCAGACTGTGTAACAACGACCAGAGAAATATTAGCCGAGTCCCTCTTTCCTCAGACTGTGTAACAACGACCAGAGGAATATCAGCCGAGTCCCTCTTTCCTCAGACTGTGTAACAACGACCAGAGGAATATCAGTTGTGAAATGATTAGCCGAGTCCCTCTTTCCTCAGACTGTCTAACAACGACCAGAGGAATATCAGCCGAGTCCCTCTTTCCTCAGACTGTGTAACAACGACCAGAGGAATATCAGCCGAGTCCCTCTTTCCTCAGACTGTGTAACAACGACCAGAGGAATATGAGCCGAGTCCCTCTTTCCTCAGACTGTGTAACAACGACCAGAGGAATATCAGCCGAGTCCCTCTTTCCTCAGACTGTGTAAGAACGACCAGAAGAATATCAGCCGAGTCCCTCTTTCCTCAGACTGTGTAACAACGACCAGAGAAATATTAGCCGAGTCCCTCTTTCCTCAGACTGTGTAACAGCGACCAGAGGAATATCAGCCGAGTCCCTCTTTCCTCAGACTGTGTAACAACGACCAGAGAAATATTAGCCGAGTCCCTCTTTCCTCAGACTGTGTAACAACGACCAGAGGAATATCAGCCGAGTCCCTCTTTCCTCAGACTGTGTAACAACGACCAGAGAAATATTAGCCGAGTCCCTCTTTCCTCAGACTGTGTAATAACGACCAGAGAAATATTAGCCGAGTCCCTCTTTCCTCAGACTGTGTAACAACGACCAGAGAAATATTAGCCGAGTCCCTCTTTCCTCAGACTGTGTAATAACGACCAGAGAAATATTAGCCGAGTCCCTCTTTCCTCAGACTGTGTAATAACGACCAGAGGAATATCAGCCGAGTCCCTCTTTCCTCAGACTGTGTAATAACGACCAGAGGAATATCAGCCGAGTCCCTCTTTCCTCAGACTGTGTAATAACGACCAGAGGAATATCAGTTGTGAAATGATTAGCCGAGTCCCTCTTTCCTCAGACTGTGTAATAACGACCAGAGGAATATCAGCCGAGTCCCTCTTTCCTCAGACTGTGTAACAACGACCAGAGGAATATCAGTTGTGAAATGATTAGCCGAGTCCCTCTTTCCTCAGACTGTGTAATAACGACCAGAGAAATATTAGCCGAGTCCCTCTTTCCTCAGACTGTGTAATAACGACCAGAGGAATATCAGCCGAGTCCCTCTTTCCTCAGACTGTGTAATAACGACCAGAGAAATATCAGCCGAGTCCCCCTTTCCTCAGACTGTGTAATAACGACCAGAGGAATATCAGTTGTGAAATGATTAGCCGAGTCCCTCTTTCCTCAGACTGTGTAACAACGACCAGAGGAATATCAGTTGTGAAATGATTAGCCGAGTCCCTCTTTCCTCAGACTGTGTAACAACGACCAGAGGAATATCAGTTGTGAAATGATTAGCCGAGTCCCTCTTTCCTCAGACTGTGTAACAACGACCAGAGGAATATCAGTTGTGAAATGATTAGCCGAGTCCCTCTTTCCTCAGACTGTGTAACAACGACCAGAGGAATATCAGTTGTGAAATGATTAGCCGAGTCCCTCTTTCCTCAGACTGTGTAACAACGACCAGAGGAATATCAGTTGTGAAATGATTAGCCGAGTCCCTCTTTCCTCAGACTGTGTAATAACGACCAGAGAAATATCAGCCGAGTCCCTCTTTCCTCAGACTGTGTAACAACGACCAGAGGAATATCAGTTTTAGCCTTATTGGCTCTGTTTATTCAACGCATCAACGACACTCAGCAAGAGATCTTAGATGTGTTTTGATACAAATTCCGGATGAAATGCGTGAACTAACCCAGTGCAAAAAGGCCACTGATCATAGTTCTCGAATGTTTTTGAGCATTAAACAGGCCTAAGGTGGGACATGATTTCCGAACTTTTAGCACTCTAGATATTTAGATTTCTCAGCATTAATTCACACTTAATTTAAATATCTCGATGAAGCGGCGTCGGTCATGAACCTACTTATCAGGTGACATGGAAAAACAACTTAATGTCTGCCCTTTCTGCACTCCCAATGCTTTCACTCTGCCCTTCTCTCCCCCATCTCTCTAGAACTCTAGTTCTCACTTTTCTTTTCTCTCTCTGGCTTCTTGCCCTTTTCTATCTCTTTAAAATTATCTTTCTCGTTGGCCTATTTCATTTCAAAATCACTTCATATCTTTTCATTTTTTACCGATTTAAGACTAGATACTTACCTGATCTGTAATTTCATTTTGACTATGCAGCTCAGTGAAATTTTTAAAATGACAATCTGTGTCTTTTTTTCTTTCTCCACCCTTCCACCTCTCTCTCTCTCTCTCTCTCTCTCTCCCTCCCTCTCTCTCTCTATCTCTCTCTCTCTCTGTTGCTAGCTTCAATGATTTAATCTGATCGCCATTAAAAAAAAAGAACGTTTTAATGGAAAAAAAGTTTTGATGCAGGGAAACCTCGCAGAGAGAAAATCCAACTCAAGCAGATAGGAAGTGTTTTTAATCTATGTCTTAAGAGAATATAACAAACAAGGACAAAGAGAGGAATCAAGAGGCGATAGAAACAACAAGAGAAAGATAAATACTAGGGAGGAGACAAGGAATAAAGTGAACGTCTTTACATAATTATTGTATCTATATACAGCCGGATCCTAATATTACTAACTGGATGTTCTAAATTCCAGAAAAAGACCC
>JAWDGP010006323.1:467500-537500 GCA_033675545.1 Elysia crispata | reverse complement strand
CTCTTCCTCGGGTACTCAGCAAAAATAAGCATACCATTCATTACTTAAGCTCTGGCTCGGTACTCAGCAAAAATAAGCATACCATTCATTACTTAAGCTCTGGCTAGGGTACTCAGCAAAAATAAGCATATCATTCATTACTTAAGCTTTAGCTCGGGTACTCAGCAAAAATAAGCTTACCATTCATGACTTAAGCTCTGGCTCGGGTACTCAGCAAAAATAAGCTTACCATTCATTACTTAAGCTCTGGCTCGGGTACTCAGCAAAAAAAAGCATACCGTTCATGACTTAAGCTCTGGCTCGGGTACTCAGCAAAAATAAGTATAACATTCATTACTTAAGCTCTGGCTCGGGTACTCAGCAAAAATAAGCATACCATTCATTACTTAAGCTCTGGCTCGGGTACTCAGCAAAAATAAGCATACCATTCATTACTTAAGCTCTGACTCAGGTACTCAGCAAAAATAAGCATAACATTCATGACTTAAGCTCTGGCTAGGGTACTCAGCAAAAATAAGCATATCATTCATTACTTAAGCTTTAGCTCGGGTACTCAGCAAAAATAAGCTTACCATTCATGACTTAAGCTCTGGCTCGGGTACTCAGCAAAAATAAGCTTACCATTCATTACATAAGCTCTGGCTCGGTACTCAGCAAAAATAAGCATACCATTCATTACTTAAGCTCTGGCTAGGGTACTCAGCAAAAATAAGCATACCATTCATGACTTAAGCACTGGCTAGCGTACTCAGCAAAAATATGCATACCATTCATTACTTAAGCTCTGGCTCGGGTACTCAGCAAAAATAAGCATACCATTCATTACTTAAGCTCTGACTCAGGTACTCAGCAAAAATAAGCATAACATTCATGACTTAAGCTCTGGCTAGGGTACTCAGCAAAAATAAGCATATCATTCATTACTTAAGCTTTAGCTCGGGTACTCAGCAAAAATAAGCTTACCATTCATGACTTAAGCTCTGGCTCGGGTACTCAGCAAAAATAAGCTTACCATTCATTACATAAGCTCTGGCTCGGTACTCAGCAAAAATAAGCATACCATTCATTACTTAAGCTCTGGCTAGGGTACTCAGCAAAAATAAGCATACCATTCATGACTTAAGCACTGGCTAGGGTACTCAGCAAAAATATGCATACCATTCATTACTTAAGCTCTGGCTCGGGTACTCAGCAAAAATAAGCATACCATTCATGACTTAAGCTCTGGCTCGGGTACTCAGCAAAAATAAGCTTACCATTCATGACTTAAGCTCTGGCTCGGGTACTCAGCAAAAATAAGCATACCATTCATGACTTAAGCTCTGGCTCGGGTACTCAGCAAAAATAAGCTTACCATTCATGACTTAAGCTCTGGCTTGGGTACTCAGCAAAAATAAGCATATCATTCATTACTTAAGCTTTAGCTCGGGTACTCAGCAAAAATAAGCTTACCATTCATGACTTAAGCTCTGGCTCGGGTACTCAGCAAAAATAAGCTTACCATTCATGACTTAAGCTCTGGCTCGGGTACTCAGCAAAAATAAGCATAACATTCATTACTTAAGCTCTGGCTCGGGTACTCAGCAAAAATAAGCATACCATTCATGACTTAAGCTCTGGCTCGGGTGCTCAGCAAAAATTAGCTTACCATTCATGACTTAAGCTCTGGCTCGGGTACTCAGCAAAAATAAGCTTACCATTCATGACTTAAGCTCTGGCCCAGGTACTCAGCAAAAATAAGCATACCATTCATTACTTAAGCTCTGGCTCGCATTGCATCCCATTTCTTTGACTCCTTAGTGTGAGGAGATCTTACGCGTAACTGACCTTTTGGTTTATAATTAGCATCTAAACTTATTATCTTTAGTCGAGTTGATTTGCATGATCTTCTGGTGAGATTTTCTTAGTAATTCCGGGTTTGCCCTTAGTTGCTGTCGAAAAGCGGGCCACATCTCGCGCACAATAGAGACCATAAGGAGGGGGCTAAGCTTGCTGCCCTAGGTTTGAAACAAACAAAAAATAAAAATGTATATAAAGCAGTGGCAGCAGAGGCCTTGTTAGATACCTCTTGTACTGGCCACAGAGGAATAATTGGAAACCTGTTGTAGTGGCTACAGAGAAATAATTGGAAACCTGTTGTAGTGGCTACAGAGAAATAATTGGAAACCTGTTGTAGTGGCCACAAAGAAATAATTGGAAACCTGTTGTAGTGGCTACAGAGAAATAATTGGAAACCTGTTGTAGTGGCTACAGAGAAATAATTGGAAACCTGTTGTAGTGGCTACAGAGAAATAATTGGAAACCTGTTGTAGTGGCTACAGAGAAATAATTGGAAACCTGTTGCGGTAGCTACATAGAAATAATTGGAAACCTGTTGTAGTGGCTACAGAGAAATAATTGGAAACCTGCTGCAGTAGCTACATTGAAATAATTGGAAACCTGCTGCAGTAGCTATATAGGAATAATTAGAAACCTGTTGTAGTGGCTACAGAGAAATAATTGGAAACCTGTTGTAGTGGTTACAGAGAAATAATTGGAAACTTGTTGTTGTGGCTACAGAGAGAGAATTGGAAACCTTTTGTTGTGGCTGCATAGACATAACTGGAAACCTGTTGTAGGGGCTACATAGAAATTATTGGAAACCTGTTGTAGTGGCTACATAGAAATAATTGGAAACCTGTTGTAGTGGCTACATAGAAATTATTGGAAACCTGTTGTAGTGGCTACATAGAAATAATTGGAAACCTGTTGTAGTGGTTGCAAAGAGAATCGGGAAGCTGTTGTCGTTTCTACCGAGAGGAAATTTGAAGGTTATTGTAGTGGTCACAGACAGAGAAAGAGACAGAGAGAGAAAAAGACAGAGGGAGAGAGAGAGAGAGAGAGAGAGAGAGAGAGAGAGAGAGAGAGAGAGAGAGAGAGAGAGAGAGAGAGAGAGAGAGAGAGAGAGAGAGAGAGAGAGAGAGAGAGAGAGAGACAGACAGACAGACAAAAAGAAAGAGAGAATTGGAAACTTGTTCTTGTTGCTATACAGAAAAGATTAGACACCTGTTGCAATGGCTGCATAGGAGGCATCGAAAAGTTCTGATAGTGGCTACAGAAAAAAGTTAATAAAATGTTACAATGGCTGCAGAGGGGAGGATGGACAATATTGCAATATCTAGAGCGAAAGATCTAGAAACCTGTCATGTTAGCCACATTGAAAGAATTGGAAAGTTGTTTTAGTGTTACTTTAAGATAAGATTTTAGCGAAAATTCTAAAGGACCATCGAGCTCTGAACTGAAACTGTACAAGATAATTGAACATATTAAAAGACAGATTTAGAAAGATCAATCAAACCTTCAACCCACTTATGGATGTTAAATGCTCAAAGAGAGTAAACACTACGTGGAAAACTGTGACATTCAGGATTAAAATCATAGCGCTTTTATTTAGATAAAAAAGAAAAGAAGAGAAAAGGTAAGAATTACATGTTCCTCCTACTTGACAAAACAAGCATAATCTTTTCCTGATCGGGTAGAAATTAAACAGGAAATTAAATTAACTGTAGACAAAATGTCTACACAGTTAGCTTCACAGGACTCATGCATCACTCCTACCCGGCTCGAAACAAGAACGGTAACTCGCCATTCCGATGAAAGCTAGTAATATTCAACGTTATCTACCTTGAAGGGAAAAAACGGTTGAATTGCTTGTGGATTGTAATTTTCTTCAATCGGAAGGAGCAAATTGTATTTAGAGAGAGAAAGAGAGAGAGAGAGAGGGAGAGAGAGAGGGAGAGAGAGAGAGAGAGAGAGAGAGAAAGAGAGAGAGAGAGAGAGAGAGAGGGGGGGGCGAGAAAGAATGAGAGAGAGAGAGAGGGCGAGAAAGAATGAGAGAGAGAGAGGGCGAGAAAGAATGAGAGAGAAAGAGAGAGAGAGAGAGAGAGAGAGAGAGAGAGAGAGAGAGAGAGAGAGAGAGAGAGGGCGAGAAAGAATGAGAGAGAGAGAGAGAGAGAGAGAGAGAGGGCGAGAAAGAATGAGAGAGAGAGAGAGAGAGAGAGAGAGAGAGAGAGAGAGAGAGAGAGAGAGAGAGAGAGAGAGAGAGAGAGAGAGAGAGAGAGAGAGAGAGAGAGAGAGAGAGAGAGAGAGAGAGAGAGAGAGAGAGAGAGAGAGAGAGAGAGAGAGAGAGAGAGAGAGAGAGAGAGAGAGAGAGAGAGAGAGAGAGAGAGAGAGAGAGAGAGAGAGACGGCGAGAAAGAATGAGAAAAATGATGATCGCTTTTATCAACCTCATGACTGTTATATTGACACTTTATAGATGACAAGGTGTAGTCCTCCTTCACCTTATCACTATCTCTTCAGAATCTTTAACCTCATGACTGTTATATTGACACTTTATAGATGACAAGGTGTAGTCCTCCTTCACCTTATCACTATCTCTTCAGACTCTTTTTTTCCTCTTCTTGTGATATTATTTTTCTCACCCTCATCTCTTTTACTGTAACAGATGGACCTGCTTTCTTGATCTTAGACATTCCTTTGTATCGGTTAACTTAAATCTAAATTACGGACTGTTTCCACGGGTCCCTAAAGCTTCTTAATACATCTTACCTACCCCGTTACAGGACCAGATCCAGGGAGAAGCCTACTTTTTGCCAAGTTTGATCCAGTTCGGCTCACTTTAATCTGGTATGAAGACTTAACAGGCAGAAAGACTATATATTGCTTATAAAGGAGATATAATATAGGTTGATAGTAAAAGTATTCTGGTGTTCTGGTCCATAATATTGGACAATAACGTGTAAAAGAACGTGCCAAGCTGTAAACTTAAAACTCTGGCAGTCATTACCAACTTGTTTGCATGACGATGTGTATCTAGAATGCTTTATCCTCTGTTTCCGTAAGGATCAATACTGTAACCCATACATAGATCACCGTGGTGGACGATCAAGGAGCCCGCCGCTGTGATTAAACAAGTGTTTGCTTTTAGTCACTCACTCTAATAGCTGGGTCGGGCCGGATGTGGCCTGCTCACGGAACACGGGACAAGGAGAACACCATCCGGGGGCTTAAATTTCTGTTGCCTTTTTTGTAGCGTTAATTTGCCCAGTAGGCCTAGATCTAGTCTTTTTTCTCATCCTTCATGGGCTTCAAGGGGCTCAACCCATGCATAAATTTTAACAAAGCCACAGCTTTGATACTAAATTAGAGTCATTGATTTCTCATCAGATGGCTTTCCCATTCCAATTCATGTAATCATATTATTATGATCATTTACATATATGTATATATATATATATATATATATATATATATATATATATATATATACAATTATATATAGTTATATGTATATATATATTATATATATACATACACATAACCATATTAATATCAATCTACCTATCTATATATACATTCAAACATACATACATTTATCTATTATGTAAAAGGCAAATCCGATTTCTTAGCCCGCTATCTCCTACAAAACCACTCAATGCACAGTGATGAAGTTTGTGGAATTTTAATCTGTCAAGACCAGAGTGTTCCACGCGGTAAAAGAAAATTACAGAAAAAGTTATGGATTAAGGCTAAAAAATGCTTTTAAAAGTTCAAAATAGCTTTATTGTAATTTTTCATCTACACTTTTTGCCAAATTTGTTGCAAACATATAAAAACATGTAATTTTTTCTAGAGAGAGAAAAACTGAAATAAAGATAACAGAAAAAAAAATAAATGAAATTTGACTTACTACGTCGAAAAAACAAAAGCGTGATAAATACCATGCCACTATGTGCAGGAAAGTAGAAACGATTTGATCGATCAGTATTTTAAGAACTTTCATCGTCGCCTGTTTTCTCGGAACGGAGGTTGCGAATGTAAATACCAGTTCTGCTTCTTTTGCACGCGTTGTGTACTGTTATACTGTATTATATCTAAGATATCAACCCGATCCACTAATTATTGTCAACAAGGAACAGCAGAAACATCAAAGTACAGCTATTTTATTAACTTGCCACTCTTAATTTGTCTTGCATGAGTTATACAGATTGTGACTAGGGCCAGGATGATTATAAACTTCTGCAATCCAAGGTAACTCCAAAAAATGGAAAAAAAAATACGTGACCTTAATTTTTTTTCTCTGCAATATTGTCTGAGCAGTTGCATATTTTTACTTTGTATTGGAGAGCACTTTTCCCCCACATCAGGTAGAGCACTACAGTGTGTGTTTAATAGGTCATCAGCAACACATTATGGTGAAAGTGAAAAGATAGACTGAAAAGAGTGCTGCTTAAAAGATTTTATCCAAATATAGTGAACTTCAGATCTTTCCTCCATTTAAAGAATATCTTCATGACAAAGTAAGAATTCCAATGTCTGAAGGTTCTATACATTTTAAAGCTGTATTATGAGCAGCTCTTGAGGAGATTTTATCTGTTATTGTTGCAAAATTTGTTTTCCTTTATTGAAACATTTGTGGACCAACAGAAGAATTCTAAATGCAAATTTGCTTATTAAACAACCAACGCAAAAAGAAGCGTAGAAAGCAAACAATCAAAACTAACGAAGAATGTAGAAGAAAAACAGAGAAGCAAGTTGTGCAAGGTACTTTACCTGGCAGCTTGGTTACAGAACAAGATTTAACTAGAATAAACATTTCTTTGGTAGTTTCATCTTTGTTATCGATGACTTCCACTCTTCGAAATTTAAGCACTTCTGCATAATGAGTAGATTTTTCCACTTTGCACTCACCATCATGCTTTTTTTTAGTATTATTTTGAAGAAAAGAAACATAAGCGCAAAAAGGGTACTGTCATAAGCATTGACATATATATATATAATTTATATATATATTTATTTATATAAAATGAAAACAATGGAAAAAAACGACACAAAAATTCGATACCACATTGTCAATTCTTTAATGTGAGAGTGATCGATTCATAAGACTGATGTTTTGAAATGGCGTTTTTTTTTTCTCTTAACATAGATGCTGCCACTACACCAACATTGAAATCTACAAAATATTTAAATCGAAATCAGTGACTTGAAGATAGCAACGTAACCAAAGCAGATAGGATTTCTGACATCCATGTGATCCTTTATTTTGGCTAGAGATCATGACGTAAATGTACAGAATAAATACTAAACAAATATATCCACAAACACATCAACTATCAGCAATCATCCGCCAAAAATAAAAAAAGACATAGCGGGAAGAGATCCAGAAATGATGAAATATTAATTGCAGCCAAGCGTGTTTGTTATACAGTCTGAGTACCGGTAGCATGAAAGCATCGCTGGCAGTCATCATGTAACCCTTACATAACAGAACTTACGTTCTCGGCGGGAGGGCTAGCATGATGGCGAAAAGCAATTATGCTCTTTACCGCTGGGTGGTCAGTCTTAAAATGTAACGTCATAGCTAAGGGCCCGTTAGCCTTCCCTGCGAAACCTCAGAAAGTTCAGACAGTCCTGCAGTTCGACAAGACGATCATAGCCGACAGTTAAGCTCAAAGAAATTACATAAAACTAAAGAATGGGAAGTAATGTTTTTGATCCATCACAAGGCACCACAATAATTATTCATGAACTCAGGGCAAAGAACAACTTTTCTCGCCCTAAAGCATAGAACATGTATCGTGTGGAACAGAATACTCACCAAAACAAAACAAAACAAAAAACAAACAAAAAAAACAAAAAAAAAACAAAATAACCAACGCACCTTGAACACAATCTTAGGCTTGATATGACATTAAAAAAACCCCAGAGATACATCCTTAAAAAAATACTGATAAAATTAAAAAAACGAAAATTTTTCGCTCTACAAATTATTTTTTCCTCAGCCAATGTGTTACAAGTACCGTTATTTGAAGAACATCACACAAACAAAAGTGAACACGGCACGTTGGGCTGACTGACAAAACTCTCAAAATTAGATTTTGGTCCAGCCTAAAACTTGAAAAGTCAACTTCATGACTAGGGTAATACATCTAGGAACTTATTACAAACGTGAGATCATAAAAGAGGTGGAAGGTGGGGGGTAGAGGGCATTATTTGTGATAAAAGTGAGATCATTCACACCAGTTAAAAAAGGGCGATATTTGTATACCATGCCTCACACGGAGTTTTGAAATCCTACCGAGTCGTAAAACTCTAAAAGTATGAAAAATATTGCAGAAATCAATTCTTTCCTCCAGTCCTTGGTGAAAACGAGCAAAACACTAGTCCACAAAATTTTCTCTCTTCTTATTTCTCTGCATAAAACTCCTTTCTTTTTAAAATTTGTAGGAGATCAGATACTTTTGAATCCTCTACGCTTTTCGCAAAGATTATTCAGAAGCAACAAAATTTCCTACTCTTAAATTTTGTGCCGTAAAAAAAAAAGGATTAAGCTCATCGCATTGGCAAATTTTCATTATAAACAATACTTCAGTATTATTTCAGGGATCGAATCCTTATTATATGATAATAGGTCCTCTGTGGCAACCATAGATCTTTACCCTTCATTGTATGTTAAAGTTTATGTCAGTGAAATGTCTATTCAACTGGTTACAGTGCACATTTCTTTCAAATATTTACTGTGCTAAAGCTCCAATTAAATAACTCATATTGATTACAAATGATACAGCACGCGCAGCCCATGTCGAGGCTTATGTCTAAGAGTCAACAAATATACCAATATTGGCTGATTGTTCTCCAATGCATACAATTTTGTAGACTAGGTAGCTACATTGATTAAGTAACAATAAACACCATGTTCCCGATGGGAGGTTAGGAGAGAGAGAGATTAAGAGCAATAGGTGAAAAGAGATGGGAAAACAGAAAGATAGGGAGTAGGAAGAAAGAAAGAGGATAACCTAGAAAAAGAAAAAAAAAACAAGAGAGAGAATCAGGGACATACAAATGGGGAGAGAGAGAGAGAGAGAGAGAGAGAGAGAGAGAGAGAGAGAGAGAGAGAGAGAGAGAGAGAGAGAGAGAGAGAGAGAGAGAGAGAGAGAGAGAGAGAGAGAGAGAGAGAGAGAGAGAGAGGGGAGGGCGTGAAAACGATAATCAGTTTGACAGATTATTTGTTTCAAACATAGCAGGGCTGAAAATAGAAATATATAGAGAAACTGAGAGAGGGACTGAGAGAGCTGTGCTGTCATACAGCCAGAGATACTTGTAAATGTCAGAGAAACCTCTTGGCTCTTGAAACAGAAGGAAAACACCGGCAAAACACATTCTTCACCCAACATTGTTTTGAAGTGATCACAATTAGTTGCAATAGATTCTTGAATTTTAGATTTACCCATTAGCATGTGCAAGTCATGAAGTAGGTAAGGTGATCAGAACTTGATAACAAATTATCGGACCCAGTAACTTTATTCAAAGCCACTAAAAGCCATATTGTTGATACGAATATAAAGTCAAAGGGTCGACTTACATTTAGGGAAGCTCGTTAAAAATAGAACGGAACCTGCCAATTTGATTGAACAAATTGTCATGAGATAGAGAATATGGCGATTGGGGGTTGAAAAAGTCTGGGAATAGGTGAGGGGGGAGGGGGGTGCGGGAAAATCTGGAAGTAGTGTGTGTGTGTGTGGGGGGGGGAGGAAGTAATTGTTTAACGCCTACATGAAATAACGCATGTATGTGAAGTAAGGTAATCTTAATAAGTGGAACTAAATAACAACTGCCCTTGGCAGTTGAGGCACATCGCGCTTGTAAAAGAGCTGATCTAAAAAACCTTTAGACATATAATCTAGTTTGCTTGATGGGCCTTTTTAAACTATATAATATTGAAATTAACATTATCTAACTCTGATCGTGAAAGCATACAAATTTCTTCCACGCTTTTCAAGACCATAATATTAACCTTTACATAGAGCTAAATACACCGAAGTTTTTACAAGTGTCTGCGCCTCTCTGGCTGCCTCAGAGAGATTTAATATTCTGCGCGGAAAAGGAAAACATATGAACCGGTTTGCATAAAAATTTGCTCTTTAAAAAACTTCCTCATCACCTTTTAATTTGACGCTATTGCATTCAGTAAACGTTAAACTTTATAGTTTTGAATTAATGCTCTAAATATTTAAACCCAATGACTTTGATATTGTTTTAAAAACATCTACATAATGTTAAAAAATGTTTGACGATGTTAAAGACTAGGACGTCAATGGAATAAAATCTAAGCCGAGTTGCTGGCCAGTTGTAGCAATAGTGAGTTATTTCTAATCTGCTGTTCACTCCTGGTCTACACATCAATTATAATCGTCTTGAACAGTCAAATTTGGAAAGAAAGTGAAACGAAAGAAAACATGTAGTTCTGAGAAGGATGCAAAAGGCAGAACAACTCTTTTAAAAAGAGAGCAAAGAATGTATTCGAAACATGCATTTCAGTAGTTATATGAACTGAGAAACTCATTAATCTTCTGTAAAAAAATAAATACCCTTATCAATTCTGATTCAAAAAGGACATAACTTAAAAAATAGGACTGTTTTTGAAATCTTGTTATCGATTGGCAACTGCAATTTTAATGAAATTTTTAAATACATAATGTAAAATAAAAATCTAGAGAAAAAAACACCGAGTTTGAAATGGCTTAAATATACCGTCTGCAATTATTGTTACTTGGTAACTGGAAATGTCTATAGTTCCAGTCAAAGTATAATTCATTCAAGAAGCCATGATCTGTAATCACTGGATGACTAAATGTACATTAAGTTAAAATTAGTTGTTATCATGTTTATATGTGCACTTCTTGACAGTATCTATAAACTAACAAAAATGAATATATCCTTTTAAAATTTATTGTTGTCCATTCATAAGTTAAATCTTTGCAACGAAGAATATTGCATTATGCAGTATGAACATATCTAAATAGAGAGCGTCTTTTTGGACAAAGGGGTGAAGAGGGGAGCATTTTTTTTTTTTTTCATTTTACACATTGCCGTTTGATATAAGAACCCTCTACAATTTTCCTTTGTCGAGTATATCCCAGAGGGGATATACAATTCTCTCATAGGTAAGACATATCACTACAAACCGAGCAATTTAGATGGGACCCAGACCTCACCACCAAAAGATGTTGGTTTTACATTATGAAAATAGGCCACATTATCGGCAATCTCCCTACGGGAACGAGATAACGTTTTGCTCCTCGTATATTGAAAATGCTAAGAGAAACAGAAGACGGGCGATAATCTGGCCATTAGCAAGTCAAAACCCTGGACTGGGCTACTAATCCACTAAACAAAGCGCTTCAGCTCCAAACACACGGAATAATGTGCCTAAGATAAGCCAAGTTTGGTACTTAAACAATTCTCTTGTTTCTTTCTTGCCCTTTCCGTCTGCATAAGAAGGAAATATTTTATCAAAGACAAGCATAAGCTTGCAAGGCTTTATCTTTAGTCCAGTTATTTTCAACCAGAAAAGAATAAAATTTCCCTTGAAGCTCGTCTTTGTTCATTGTATATCTACAGAATAAAAAAGTCTATTTGTTATAGAAATAAAGCCAACAATGCAAGAATGTACTTGGATTTACTTTTTTTCTACAACCAACTTGCAAATATAAGAACAATCTAACAAGGTTTTTGAAGCATTGCATAGAATATGTCATTCTGTTTATTGGTATGGAAGTTTTAATACAAAAAACTCAATGCTTTTGAGCTGCTTTTCACGTTTTAAGACAGCAAATATTGATAGATCAAATGATACTGAAACAGCAGTGGAGCCTAAAACTGATGGGGCTTTACAAGGCCTACAGTTGATTCATTGTAAACACCAACAGAAGAAAATCTTTTTACTGTAGGGAGTCTCAAGAAGTAGTGTGTATTTGGATAGAAATGACCTCATCCACAGATAGGGGCAGCAAAATCATAGAGTTAAAACGTATAAAAAGTCTACATACTCAACATCAACGTAACTTCTATATTCGGATAAGACAATCAATCGATCAAATAGAGACAGCAAGACAGTCACACAGGTTTAATTAAGTTCTCATGAGAAAGGTAATGCGAAAAGAAAAGACTAATTATGGAAAAGACATGTTCCAATTGTAACATAAAAGATAACAACTACGTACTGATAGCCTATTTAGTCGACTAGATGAAACAAAATGTATAATTTAGGTGGATGGTCGGATTATGTTAATTAAGAGAGAAATAGAGACAGAGACAGGAAGAGAGAGAACGCCAGGGCGAAAAAGATGAGGAGAGACAGGGAGGGAGAAACAGAGAGAGAAAGAGAGAGAGAGAAAGATAGAGAGAGAGAGAAAGGGAGAGATAGAGAGAGACAGAGAAAGAGAGGGAGAAAGAGAGAGAGAAAGAGAGAGACAGAGACAGAGAAAGGGAGAGAGAGAGAGAGAGAGAGAGAGAGAGAGAGAGAGAGAGAGAGAGAGAGAGAGACAGAGAGAGAGACAGAGAAAGGGAGAGAGAGAGAGAGAGAGAGAGAGAGAGAGAGAGAGAGAGAGAGAGAGAGAGAGAGAGAGAGAGAGAGAGAGAGAGAGAGAGAGAGAGAGAGAGAGGGCGAGAGAAAAAAGTTGACTGCAGAAAAAAATTGTTATTGTAAGATGATCCGAAATTTCTCAGTTTTTCCTTAAACGTTTAACAGTTCTTGGTATGTTGTTATTAAGCATTCAAATTTGAGGACTAATTAAGAAGACGAATAGTTCCACTGAAAATAGCAAGTGTATCCCGTGAAGGGAAACAATTGAAGTTTCTACCACAAATAGTTTCCAGATCTTGTACAAGTGCCATCCAGCAAAAAAGCGCTAGTTAGGAGAAGCATAGCAAACTCAATTAGATCTGGTAAGAATTGCAAATCTTGCACGGATAGACTACAAACTCAGGTAATTAAAAATTTAATTACCAGCCTTTAGTTCTTTTCCCTTGTTTTGTGCTTTTATTTTTTTTTGGCTGAAAACGAGGTTTAATCAAATTCTAATTCCTTACAAGTCTCCCACAAAAGAAGCCATAGAAAAACATTTTCACAAAATCGACCTCAAAGTTTTACTCGTAGGTGTAGAGTAGGTGAATCCAAAACCGCCGCAGACTAGTGGAGAGTAAGTAAAGGTGTTTGGGTCCTGGAAGACCTCCCTATATCTCTCAGACTAAATACCGCTTATGCTAGTGTAAACAATGAAACACTTGATCAGAGCTGTTTTAAATTTATCTAGGGTTGGATATGATGTGCTTGGAATCATAGTTCAAAAGTAACATATTTCAAAACTTTCTAATAAACAATAAGTCTTTCATGTTTTTAGTCTTCTTGATATATTCATTTTTTTTTCGCAGAATAAGACTTCTCTTTCCGCCACCACCCCTCCTCTCTCTCTCTCTCTAGCTCTCTCTCTCTCTCTCTCTCTCTCTCTCTCTCTCTCTCTCTCTCTGTTGTTGGTAAAATCGTCCTTGTGGGATTGTCCTGGTGCAGATTCGGTTAATTTCTTAATTTTCTTACAAACATTGATCACGTTTGCAGAGCAAATACAGCTGAGGAAGATGAATTTCCGAAACACCCTATGATATTCATTGGGCACTTTAAAGAGAGTAAAGCCTAATTACAGCTCCAACTTCCACCTGTTCTGAGGACAACAAACTGGTTCAGATATTGTGCACAATCTGGTCACTGATCAGGGTCCGCAGATGTTACAGAACACAATCTGGACACTGATCAGGGTCCGCAGATGCTACAGAAGTTAGTGACTACAGAGATGAGAAATCGAATCACGTGACCCCCTTTCGATCCTTTATCGTGGTTTAACTGTAATAGGCTGGTATTTTATCAATGTCACTGTCACTACTTGATTGAACTAACTAGAAATTTCAGATCTTAAAGGCGCATTAAACTTTTTCTGGGATGCTTGAACTGCTATTGTTCTAGAAGTTCCAAGACTAATTATTTCTTTCACACGCTCCCAAGCTATTTTTAGACTGTTCCGTATATTTTTCAATATTACAGGCAATAGGATAATCTTGGAATGGAGCATCTGTTGGTCCAACAAACAAAAGGTGTTTTGTTCCTGGACATATAAACTTGATGAAATGGACAACACCATCGATGCATACATAGCTATGAAGCTTTTCGTTAAATTTTTGTAGCAACCCAATCCTTCCTCATAGAAACCAAGATTTTATCTGTTTGTCACCTTGAAAATCCTGAAAACTGCTCTGTATGCAGTTAAAGGCCAACATGGAAACTGGAGAAAGGTGACATGAATTGGAACAAAATAAAACGTGTAAATGTACCAGGGACGGCGACTCACTCTATTATACTTGTTGGATTTTCTCTGCTCATCGCTTTGTATTAAGAAAATGAAGAATTTTGAAAGCACAAACTCAATGCTAAAAGCCGCGTATTCTGCATGATTGATGGAAAGAAATCCCAGAGGCACTGAGATGAGAAGAGAACGTTTTAGAGGTGTCTGAATTTTTACAAGCTACATCAGGCGCTGAATTCACCAAAAAACAAGACAGATTATTAAAGAGAAGAATGGGGGATTTACACGGCTGGCAAATTAAGGATTCCATTTGAGATGTAGGCTGTGTTTTAATCAGTTCAAATGCTGTAAACCTCTAAGTATTATTGACTTTGAATACGGTAAGTTAATGTTAAGATAAATATGGAAAGGGTCTTAACAAAATTGCTTTCTCAGCAGTACAGCTATTGGCCATTTTGGTCATAAGTGTTGCATTTCTCATAATTCCTTCAGTTGTAGCTATATGTGTGTCCGTATTTTAAATCGTTATCCCATCATCTTATAAAACTGTAGTTATTAACTTATAATATAAGATCATGGAAAATTTGGAAGGGCTCGACGAGTTACCTTGAGACGCCAAATGTAAAAGTATAAAATTTCGAAAATTTACCATGTGATCTCCAAATGTATGTAAGTGATTATGGTCATGAAACAAGTTTATCTTGTAAAATGTACAGAGCGCCCACTTGCTCATTAGTTCTGTACAAGATCTATGTTTCTTGGCATTAAATAATCAAAATCTGAGTTAGTGCGACAAAATCATCAATCAGTGGAAGCTAGTCTTGTCAACAAGACTTGAGGCGTTGTTTCTAATTGCTGATCTACATGGGACAAGCTACGCCGTTAGAGCAGACAGCAGCTGTAGACAAGCCACGATCAGGCCACGCAAGACACGCCAAACATTGAGGTACAACTCAAGGGCAGCTGCAAACACTTGCCTGCGACAGACAAGGCGCGCCAGATCATAGCTTAGTTGGTTGAGCAGTGCGCTACAAAGAGGAGACTGCTTATTCTGACGTGCTCTTTTTCGTGTCGGTGTTAAATTTTTACCAGCCAGCCCTATCATAGACTGGGAAGGGAAATTTTTCTCATATAAATATATCAAACCTCCCTCCCCCCTCAAAGACCATGAAACTCCTCAAACATATGAGAAAGCAGCTATCACACTTCCAAGGCCACAACCGCAAGTAACGATGACACAATTGCCAGCCACCTGTCATATTAGAAACATAAACTTCATTGGACAGCGTCCATTTTTTATCCAAAAGGCGAATTCCCAATCTAAATCACGAGTACACTACCAGTACACAACTAGTACACTACTAAAACACCACCAGTACACCACCAGTACACTACCAGTACACTACTAGTACACCCCCAGTACACTACTAGTACACCCCCAGTACACCACAAGTACACAACCAGTACACTACTAGTGCACCACCAGCATACCACCAGTACACTACTAATGCACCACCAGCATACCACCAGTACACGACCAGTACACACCCAGCACACTACTAGTACACCACCAGCATACCACCAGTATACTACCAGTACACATCTAGCACTCTACTAGTACACCACCAGCATACCACCAGTACACCAACGGTACACCGCCATCACCACCATCTGTTCTAAATGTTCATTCCAGAAAGCAAATCTGATAAATAATTTTACAACTTCCTTTTATTTCTTATTCAATATATGGTGAGCTTATGCTTTAAATATCTCTTAGTTGGTTATCGAATTTAATTTTTTGTTACCGGATTTAAATAACTGCTGTGTACGTCAACATTTATTTGAAAACATGAAAATTAACATAATAACCGCTAAACTAGATTCTGTGCAGATATTTGATTAGCCTTCATTGAGAATTCCCTCACAGAGAGCTTGGTTTTTGGTTGGGCGCTGATACCTTTCTCATCTCTTAGCATTTTGATTTGCACATATTTTTTATTCCTAATTTGGGCCATATTTTGAATCTCAGCTTTGCTGGTAACAGTTATTTCGACAAAAGCTATGAAGTCAAAACATGTCCCTGTCTAATGTCTTCTATTACGTAAGACTTCCACTAATTTTCAGAGAAAATTTTTGAAAAAAAAAATTCCAGTTATAGAAAAACTATTTCGATCGTCCTATCACTCACCTCTCTAATAATGAGAAGTTGAATTTGTTTTGTTTCCGATTTCGCTTATATTTTTTCGGAACGCCATGAAAAAACGGTTTAAATAACATGGGAATTTTTTCTAGATATTCTATACTTTCTGATTTTTCCGAAAGTCCTTTAACAGAGAAGTGGCTGATAACTAAGATTACCATAAATACGACCATCGTTAAAACGTTACGAGGTGAAAAAAAATGTAACTGGTTTAAAAAAAAAGATGATAACAGATCTACAGGATTTTGCTGGGCTCCAGTCAACCCGTTCCGAGGACTTCAATTCAAAGCCGAGACATCATCGCTGACAGATCTGAAATGAGGTTCAGTTCGCGAACACAAGGATGGACTCGCTTTGCATATCGATTAACAATCCTCAGTAGCTTCATGAACAAAATACAAAGTGATGAAGATACAGTGCCTAAACCTCGCAGATCATCGGAGAAATAAGACAGGAATCGAAGTCATCGCGTGTGAAAAACTTCGAAATAAACATTAAAATCATCGAGTCTGGACCGGAAAATCTTATCTTTATTCTGAAGAGGACGTCTCTCTTCCAAGCAACTCATCTGACAATTTATTTCTAGGCATCTACGAATATCCAAGATTTTGTAACACTTCTTCCTTACTTGGTGAATAATTTTTGCGATGCAATGATGATGATGATAATAATAATAATAATAATAATAATAATAAAAGAGAGAGAGAAGAGAAAGAGAGAGAGAGAGAGAGAGAGAGAGAGAGAGAGAGAGAGAGAGAGAGAGAGAGAGAGAGAGAGAGAGAGAGAGAGAGAGAGAGAGAGAGAGAGAGAGAAAAGAGAGGGAGGGCAGTGAAGGAGATGGAAGGCAGAAAAAGAGAGGGATGGAGAGTGAAAGAGGTAAAAAGCAAAAGAGAAAGACACATAATGAGGAAAAGAAGGAGAGAGAACGAGGAAAAGATGAGAGAAAGAGAGAAGAAGAAGAAGAAGAAGAAGAAGAAGAAGAAGAAGAAGAAGAAGAAGAAGAAGAAGAAGAAGAAGAAGAAGAAGAAGAAGAAGAAGAAGAAGAAGAAGAAGAAGAAAAAAGGAGGAGGAGGCGGAGTAGGAGGAGTAGGAGGAGGAGGACGAGGAGGAGGAGGAAGAGGAGGCGGAGGAGGAGGAGGAGGAGAAGAAGAAGAAGAAGACCAAAAACAAGAACAAGAACAAGAACTTTACTTATTAACTCCGTGGTAACAACTAATTTACTCTTGTCTCCACTTAAGTCACATAATTACGTTCAGGTCTCGAGTGCCATCAGTATCCCGTCAATCTTGCTACCACAATGCCCAGCCTTCTGTAACAAAGTGAGGCGTTTTCCCAATAGTCGGATCTTTCTAATTGGAATGATTGAGTGCGACATGCTTCACGATGTCAATCATTCGAGGCGATCTGAGGAGGACAATAGTCCCTTGAGATATAATGAAATTAGGTTTCTTTTGAAATGACGGTGGAAAAAGTCAAAGTTCATGCATCAAAAGCGGTAGATAATGGCTAGTCTTAAAAGGCCCCAGAATTGTTTTTTTTTAATACTAATTTCAGATTCTTACACTGTGACACAAATCGAACTCGAATCCCGGCACACTTCTCACTTGTGGCAGTATTAGTGATGGGAGGTGGAGCTGGTGCTGGAGCTGCTGGGGAAGGATAGTAGTGCTTGTGGAGATCTTTTAGCAGTAACATTATTGCAAATGCTGATTTTTTTCCGGACAGGCCTTCCGAGACTAGAGCTAAAGTAATGAATTTTTCTCTAACTTGTTTATTTCCAATTCTTTTCAGTCCCGCAGTTTAGAAGTTGTGTGCCTGTCTCTTTTTAGACCCAGAGAGAGAGAGAGAGAGAGAGAGAGAGAGAGAGAGAGAGAGAGAGAGAGAGAGAGAGAGAGAGAGAGAGAGAGAGAGAGAGAGAGAGAGAGAGAGAGAGAGAGAGAGAGAGAGAGAGAGAGAGAGAGAGAGAGAGAGAGAGAGAGAGAGAGAGAGAGAGAGAGAGAGAGAGAGAGAGAGAGAGAGAGAGAGAGAGAGAGAGAGAGAGAGAGAGAGAGAGAGAGAGAGAGAAGTTTAGCCGTGAACTACCCTGATAGATTTTACCAAGAGATTCGGTCGACGCTGCATCTAGAGTCGAGAATCTAACTCCCTGTAGATAAAAATCTGCAGCTCAGATGTGACTAGGCCTAGAGAATCCCACCCCTCTGTCTATGTCTGTTGTTCGAGGTGTCCTGGTTCTTCAGCAGGGTTGTCCACAACGTGACTGCTGTCATTTCTGTATAAAGATAATAACGATAAATAGTTATCATGTCACTTCCCCCTAACAGCGCATAGTTTCTGGTCAACAGCTAATCGTCTCCCAAGAACAAGGTTATTTCAATGGATCTATAGAAACAGGACTATTTTGCACATGAAGTGAGTTATGGCTCGTCCTTTGACCTACGGGTTATTCACACTCTTCCTTGCTAATCACATGTTATGAGCTACACAGCGAGAACCAAAGGTTACCAGATACCAGCTACCACTAGAAATTGCCATAAACTTGGGATATACTATATTTGTACCAGATTTTCTGCGATGCTTTCTAACTGATAACAAGAAACAAACAATAAGATAATAGAGACTCAAACAGAAATAAGAATATTTAGTTCTTCCCACATTCCTAAAACTTTTATTTAAAAAATTATTGTTATGTTTCAGCCAGTAGCAAGCATTTCTTACTCTGTTTTTCCAGAATAGGAATTATTCAGTAAAAATGGAGGCAAAAATTTAACGAATGTTTAGGTTATGAGAAAAATGTACGGAAAAGATAGAATACCGGCAATTTTCTTCCATATTCAATCGACCACATATTATTTCTGTGTAATAAATTTATTTGCAATAAATTGCAATAATAAATTACAACTCATAACAGTTTAAAACCCATGTTTCATTTGAACATATTGTACAGAAGGATTGAGATATGGCGAACTAAGGAAAGGTAAAAAAAAAAAAAAATGGACTCTAAAATCTCAGATCAATTAAGGATAACTCGTGATTTTTTTTCTCATCAAATCACCTTCCTTTAGCAGATATTTGCTAAATGGGTAGGTCTTGTTAGACATGAGATTTAAGCTTTATAAAAATAGATACGTGCACCTATTCTTGCAGCCCTTTTTTGAAAACCACAATCAACCGGTTATTTTTTTGGTTGCTTTCAATACTGCAACCGGAATAGAAACAAAATTTACAGCAAACTAATAAATCATTGGTTGTCGAGGAAAATTGTTTGATTTTGGGTACCGTAAACCAATTTTACGCACAAAAAAACGCCCAGAGCTCAAGCGAAGTTGAAGGAATGGATTTATACGCAGTAGCCTCCCGTGACAGATTTAGGTCAACATGAAGGAGGTTTTGCTGGTCTTGTGGCTTGGCGAGTAACCTCATGCTGAGAGTCATCCATGATGGATCACCAACATCAGAGACATTGTCAAAACAGAAAGGTCACAAAATATTTCAAGTCGCTGTCATGCACAGAGTACAACAATTATATCATTCTAAAATACTCTTACACAGAGCAATATCCACAAGTATCAGTTTTCTTTGCCTCTTGAGAATTGATCTTTAAATCTTCGTTCTCTATTAAAAAAAAAAAAAAAACCATAAGAAACTTCAAATTTCAGAATTGAGTCTTATGCTTATTGAAAGCATGCTTTCAACATCAAAGAGTTATGCCAGAGGACCAAGAATGGACCACAAATAAACTGGATCCGATGGAAACTACCTGTGAATCGGTGCTTTTTTTATAGTCTGGGATATATTGTGATTATATACTATCCTGCTGAACTTTTTCATTGAATAAATCGTGGAATACAATTATTATTAAAAATATTTTAATTTCATGTTTCAGTTGAATTTCCTTGTATGCTTTTAATTATTTTTTTTATTTATGAAAAGTGTATTCTATTTACTGAATTCTTGTACCGTGAGCCGCGGGTGTGGACTACAACAAAATGTGCCTACACCAAGAAGAGAGAATGATATTTTATCTTATCTTTCCTCATATTTTTATCTCCTTCAAGCTTGGCGGAGGCTGAAAACCTCGAATCCTTCAAACTAAGATGTTTTTCCCCTCAAACTAAGATGTTTTTCCCCTCAAACTAAGATGTTTTTCCCCTCAACGTATTGCATAATTATATAGTGCTTGGCACACCAAACCATTTATTTTTTTACATTACTACATCTTGCTGCCGTCTTGTAACCTTTATGGTGTCCGTTTATTTTGGGCTTTTTTAAACCTCATCTTATACATTGAATGAAGATAGTTATTACCTTTGCAGTAAGTGATTTTTGAATATCACTGGTCTTTGTAAACAAAAAAGCACTTTAATTCGTATGCAATTAGGGCGCCTAAGTATCACTGTGTTGAAAAGTGCAAATAACACTTAAACAAAAATTGAAAAATGTATAATTTTTTTCCGAAACAAAAGGCAATCATACAGCGCCGCTGTGGAAAGCATAAGCTGATCACAACAGAACTAAATAAAGAAGCATCAAAAACTGAAGGCGGGAATGGGAAGGAAAGAAAAAGTAACTCAGAGTTGAGTGCATTAAAGACAGCAGTAAGAAATCCCGCGGGATCCAGCGTGCATCCTAGATTGACAAGTTCTGGAGATCTTCCTCAGATCTTACATTAGGAATTCAAGGCAGCTCGAGAGAAAACACACACAAGTGCTTTTCATTGCATAAGATGTAAAGATTCGTAGACGGTGTCGCCAACTGTCAATTTGTTTTTAAAATATTTCGAGAATTTAGTTATAACATAAAAGGATTACAAATCAAAGTTATATCTACTCAAATCTAAACATATATATATATATATATATAAATACATGTCGAGCGTTTTTGGAACCTTTTTTTTTTTTTTTTTTGTTTTTTTTTTTGGGGGGGGGGGGGGAATGGTCCATATTAAAAGCCTCAATGCATCTGAAATGCAAATAATATCCATCACAGACTTTTTTAACAAAATGCCAATGGGAAACTTTATGAAACGAACAAGCAATTTTTGTTGATTTTATCTTTACTCATCAAACTGCACTTTACATTCAAGGAAACAATTCCTTCGACAAATCTGACACATCAGAAAATTGGTTTGAAAATATTGATTTTCATGAGTTTATCAAAGCAGACTACAAATAAAGTAGAAGTTTATGCATTGAAGACTTACAGTTTTTATTTCCTTTTTTTTACTTTAAGTCTTCTGTCCCTACCGAGCATGTTTTCAGCGGCCAGAGCTCTGATCTGTCTCCTCTATATCGTTCAAGTTCTCTTCCTTTGATTTTCATAATCAATGATTTAAGTAGATGAAATAATCAGCTCAGTCTTGGCAAAGCTGCTAAAATCTCCAGAAGAAAACTACCTTAAAGAAGCTTTCACCGCCGACCATCTTGTCAGCGACTGGTAAATGGAATAACGTGGCGATCAGTCCCTCTCTGGCCATCGATGTTTCATATAAAAAGGAAAAGAGAAAAAAAAATAGTTTGCCGTCTCCAACAGACGTGTAAACACAGTTACAGATTGTTTACAGAGCATCATATTATTTAAAACTTTTCATCAATATCACTTTTAATTCTCGAATTTTGGACTGTACGACAGATCGAATTTCGAGACAACTTTGGGATTATCGGAATACAAAGATTCCGTCCTGTCTGTTTCCACACCGCATGTGCACGCATTTTAGAGGAGCAAACGATTTTCAGTTGAAATTGGAATCTAAACGTTTGATATCTGTCTATTTCCAATTCATAATTTGTCATTGCCATAGCTTTCTTTCTTTGCTTTTTTTCAATCATTGTCAGCTTTATCTCTTTGTTTGACTTCTTTTTTCTTTTTCTTGTTGTCGTCTTCTTTTCTTCTTCTCCTTATGCCTTTGCTTTCTATGTGTTAAATCTTTTCCCTCCATCTCCTCGCTCCTGTCGACGTCAATGTTGTTTTTGTCTGATGCTATGCTTTAGTTACCACCAGGACTTCCCGATTCTCGACACTTGCTGAGAACCAGCAAGATAGTGACAGGGCAGATTGGATACCACGATGATTCGCTACGAAATCGTTACATCACTTTAAATTAACACCTGTATTCTTTTCTTTGTATATGGATCAGATCATGACCTGCAACTGATCTAAATTCTTTGATACCTTCAGTTATCATGCCACTTCTTTTGTTACCTTTTTTTTTTTTTCCTCTCTTCTGAAATAGGCATTCCTGAATATGGTTTAAATAGGATTTTATGTAAAGGATAGTGGATACAATGCCGAAAGCGAAAAATAAAAATAAAAATAAAACTGCGTCATAAGCTGCTCAAGAGGCTCTTTGCTAGTTTCAATTTAAAAATAAATTTATCTTCAAGTGGTGTTTAAAACAAAGGGCAAAATCTGTTGAAAAGAGCAAACAATTATTGATAATAATATTGTGAGCAAATCATACATGGCATGGCAATTTCTTCAATAAAAAAGCAACAGAGCATAATAGCAGTGTTTTAAGTGACTCTGCGCCTTGATTTCTAGATTCTCGTTGTGTTCTTTTTGCTACGTTACCTTTTTCTTTGTTACGTACTTATGGTCTTGTCAAAACCGATACTACTTACGTTATGAATAACACCAGTGTCAGTATTACAAATGAATCAACTCTTGCTCCTTACATTGTTTTCGAGAATCCTGAACATCGGTTTCCAATCTTTTTTTTTTATTTCACCGTTCAAGTCTTCATTGAAAATCTTTAAACTTGCCTTCCTCTAAATGTTTCGAAATATTAATCACTCATATTTGTCATTTATTCAAGAACGAGTTCTGGAGTTTTCAATAAAAATCCCCTTATTCTTGGGTGTGAAAAATTCTAAACTTTTGTCTTCCTGTAAGTATGCGGTTCCCACATTTCTATCATTCTCAATTCATGTCAGCCCGTTTGCTATCACAGTTTCCTTAAATATAAAGTGTGTTTTAATCTCCTTGATGCTCGTTCAGCTAAATGTCATTATATGGGCGCCACCCTCTACCTTTCTTGCTTATATATTTATAAAAAAGAAATGAGATGTTCTCCCAATGTCGCCACCGCAAGAAAAGTCTACTGGAAAATGTAGACCGGAAATAATATTCGCTTGAAGAGAGAAAACTCGAAGAACTAGTGAGGCGAATAATAAGAAGAAGCGATCTAGACTTTATAATATATATATATAAACATTTTTTGTCGGCAAAAAGAAACTTGTCCGTTAGAGGAAAGTGCTTATGTTTACAAAGCAACAGAAACCGAAATAGGAAGTAACAGACAAGTCCAAAACTAGATATAATCTACGTAAATCATCTTTTAAATTAGAACATAAGAAATAAAACACAACTCTAAGTGAGCATATTAAAACCTTAAGAACAAGAAAGCTGAGTACAATATAGAATCGCAAATAGTGAAACTACTGAAGCCTTACGCACCAAACAAAAAGGTCTGTTACCTCTGTTTGAAGAAAAGTTCAGAATATTAACGGAGGAACCGATGCTAAACAGAAGAAAGAAAATGTTCTCCTTCTGTGTGCATAAAAACGTTCCCTACTCAAGAATTAGTTACTTTTTCAAATCTGCCTGATGAGAGCAACAGGGCTCGAAACACAAGTGTCATAGCAAGGCCACAGTCAAGGTATTTCATAATATTAAATTCATAAAAAAAGCACGGTAACTAAGTTGTTAAGCTTCCGATGATGGTTTAGAGATTTATCTGCATTAACCATTGCAGTTCCATGAAATACTCCCTGTTGGTCCTCCATGTCTGTAGCTCGCAACTTCAACTTGTTTAAAATTCATGTGCAGTTGGTTGCCTTAAATTCCTTGCCGAGATGTGGTTTTTACACTGGTTCCGCTACGAATGGTTCAGTTCTCAGATTTCAGTTTTAGCAATAGAATAAGTCTGCAATGTTGACTCTTCATGCCGCTTGTGCTGTCGAGGCTATTTTCATACATTGAAACCAATCCGTGTTTTTGTTTGTTTCTCTATCTGTGTAACAACTTCCTCGTGAACCTCTTCTCATTTAATTATTTTCCCAACATTCCAGCAAAGATCGTCAAAGTTACGTATTTGAGATCTTTGTTGTGATCTACGTGTCGTAGCAAGTAATCAATGTGAATTAAGTGACTTAATAAATGTGCGATAAACATTAGCAGATTTACCTATTTATTTTACAGCATGCCACCTCTCTCTCTGTCTATCTGTCTGTCTCTCTCTCTCTCTCAGTCTGTCTCTCTCTCTGTCTCTTTCTCTCTCTATCTCTCTCAGTCTGTCTCTCTCTCTGTCTGTCTCTCTCTCTCTCTCTGTCTGTCTCTCTCTCTCTCTCTCTCTCTCTCTCTCTCTCTTTTTTTTTTTTTTTTTTTTGATAGTGTAGATTGAGATTCCTGGAATTGGAAATTTTCCCAAAAAATTCCCTCAAAGCTTCAACTTGCCAGGCAGCTTGTCTATACCAGAAACTCAAGTTAAAACAAACAGTATTGCCACGGCGAGACACCGAGCTGCTTGGAGAAGCTTCAACTCGCCTGATAGTGAATAACTTCCACTCCCTGTTTTTCCTCCATTGTCCTATGTTCGGCGTGACTATCTAAAAAGCGTTTAAATCTTCGAATCCAAATCGATTCTAATCCGAGATCAATAGTTACGTTCAATTTGGATTCAAAGATTTAGATGCCTCTTTAGTTTTAATTCCGTTTTAAGCTTACCTTTTTAATTCTCAAGACTTTGAAATAATGAATCATTTAAAATTCAAGTCTTCTGAGAAATGTGAAGAGAACTCGAAAAGAATAGGAAATGAAACCTAAAAAATGTATTTTCTGTTCCTAATCATTGCATTGGGTTTACAGAAAAAAAAGGAGGGAACGGGGTTATTAAACTTGCCAGTTACTGCTCATAAGCATATTTTATAAAGTATATTTTAGAGAGAGTAACGCATTGCTTGAGGAGATACTAAGATTATGAACATGGCAAACGCTGCACCGCGATGGAAAAGCCAAGGTGGGCTTGTGCGTCTTTTCTGCAAGCGCCAGACAGAGCAATGGTGCACGGAAAAAACAAAAAGATTTGGGAAAAGTCGAAGCTTCATGGCGTCATATGCAATCTGTGTTTTTTTTTTTTTAATTTCTTTATATGCAAGAAGTAAAATGTTTTTAGAAAATCAAATTTGAGATCATTTTTTTTCTAACATGAATCTCAGATTTCGGATTCGGCGTGTAAAAATTAGCAAAATTAAGGAACGAACAAAACAGCCGCTGCAGCGCGACGAAAAGAATGACTGAGTGACTTATCGGGCTGCGGTTTCTCTCCCACGATCATCTGTATTATTTTCCCTTTATTCTGTATGTTAACTTAACTTTTATTTTAATCTTCAATTAAACCTAGTTTATGCTCTCTCTTTGTTTTTTCTCTTCATTCCTCTGTCTCTGTATCTATATAATTGTATGTATCTATATTTTCTTTATCTCTCTCTCTTATATCTTTCTATCTATCTATCCACCTATCTATATGTATATGTATATATATATATATATAAACATCTAGCTAGCCAGCAAGATTTCTGCTCCCTCCCTCCCCTCCTCCTCCTCTCTCTCTCTCTCTCTCTCTCTCTCTCTCTTTCACACACACACACACACACACACTCAAACTCAAATACAAGAAAAAACACTTTTGTCTGTGTGTAACTGTATACTGTCGTATTTCTCTCTCTCTCTCTCTCTCTCTCTCTCTCTCTCTCTCTCTCTCTCTCTCTCTTTTTCTCCCTCTCTCTCTCTCACTCTCTCGTAGCAAATAAAAAAGTGATATATCAATAGATTCAGAGAAGAAGTGAGGCAATCTCCTATAATAAATGAATTTATTTCGAGCTAAAAACTGTTCATAACATAGCGATCGACATATGCCAGCTCCTGTTGAACAATGCATGTTAAAACATGGAAAAAGGTAAGTGTCGTTCAAAATTTTTTTTTCGCCGATCATAATTCAGTGATCGGCAAAGAATTTTTCGAAGAAAGGAGGGGTAAGGTGTTGGGAGGAGTCAGAGAGAGAGAGAGAGAGAGAGAGAGAGAGAGAGAGAGAGAGAGAGAGAGAGAGAGAGAGAGAGAGAGAGAGAGAGAAAGAGAGAGAGAGAATCAGAGAAAGAGACAGGGACATAGAGGTATAGAAAGAGAAGGAGGGACTAAGAGAGCGACAGAGGGAGAGAGAGAGAGTAAGAGAGAGAAAGAGAGTGACAGAATGAGAGACAGAGAAAGAGGGAGGAAGAGAAAGAAAGAGATATTCACTAAAAAGGATACATTGTAAAAAATTACGGCTCAGTTACAATCCTTTTTAGATAGTTATAGCTAAAACAAATTCTGCATAATCAGTGCATTCATCAAAAATAAATATCTTTTAAAACCGATCGCTGAGGCGTTGAATTTGAAAATTTTGGTTCTCTGAATCCGAGTCTGAGATTCATGTAAGGAAACAAAATGATCTCAAGTTTAATTTTGTAAAAAATATTTTGCTCCTCGCCTGTTAAAAAAATTCGAAAGAATCCGCAGACTGCACATGGCGCCATGAAGCTTCGGCATGGGGCCATGAAGCTTCGGCTTTTCTCAAATCTTTTTTTTTTTTTTTTAATTTTTACGACATCGCTCTGTCCGGCAAGAAGCGCAAGCCACAAAAAAGAAAGACAAGCATTGTACAGGCTACAAGGCAAAGACCGAAGCAAATCATCTAAAAAATGCAGGAATAAAGAATTAAGTTATACACCAAGGAAATTAAATTAAATTTTACTTGATTTATTGTTGCTTCTCCTTGGCAAATTAATTCTAATATAGCGTCGTTTTAACGTGTGTTATTTTTTAGAGCAATGATTCATTAGCGAAACATTTGATGGAAAAATTTACCGCATCTAGATTTATGAGTCAATGAAATCTGGCCACTTTCTTATTCACATTAAAAGATAAAGAAAAAAGTATTAACTCTGAGCATCGATATTTCTACAAGCAATGCCCAGCACTCTAAACAAGCTTTATTGACCTTTGCAGCCCTGAAGGGGTTCGTTACTCATTCGTCTTTTTCAAAGCATCTTTACAAAACTTTCAGGTAAGTGAAGCTAACCGTGCGCATTAAAACATACTAGGATTTCGAAGATGCAAAGCCTGATATTGTCCACTCAAATACTCTCTTGAAAGCGTGACGCGGTAAAATGTTTAGTTTTATACTTTAATATTTTAGATTTTAACTTTTTGTGACAAATAGCTACTCTTGTAAGCGGTTACAAAAATTCACGTTTTCACCAAGCAAAGTCTTTTTTTTGTTTTTTTTTTTAATAGCTTATATTTTTATTAAATGTATATCCAAAAATTTCCATAGTCTAGAATGTATTTTCTAATATGAGGAACTTGATTGGTTAAACCTTGCTAAAACGGCTTATCATTTTTTTAGGTTTAGATAACTTCTCTTTACTCTTCTTGATGTCGACTGTCTGCTTCTCTTTTTTTTTGCTTTTTACTCCTCTCCTTTAACTTGTTTCTTCCTTTCTTTGTTTGGATTTTATGAAAACGATATATATATATATATATATATATATATATATATATATATATGTTTGATTCTATTATTGATAATGATAACGATGAAAGTGAGCACAATGAAAACGGTGAAAATCTGATGATCCTAAAATGGACCTAACGACAACTGTGATGATGTTTTGAATTTGAAAGAAATGGTTACAGTTCAGTGATAAATTTTTTTATTGTCTCGCTTTTAGTGTTGACAGAAATCATGGCATTACAAATCTTGACTATTTTAATTTCATTAATAATATTTTTGGAACAGCATCGCCTGCTTTTAGCTTCCCTCGTTAAAAATTCGACACGTCATTAGAATTAATATTCTCACCATATTTGGCCACATTCATCTGGGTAAGGTCTTGGTGAGGAATATAGCTTCTCACATCAGTCATTCAGTTGTTCCATGTTGTGTCATCAGCACGCCACATTAGCTGTGCCAGGTGACACAGCAACATTTATTGCCAAAACATGATTGGGTACCATCATGTTGATGCGCATCAGAATGGAAAGAGCCTAGAAAAAACAGAAGCATCGCCTAACTCAGACGATTACTTTGTGGCGACACCGACTAAAGTCTTATCTTAAAGCTCTCTTTGCATAGTTTCTATGTAAAGGCTGTAGAGGCTGAAAAAAGCTGAATACAGTAAACCACTGGTATATGAAAAACTTGTCGCCCACGCATTTGTCGCAGAATTGTAACCATTTTAGAAAACTGATCTATTGTTGTGATATGAACAATAACTTTGCGATGTGTTGCAGCCTGTGTAGAAAACGATCGTGAGCATATTATTTTCAGTTTATTAATATTGTTTCTGTTCTATGGTTTTGAACTTTCTATAAACTAAAATCTAAATCATTGACATGTTGGCAGCTTGCCATTTCATAGAAAATAAACGTTACGCAAAAATAGAAAGGCAATGCTTGGTTTGCTTAACGTTTACAAGAAATATAAAGCTGATTGGCACAGAGCTGTTCATATGATCCAACAAACGTGTCGGATCAGTTGATACAAAGTGTGTACCAAAAATCGCCTTATATTTTAAGGTGTCCGCCTAAATAATAATAATAATAATAATAATAATAATAATAATAATAATAATAATAATAATAATAATAATAATAATAATAATAATAATAATAATAATAATAATAATAATAATAATAATAATAATAATAACAACAATAATAATAATAATTGTAACAATATCAACTACACATAATGTTAATGAAAATTATAGTTATTTGTTGATGCTTCTATGAGTGGCTCATAGTCCTCTTCTAATAAAACCATGATAATTAAGCTTAACCACAACTGGGATTCTAAATACACTGCATGCAGAATAATAATACCATATTTTAATAAGGTATGATAAGTATCATAACTCACAAAGCATCTTTGGTGTTTTTTTTAAATCAAACTTCTTATCTAATTTATGAACACAATAGCCTTTGCAGAATGCATATGAATGCTACAGAGCAAATTTACAAAGTCTCTCTGTAACCATACAATGCGAACATTTCAAACTGCATATTAACAGTTTAAAGTCTAAAAAAAAATAAATAAAAAAAATAAAGAGTAATAAGAATAAAATAGTCCAGGGAAGGGATTTTTAAAAGTAATTATTGAATACATTAATAATTCAGGTTTAGAGACATTCTTCTCTCTCTCTCTCTCTCTCTCTCTCTCTCTCTCTCTCTCTCTCTCTCTCTCAATATATATATATTGCCTGAGGAGGGGTTTAAACAAAACTAGTCGTACAATCCATGACCAGAATACATTTACCAGAGTTTTTTTTCTGAAGTAAAATTAACATTTAGATAAATAAGTTATAATGAAATATGTTTGTTAAAATGCTTCAATGAACGAAGTTGGAAAATTATGCACACTTTTTTACAATTTAAAATAAAAGTATTTTGGTGTAGTTAGAAATAATAGTATTCCTTGTAACTTTTGCTTTTTTTCTTGTATGAAACAAGAAGATTCTTTCTAATTAATTTTTGTTTGTTTTCCAGATGGTCTAAATCAGTTACGCTCAAAAGCAGCTCAGGTTTTGCTTTTTCTTAAACGACACTGAAAAAAATACCTTAGTCATTGTGAACACAAAGAAGTTCTGTGGCCTCTCTGTCATTTTCAATTCTGTGTAAACAAAGCAAAAACAATATAGGGAGAGGGCACTATGAGATGTTCCAGCAATATTATCAGAACTCTCACCGGTGATCCTGTCAACCGGAGCTACAAAAGAGATAAATCGATATGGTAACCAGTGTACAGGCGATGGGGATGTCCAAAATGTCGAGATGGCAGAAGGAAGAAAAAATGAAATCAAAATATTCGTTTCGTCTGAAGTAGTCTTAAAATTCTGGCCACGCTGTGTCTCACAGATAATGATGTGATACTCCATCCGTGATTGAGCTAATGAAACTTATTCCCGGACGATGGGAATGAGGCGATTGGAACAGCGAGAGAGAACAGCAGAAATCTAACCAATTTTAAAGTAGGATGAAAAACAAACATATTATACAGGAAGGTTATTCATAAGAGAAAATGGAGAGAGCACGGAAGTATAAGAATTTTTGCCACAGTCAGGTCGCCGTATCTTAACTTGTAACAGGCTTTTTTCTCTAAGAAGTCAAAATACTATGTTATAACAACCTTGTGGTTGCTCAAGGCCGTGGCACTTTAAAAACACACAAAGTCGCGACATAGGCAGGGTTCGTTTTTCGCATCAATAAATAAGGATATTAGTTTCTTTGTCTCTGAGAGAATGCTCTAAGGTGTTTATATTGAATATGTCGGACCTTTATAGATATCAATAGTAAAAATAATTTTCCTTTAAATTAAATTTTGTCGAAGGCTGGTTATCTGACACAACTTTACTTCAATTTTTTTCTGTTGAAAGAAACCTTCAGAACAGCAGAGTTTGGTAAAGCTGAGAAAGCTGAGTGATTCTCTGAGTCAACACGGCTTCCGATGAGGTCCTCAGAAGAAACGACGTTAGGAATAATAATTATGAAGCCTGGTCTTCTCGCTCAATAGAAATGATTCAATCAAATTGGATTATTTTCCGTAGCGCGCAAACGTAGTATATATTCGTATAAAGTTGTAGCTATCATAAAACTTTGCTTCATAAATTATGACCAACAACCTCGAGAATGATTCTGCTTTGTTTGAGTTTTAAAATCGTTTCAGTTTTCAAGTCTAGTAATCATTACCCAAAATAAAATCGTTTTTGATTGAAGCACCTCAGCCCGATTTCGTGAAGAGAAACATAATCATATGTAAATGATTGTCTCATAATGAGCGTTTGTTCACTGACATCTTGATGATTAAATGGTCGCAGTGTCCCTCGCCAAATCAAGTGCTAGGAAGAGTATGAGTTGACAAACCATCCACTGAACCAACGTGACAACAGATGTCATAACTAGGTCTCCATGATGTGAGTAAACAGCTGTAGTGCTTAGGATTTCCGCTCTCGCATTTCACATTAACCTGGAGCAACAGATCTCAGAATCTGTTTCTTTTTCAATGTAAATAACATAATGCCATTATTTTGGGAAACCTTAGTAAGGATCAATACCGAAAGGTTTAACTTTTAAAGGTTATTTCCATTTTGTAATAAGATCCAGAATCCAGATTTGGAACTCTTCACCGTAATCATGGCGGAGCGTCTTGTTCCCGGCAGGTGTGCAGAGAATGACACAGGCATATACCACTTGGATGGATGTAAGAGGTTGTTTGAGTGAATACATTGGCTAAGGTGTGTCGAAAAATTTTGTGAGATTTTTTTTTTGAGGTCTCGCAGTGAAAAAAGTTATAAAAATGGAAGAATTCAAACTAGAAAAGAAAAAAAAAAACAAAGTTAACGGCTTTCCATCTGCGTTATGAAAAAAAAAAAACTTTTAAAGGAAATCTATAATTCTAAAAAACTATCACATGTGTAGAATGCAATACACTGAAGTATTATTTAGCTTTCAGTTTTTAGAATAACTCTAGGCCAGTGGTTCTCAACCTTGTTGGACCCCACAGTTTCATATGCGGATTCACCGAACCCCTCTTTAGTGAAAAATAAAATATGATTTTTTTCAAATTGAAGACATAGATGTTTCTTACTAGCTCTGCCGAACCCGTAAGATCGAATCACCGAACCCCAAGGGTTCGTTCAAACCCAGGTGAAGAATCACTGCTCTAGACCTTAGTAGGAGCCATTCGAAAGCATAAGTATATTGCAGAGTAAAACCTTAATTTCTTGAAGATCGACCAAATGGATTTAATTCGTCCTACATTTCACTGTAGCTCTTCAGAGACAAACAATCATGCTGAAGCGCTATTCTCGGGATGATTGCTGTTCCTCACAGCTGGAGTGAGCAGTGCACTTATTGGCTCACTTAGCCTGTGATCTTTAATCTAGGTGAGCGCTGGTGTGGTCCCGGTGCTAACGGCGCTATATGCAGATTTAGGTACGACTTGTAATTCACTGCCGTAGCTGGAGCATCACCTTTGTGGCTGGGATTAAAGTCCTTGCTAGATTGCCTGATAACCAGTTAGGGCACGCGACAGAGAGAAGGCTGACAGCCCTGAGTGTCTAATGGCCCACGACGTGCGGTCTCGTACGCGTGCCCTACTCGAGGAAATGGGTTTCGATTTAATGTTTCAGTGCAGAAGTGATGGGGTAAGGAAGAGAGAAGGAGAGGGAGTAATAAAATGGGAGAGAAAGAGAAAAAGAGGGAGACAAAGACCGTGACGAAGAGGAATTAAAAAAAAAACAAGACATAGAATTGAAAATTTTGATTACATTTTTCCCATAAAAATGGGTATAGGAAGATCTCTGCTGATGGAAAATAGACGAAAATATTGTAGTATAACAAGAGTAGAAGCAGAAAAAAAAGAAAAAGAAGAAGAAGAAGAAGAAGAAGAAGAAGAAGAAGAAGAAGAAGAAGAAGAAGAAGAAGAAGAAGAAGAAGAAGCAGAAGAAGAAGAAGAAGAAGAAGAAGAAGAAGAAGAAGAAGAAGAAGAAGAAGAAGAAGAAGAAGAAGAAGAAGAAGAAGAAGAAGAAGAAGAAGAAGAAGAAGAAGAAGAAGAAGAAGAAGAAGAAGAAGAAGAAGAAGAAGAAGAAGAAGAAGAAGAAGAAGAAGAAGAAGAAGAAGAAGAAGAAGAAGAAGAAGAAGAAGAAGAAGAAGAAGAAGAAGAAGATTCATGGAGCAGAGAGAGAGAGAGATAGAGAGAGAGAGAGAGAGAGAGAGAGAGAGAGAGAGAGAGAGAGAGAGAGAGAGAGAGAGAGAGAGAGAGAGAGAGAGAGAGAGAGAGAGAGAGAGAGAGAGAGAGACGAAAACAGCAGAATAAAATAAGAAAGATTGCTTGAGAACTCATGTCTTAAATATTCATGCTCTCCTTAGGTTTAGAAACCCCATCGATCAGTCTTCCCACTGCCTAGAATCTGCCTCTCCATGCTGGGACTCTCATCTCTTCCATATAGGAAATTCTCTCTCTGCAGCTGTGGAATTTTTTAGGATTATTATGGTTAAGAGATTAATTATTGCTGCTTTCTTTCCTCTCAATATGTTATGATCACATTGCACTGGCTGTGTCAAGAACATTCATGAATTTCAAGCAAATTAATCTTTTACCATTATTAATGAGAGAGCAGGCAGAGTTTTGCATTGCTTTAGCTGTGCTCTTTTTACCAAAATAAAATGATATGACGAAACAGCTAAGTAAATGGACTTACAATATCTGAAAACCAGTATGAATACCTAATGAAGTACACATTTTTTTGTTTCCATTCAATACTATGAGAAACAGAGGAAAACTTTTTCCTACAAGAAACAATCAATAGTGTATGTTGATATTGAAGATTATATACTGTAGTAAAATCACAAAAATGTAAGTATTTGATTGAGAGTGAGAGATAAGTTATAGATGGGATAGTGATGATAATGCTTGTATTGAGGCAATAATTAGGCTGCATGAGAGTTCAAGAATCCAATTAAGCAGGAATATAAAACCCTCAGTCTCAAAGTAAGCAACGAGAAAAGAGATATGGACAGAAGGTAAACAAAGTGACGTAGAGTTACCCATATATATATTATCTATATGAAATCTCCGTTTGTTTTTAGATGGAAAATTTTTAAAATTCCTTTTTGCAACGTTTAATTTGAATTGTTTCATTTGTCATCAAGTTCTACACATTTGTTTTTTTGTTTTGTTCAGATTGTTGCATTCCTTTTCGTCTTTGACAAAGTAAGCATGTTTATTTAAACTTGCCTTGCATCCACAAAAAACCGGCGTTTTAAAACTATTGCTAGCCACAGACTAATCTTCAAATCTGAACCATTGCCTGTCGGAGAAGTTAAAAGTTCGGCAGACTCTACAAGTTGGTCGGCTGTCAGTTAGCATCGCGATGCTTGGTGTAGTGTCACGCCACGCCGATAAGATGGAGGATCGAAAGTGTTGTTTACAAAAGATGAATGAGCTGGGTAAAAAGTTTCAACACCGAAATCTAGGCATGGATGCATTAAGGTTTGAGCAAAATAGAAACGCAATTCGATCATCAATTGTCGCTTCTTTGTGCTCGCAAGCTTAGAAATGTGGGACTAGGCAAACAGAATTGTTTCTTCTCTAATTATTATGTGGGAGGAGAGTGAGGGGCTGGAGGCGCAAGCAGCGAAGATAATTGGTATCGATGTTCATGTGGAACGCCCTAAGATAGCTTGCTGGCATGCAAAACCAATTTGGTTTGTGGATAGAGCAAGCTGAATTTATTTCACAAACTGCGGTCACACACTATTCCTGTGTTGGATGGCAAGCCTTATATCTTGAGGCTTTCCATAAAAGCTTCGAAGAGTTGCGTTGTGGGGGACGCTGAGGACTTTCTTCAAAATACTGTCTTTGTAATAAATCCATAAGAAAGAACTGTTGCACCAGCCGATAATGTCAGAAGAAAGAGATGTTGCAAAATCAAATAAGTTTAAAGATGACCTGGAACTTTAATTGGTCTCTACATGATAATAATATCCACAATAAAGCTTAATGCAATTTTACCTTCATAAAAGAGGCGCTAATTCTTAACCTTACCGATCTCAGTAATCTGGTCTGAAATATGAAAATCCATTTTTTTTATTTAAAATAAAAACTCGCCTTGTGGTTAGAATTTTATAATTTCTTCAATTTCTTTGTACGAGGAAATAGCTTATTCTGCACTTTCCCAGTCTATTCAATGATCTCTTCTAACGTTTTAATAAAAGGCTATGAATCTCTGCAAAGATGCATAGGTGTGTCGCCTTGTGTCCAAACCATCATTATTTTAGCAGAAGAAAAGAAGAAGAAAAATGGTGAGAAGGAAAGATATAATTATCAAGCTAAGGAAGGTGCCCAATAGATGTTTCTGAAGGATATAATAATATCCATATATATACATGACAAAACGAATGACAAGATTTTCTTTTCAGCCTTTGCTCCAGAGCTAAATGTTGTTAAAAAAAATGATTCATTCAACTCTAAATCCTCTCATGTCTTTCAAGATGTACAAAAATGGGTCTTTTGGAATACGCATTTGATAAAGCGATAATGTTTAAAACCTTATAATTTTTTTATGAACTTTAGTAACACGCTTAAGTTTAGAATTCTCGACATACACAACATTTAACTGAAAACCTGGTCAATGTGTTGTGCTCCTGCCGCTGTCGCTGAGGTGGGTGGATCTCACGGCCTAATGGTAGCGGTGTGGAGTGGCCATGGAGTCAGTGCTAGATGCTCCTGTAGCTGTCGCTGAGGTGGGTGGATCTCACGGCCTAATGGTAGCGGTGTGGAGTGGCCATGGAGTCAGTGCTAGATGCTCCTGTCGCTGTCGCTGAGGTGGGTGGATCTCACGGCCCAATGGTAGCGGTGTGGAGTGGCCATGGAGTCAGTGCTAGATGCTCCTGTAGCTGTCGCTGAGGTGGGTGGATCTCACGGCCCAATGGTAGCGGTGTGGAGGGGCCATGGAGTCAGTGCTAGATGCTCCTGTCGCTGTCGCTGAGGTGGGTGGATCTCACGGCCTAATGGTAGCGGTGTGGAGTGGCCATGGAGTCAGTGCTAGATGCTCCTGTAGCTGTCGCTGAGGTGGGTGGATCTCACGGCCCAATGGTAGCGGTGTGGAGTGGCCATGGAGTCAGTGCTAGATGCTCCTGTAGCTGTCGCTGAGGTGGGTGGATCTCACGGCCCAATGGTAGCGGTGTGGAGGGGCCATGGAGTCAGTGCTAGATGCTCCTGTAGCTGTCGCTGAGGTGGGTGGATCTCACGGCCCAATGGTAGCGGTGTGGAGGGGCCATGGAGTCAGTGCTAGATGCTTCTGTCGAGATAAAGCTAGATGTGGCGGTGCCATGGAGTCAGTGCTAGATGCTTCTGTCGAGATAAAGCTAGATGTGGCGGTGCCATGGAGTCAGTGCTAGATGCTTCTGTCGAGATAAAGCTAGATGTGGCGGTGCCATGGAGTCAGTGCTAGATGCTTCTGTCGAGATAAAGCTAGATGTGGCGGTGCCATGGAGTCAGTGCTAGATGCTTCTGTCGAGATAAAGCTAGATGTGGCGGTGCCATGGAGTCAGTGCTAGATGCTTCTGTCGAGATAAAGCTAGATGTGGCGGTGCCATGGAGTCAGTGCTAGATGCTTCTGTCGAGATAAAGCTAGATGTGGCGGTGCGATGTAAAAAAAAAAACAAACCGACACCTGATTGTTTTCTGCCCAATCATTTGTAAAATCAACAATCATCAACACAATGTATGGTTTTCGTTTTTTTTTTTTCAAATTCAAGTCAAAAGTATTCATATCTTCCAGCCTGCCGACAGATCTTCCATCACCTGTAAGATTTTGGCTAGCCTGATACCCTCTACTCCTCTGCACTCCCCAATCTTGTACAATTAGATAGGAAGGGGGTGGGGGAATTCTATTACACGGAGTTTCACCCGGGCACAATTATTGGTCACGGGACATTTAAACCGTGGAGATATGAGTCAGTGACAGGAGCTTTTATTTTATGGCAACCTCCGCCACTGGCTCCTGCTGTAATATTATCTGAGCGATGTAGAGTGTTATCGGAGGTTTTGTTTTTCACATTTGGTGAGAATAATCCCCCCCCCTCCCCCCCCCAAAAAAAAAAAAAAAAAAAAAAATAAATAAATAAATAAAATTCGGAAAATGTTCAAGCCATTGGGGAAAAGCTGTAATGACAAAGTTATGCTTTAGTACAGTTCCATTACAGACAGAAAACGCGACAAATGCTTTTCGAGTGCGACGGATGGTTACAAAACTCAACATGTAACGCTTGACATCTATTGTGCCTCACGTCTGTGCTTGCATTATTGCCATGCATGTAGTCTTAATGAAACTGAACTTCAAAGCGCCAGAACAATCTTGCTGGGCCGAAATACACCATGTTCCTTCAACGAACATTCAACCCACAAAGGACGAATCTGACCTTAGATGGGCTCGGCCCAGTTCCCGAGCGTCACATGCACATAAAGTAAATATGTAACATTCTCGATATTCTTAGTCAGTGGAGCTTTTGTAAACATGTGCTGAAGTTGAAGAGATTATTCATCATGGAAAGAAAGACAATGGTAACATGAGCGCTGGTTCAAGGTCTGAGTTAAGGAAGGCTCTGCGTACTCATAAGAGTTGCCATGAGGACAGCATCGAGGTGTACATAGTTCCTATTTGATTGATGGCTGCACTGAATTGGGGAAATTGATGGTGGCAAGTCTCAGACGCCAACCGCCTCCAGCCATTAGACTTTGCAGCTGTTTTCAGAATATACTGGACTTTTCTCATCTAATCTTCCCCCAAATCGTCTCATTCAGAAATGAGGAAAGACCGTTCAGGTTGAATCTATACTGAAAGCAAGAATCAATTTCAATTATCAAACAGGACTAGCCTGAAACCATTGCAAAACTAGATTTGACTGGTTTCAGGCCATTCTGTTCTTTCAATTTCAAAGTATTTTCTCTTGTGAAGTCATTAGACACGCGTAGAATTCATAATCAAGTAATGTGTGGCTTTGAGGTTTATTCTCCATGAAATTCTTTTATTAGATGTGTCGCGGTGACTTAAACACTTTTATTTTTCACCGCATAAAATGTCAAATGTTCTCTAAAAAAAACCCAGAAGTAACACGCTATTCTTACATTTAGTGGGATATATTTAGTATGCGATTCATTACCAAAACTGCAAAAATCTCTAACTGCTTTGCCACTCAACAGCTCCAATATGCCTGTTTATACAAACTGATGATTTGACGCAGACAAAATCTTTTTATCATGCTTTTTTGTTATGAGAAGGCAGAGGATTTTTCAGCCAAAAGAGACGCATAAGCGGAATGACTAGCAAAGATAAATTTTGTGTTCGTAAATAATTATTACGTATAGGTGATACACTTAACAAATGCCCATTTCAACCGAAAATTATATTCGCTCCCGTTATGGGATTAGCACGATCGATTTATCGATTTTTCGGCATCCGTCGCCTTGCCACTAGCACTCAAAGAGAACATAGCTTATACCAGTTATACGCCACTACGCTCCCTAAAACAAGAGGTTCATGGCGAGGGTATTTACTACCACTAGTACCTATACTATTACTACTACTACTACTACTACTACTACTACTACTACTACTACTACTACTACTACTACTACTACTACTACTACTACTACTACTACTACTACTACTACTACTACTACTACTACTACTACTACTACTACTACTACTACTACTACTACTACTACTACTACTACTACTACTACTACTACTACTACTACTACTACTACTGCTACTGCTGCTGCTGCTGCTGCTACTACTACTACTACAATGACTATCACTATTACTATCACAACAACAACAACAACAGCAATAGCTACTACTACTACTACCACTACTACTACTACTACTACTACTACTACTACTACTACTACTACTACTACTACTACTACTACTACTACTACTACTACTACTACTACTACTACTACTACTACTACTACTACTACTACTACTACCACTACTATCATTATGACTTCTACTACTCCTACCACCCCTCCTCCTCCTACTACTACTACTACTAATACTACTGCTACTACTTCTACTGCTACTACTTCTACTACTACTACTACTACTACTACTACTACTACTACTACTACTACTACTACTACTACTACTACTACTACTACTACTACTACTACTACTATCACTACTACTACTACTACTACTACTACTACTACTACTACTACTACTACTACTACTGCTGAAACTTTAAAAAAACACGACTAGCGACTACCCTACCTTAACAGTACAAGCAATATTAATAAAATGTCACTGGAAAAAAGCACAAAACAACAACAGGAACAACAACAACAAAGCAAAACAAAAAGGAACAGCCAAGTTATTTCCTCGGAAAGCTGGAAAGCCATTAAATGCTGAAGTTTCTTCCAGTGCTCTTGGCTAAAATCTCGATTTTAGAAAGACTCCATGACACTGTCTCTACATCTACTTCCGCTCTCTGTGACTGGTAGGCGCTGGTTACGATTTACTTCCATTAAATGCTTTCAAGTCGAAAAAACAAAAAGTCGGACAAATGGTGAGTTTCGCAAGCAAGAGTCCTTTATGGAAACACAATTTAGAAGTTAACATCACTTGACAGTCAGATAGATCTGAGTTCATTAACCTCTAAAAATAAATTATTCTGGAACTTGAGAAGTTAAAGTTTGCCCTTGACCAGGTTTCTAAAATGATCAAAACGAAAAAAAAACATTTGATGAGAACCTCGGTTAAAGGCCCTTGTTGCGTTCTTTTTTAAATGAATATTAAAAAAAGGATATTTCCTCAAACGAACGCAAAAAGAAATACAAAGAAGTGGCTAGGTTTATCCGGGCAGTTAAATGTTATTGAAAGAGGATGCGTGATGTACCTTTACGAAAAGCCTTTAAACTTAACAGGGGGCAAAACCTAAGGACTACTGCAGCAACTTGCTTAAGCTACAAAAATTTTTCATGTTTCCTTAGAGTTAGTGTTTTTTTTTTTTAATTTTATAAACAGCATCCACTAAAACGCACAATAAAGGTAAAGAAGGCAATGAAGATTATTTTTTTTTCTTTCTTCTGTTTTGTAGAACAAGAACGAATATTTCACAAGTATCCTCTCCATGAAAGATGTGATAGACTGTCGAGTTACAGACTTGTATACACGTGTTTTACATTCTTTGTTTCGCAGCCAAAATTGTGGCCAATTCCTGAATCAACAAATTTGATATGCAAAAAAAAAAAACACTTTGTTTGAAGTAAGTTTACTAATCTCGCATTTCGCTGCGACGTTTGTGCTGTTGTAGTGTTCAGGCTTTTTCGTATATGTGATAAAACCTCTTCGCTCCCGCAGCTACAGTTTCACAACAGCCACGGACAGATTTAAAACTGATGTTGTTAGATCCTGATTAGTACAGGATATAACAGGTCATCGATGTATCCAATATGCAATAGAATAATTGTTCATCATCTTTGATCAAAAGCAGCAAGTACTGTCATAGGACAGTGTCAAAATCTTTATTGTAAAGAAACTAGTCTCAAGGATTTGGACCCTGTATTGTAAGATTTGGAGAGCACAACAAATCTTGAATTACAGACCGGTCCTATTTGTAAACCAGATTCTCGTGGAAAATTTACTCTTTTCTTTACTAAAACAAGACCGGGTCTCTGTTAATTTTTCTTCAGGCAATTTCCTTGCCCTAACTGGCAAATAAAGCAGAGATGAGAGGCAAAACGACTTCGCCTTAGCGAATATTAACAATCGATGAGCGTGGCTTCTCGGGTGGCGACAGAAGACAGTTACCTCCGGGCAAGTAGCTGGGGGGAAAGAAATTCGGGTTAATCACGACCTCAACAGTAACAGGAAGTGGACGGATATCAAAGAAACCATGTTTTGATAAACATTTTGAAAATTAACTTTATTTACACACACCCATCCCTGTATCTTTCCTCCCATTTCTCTCTCTCTCTCTCTCTCTCTCTCTCTCTCTCTCTCTCTCTCTCTCTCTCTCTTTCTTTCTTTCTGTTTTTCTGTACTTTCTCTATGGGCTAAAAACAGTATGCTGAACTCGGAACAGATTATTAATGAATCGTGAATGCTCATCATGTTATAAGAGAAACGGATATTAAAGTTTAGAGCCATCTCTTATCTTTAACATGTTCCAAAATATCAGATTAGAAAAACTTTCTTCTCTATGGATAAAGTAGATCTAAACTAGTTTAGACTTGGCTGGTGCTTTCGATTTTTTTAATATAACGAATACCCTGTTTTCTTTTTACATTCAGTTTTCTTAATTTTGTGTCAAAATATCTTGATTCTTACAGATATTCAGTTACTGTGTGTGTTCAAACTTGCCTCACGCTACCATGAGTCGGCGATTAGTTTGAGTGCTTCAAAACACAGTAACTTTATCATGGTAACCTAGCGCTTGTTCAAGTGTGATTTACTCCCTGAGTTCAGCATTATCATGCTGATAGCCGAAAAGATATAGATTTAGAATCTACAGAGAAATAAAGATAGGTGCATATCAGTACAGTATGTTCGGCTTTTGTCCCATTGATTAATACCGATTAGTTCAATTACTTTAGAAATATTTCTGTGAAGGGATAACACCCAAAGTCTAGGTCAACATCTAGGCGTGAGTCTCCAGAAAGATTTCACAAAGAGGCCTCGTACTCAGCATGCTGATAACGTCATAATGGTACCTCAATAAAACGAAAGTAAAATGTTGTCATCTCAATGTTTTGTTGTGGATCCCGGTATTTTTTAATACCACCGCTAGGGTCAAGTTTTATATTAAATCGTTAAAATGGTCTTAGTAGACTCTAGTATTTACAGCTTCTTATAAACGCTACTTTTACCAGCCAACGCTGATTTTTAGAGATATCTCTCTCCATTGAAGTTCATCTTTCTCCACTCCCTCTCTTTCACTTCCTCTTTCTTGAAGCTTTCTCTCTCTCTCTCTCTCTCTCTCTCTCTCTCTCTCTCTCTCTCTCTCTCTCTTTCTCCCTCTCTCACACTCTATCTGTTTCTCTATTCTCTTTTTCTTACTCTTTCTCTTTATCTATCTTTTTATTCTGGGTCTTTCTGGTCATATCTATCTGTCTTTCTCTCTACAAGCTTTTCATTTTGTTCTCTCCGCCTCTGTTTTATTTCTTTTTTCCTTTCTTTGAGTCTCTTTTCCTTCCTTTTTCTCTTGCTACTTCTATCCCTCTGAGCCAGGAGGAAAGTTATCGATAGTAGCACCGATTTGATCTTTATTTTAAAAATCTTGTGGAGTGGTGGAGGCTAGATAAGATTAGTAAAAGTGAGCTGAGTCAAATGTGATGAAATAATGCAAGTTGAGCAAAGATTGGATTTTCTCAGACCTTGACATTAAGGCTGAGCTGTATCCGTTCAAGAATGCAATTATTGCATGCACTTCTTATTCAAATGTTGTCTAGCATCTTTTTGGATGCCATCTTTAAAGCACTAAATTTGTTCGAAAGTGAAGGTAATGGCTGCACTTTACAATAAATTACAGATATGTTGTTATTCCCAAATCCTAATACCAGCCGCTATGTTGAAAAGCTTGTTAAGCCAGTCAGTCTGTTTCAGTTAGATAATGGCTGTTTCGCCTGATGTTTTTCCGCAATCACCCTTTCCATGAGTTTCAAGGGAGAACACTGAGACAGTTTTTGAATTGCAGGAACCAATGTAGACTACTCAATCCACGTTCATTTCTCAACCTTCCTAAGTTCATCCCCTGTAATCTAGAGTCTGATTGATTTAATAACAAAGATTTTCAGCTTGTAATATAGGTTTTCTCTGTTTATAAAACGCTTAAAAGACCAATTTCTGTTGAAAAGTTTGTGTGCCCCATTTCAAAGGGGGAAGAGGGTAATTTTTGTGGGTTACATAACTCTGCCAATCAAAGAGAATAATTATTACTCTCCCCCTCGTTTCGTTCTGATAGCATCATTTCAGCGTCTAGCAACTCTGTCAGACAGCCGTAAAAGTTGCTATTTGGAGCGCCCTAACATATTTTGACCCATCTGGGCAGCCTGTTGGCTTCTCGGGCTACATTAGCCACGACCCATTGCCAGTGATCTACAGGCTATAGTTGGTAGACTAACGCACCACGCGACCCAGTACTACCACACAGACCCAGTGCTACCACACAGACCCAGTGATGCGATATGAGGACCGGCTCAGCGGGCGTGATGTATACGGAAATTTTAATCAAGGAGTCTCTACTCTCTACTCGGACTTTCCTCGGGGTTTACTGTCTGCAACACGACGTTTGTCGGCTTCGTTGTTATTATCATCAGAGATACAGAATAATAATTGTATTTAATTTTAATGTTCTGAGGAATAGTATATAAATGTTATGTCCATAATTGAACATTCCTTATTTTTAGTTCGCTAGTCTTTCATTCCGTATTTTTCAAGGTTTTGAACCGGGAATTTTCGTTCTGATTCTAACAGTTTGGTAGAGAAAAATTACCTGAGACATATTTAGTAAGCCAAATCATACTTACTTCCGGAAATTTTGAAACAAAAAAAGTTAAGATGTGACACGAATATGGGTACTCTAAATCATATTTACTGAAACAAACGTTTTGCATAATTCATTTTACTTTTATAATATTAATAACTTGCAATTGGTTCGTCTAAGAAAACGTTGATTCCAAGAAAAAATCTTATGATTTATTTTACAATTTATTTCGATTAGTTGAAAATAAAACTTTCCGTTGCTTAAGATCGATTATTTATTGCATTCTTCCGCTAAATATCCAACCAAATAAAAACTTTATAATCAAAGAGAAAAGGACGCTTGCCAGTTCCAAATCAAATTTTACACACATAATTTATGAACCTACAAGGAAACAAAAATTTTGAATTGAAATGAAATCAAAATTTCGAAAGGAACAAAAAAAAAAAAAAATAAGCAAAAACAAACGAAAATCACAACAATTTTAATGACATGTTTTTAACCGAATTTTATAAATACAATTAGATTACAAATCACATGAGAGTCATGGCCATCACAACACACGTTTGATTCTCTCCTCACATTGTGCAATTTTCTCGCCAAGATGATAAAATAACATAATTTGCAGGTTTTTGGTGTATTCAGACAAAGGAATGTCTCCTCTTAGTCTGTCTGTCTGACTCTCTCACACTCTTGCACTATACAAATTTCAAACCATATCCCTATCTCTCTCCCTATCCATTTACCTCTCCGTCTGTCTGATTGTCCGTCTATCTATATTTATTCCTTCATCTTTCTTTTTTATTTCTATATATCTCTTTCTCTCTATATCTCTTTCTCTATATATCTCTATCTCTATACATCTCTTTCTCTCTATATCTCTTTCTCTACATATCTCTTTCTCTCTATATCTCTTTCTCTATATATCTTTTTCTCTATATATCTCTTTCTCTCTATATCTCTTGCTCTCTATATCTCTATCTCTATATATATCTTTTTCTATATATCTCTATCTCTATATATCTCTTTCTCTCTATATCTCTATATCTGTTTCTCTCTATATCTCTATCTCTATATATCTTTTTCTCTCTATATCTCTTTCTCTCTGTATCTCTTTCTCTATATATCTCTTTCTCTATATATCTATTTCTCTCTATATCTCTTTCTCTCTATATCTCTTTCTCTCTATATCTCTTTCTCTCTATATCTATCTACCGGTCTTAAGAAACACAAGATTCTAATCTAGGAAATTATGTGAATGTTTCTTTTTAATCTTCAGTTCGAGAAAATTTGAAGGCAACTTCACCTGTTTTTGAAATATCTAAATTATATTTTTGGTTTTATGATTTTATTAGCATAACATCGGTCCATGCGTCGAGTGAGAGTTGGCTTCTTTTGAAATAATAGATAAAAAAAATAAAAAAAAAATGTTCTGAATAATATTGAATAATTATAAGATGTATTGGTTTTGGTAAGAAACCAAGAAACTGGGCTTACCTTTTCAGTAATCATATCGATTGGAGAAGATACATTCAAAATGACAATGCAGTAATTGAAAACTGCACAGGATTATGCGATTACTCCAGAATGGAATCGATTGAACTTTCAAAGTAATAAATTAGCTTGGAAAGAAATACAAATATTTCCCATAACGCTTTGGCATTGCGTAATTCAAAATTTGACAGTATGACTTAAAAGAAACGTCAAGTCAAAAAACTTGTACGAGACATTATTGATTCATCATAGCCACATTAAACACAATTTTGAAGAAATTTTTTCAAACCTAATAATCGATCAAATTTATCTTCCATATAATCAGTTGAGGTTATGACACTAGCCTCACCATTGTCACTATATGAATGGTATGGATTGCAGGCACAGCTGAGTTACAATAGTTTGTCAGTATTAATTAGATTTCTGTTGATTGTTCAAAAACGGCATACTTGTTTCATGTTTTTTTTACAAGAAAAACAAACAGCTTAGTCTCTTTTTAATATGCAGAGTAACATCGACAAATGATTGCATTACTCTATTCTGAGCGATGAATTCGATGATCATCGTAAAACTTTCAGTTCGATGGATCCAAATATGGTTCGATAAGCCAAAATGCCTATGTATGCCGAGCATTTTGTACAAGTATTGATATAAACAAATGTTGCCAAAGAGATGGGTCTTCTCCCCAGCGACAAGTACTATCATGGAGCAGGCTTGAGCTCGGATCTATAATCGCATAAAATTATACATTCGAAGATATCTTACTTCATTCTTACTTGCTTGAATAAAATATCGACTTGACACACATAAGGAGATAACATATCATTATTGTTTTAAAACTGGATAATCAAAATTACTTGGTAATTGCGGAACAATTTTCGTAAGCTCTGATTAAAGTCACTTCAGCTTACAACGACTGTTGTGATCCAGCAAGCTCAGACCCGGGATCAAACAAACTCAGCCGTGGATCTTTTGTGATTGCTTTGGTCACCTGAAATCTGGTTCGTGGGAACCGGTCGAGTTTATACAAGCATTGGTTCCTCTGTTGCAGAGCAAGTGTCTTTAGAAGAATTGAGATGATAGTCTTTTTTCAAATATTTTAGCTGAAGCAAGTTATGTCCAGAATTATGGAAATTCTCCGTACTTCGCGGCTTGACATTTTTGTTCAAAGTTGAGGTAGGAGCTAGTAGAGCCATCCGGTGGGACAAGGGTGAGCCCTGTGTGTGTTGGTGGTGACTATTGCTGTGGTAGGTCGTGTTATAGCCCATGCCGGGACCCGGTGGGTTACCGCGGCAGCAACATAGTGATTGGCGGAATGCAGACCGGAAGTTAGAGCTGAGCAGGCCATAGATAATTGGGTTGCTAGCACTGTTCACCATGGTAAGGATGCGCACGCAGCAGATCAGGTTCATATAGCCTTCGTATCCAAGTTTTTCGATGTCTCCCTTTGGGCCAAAAACCACCCAAAGCTGCACACAGCGCATGGGCACCAGACAGCAAAAGTAGAGCACCATGACACCCATCATCATCCTCACCACCTGGCGTCGACTGGACATGACTCGCGCGTGACGCACCATGTCGTGGTCCTGGCCGCAGTAGTGACGCCCTGACGCCGAGGTGCCGCTCATGCTACCGACCGTGTTGACACTCACAGTGCTGCTCCGCTTGGAGGCCGGGTTTCCGGTGCCGTTGTCGCTGGATGTGAGGCCGGACCTGTTGCTGACAGCCAGTGTGAGGATGATGGCGCTGTACATGGCGGTCAGCAGCAGAAGCGGCAACACCAGGAACGCCACGAAGATGAAGATGATGTAAGCCCGGGCAAGTTTTGAGGTTATATCGGTGCGACACACATCCACAAGGCTGTCGTCATAGTAGCGGGTTTCCTGGGGGTAGGCGAAGCAAAGTTTAGTTTGTAATATCAGTTAGAGAAGCTCAAAGGATAGCAAAAGCTAATCTACTTAAACTTTCGATAGATATTATAAACCGTGGGTTAAAAAAGTTAGTCAATTGACAATGACATAAAATAAGATAAGAATTAGTCCTAATACTAAGCGATAAAAAACATAGGTATGGATTTTTAGCGAAAATAAAAAGGAATTGAAAACGGGTTCATTATTCATTACCAACTTCTCAACAACCGATCAATTATCTGGCTTAGCTAGAAGTAATTGATAAATTAGTTTTGAAAACGGCAGTTGAGTAAAGAATTTTTGTTCTTGGTCGGTCTGTAGATCAATGAAAGGAACCTTATTAAATATATATTGAATATATGTGTGGATTTCAAATACAAATCATTCTATGCACTATAAAAAATATACAGAAGGAAAGGTAGTGGGACTGAAATAATGTCAAATGAAAAGATAAACAAATGTATCGACTGTCCCACAGACTCACCTCAATATTACTGATGATGGCAAAAGGCAGAGAGACTACTATGGATACTGTCCACACGACTGGGACCACTAAGGTCACAGAAAGATACCGCTGACCAGTGGTCTTCTTCAGGGGGTGACAGATGGCGTGATAGCGCTCAAACCCTATCACCAGTAGGGTCAGCACCGAGCAGTGATGGGACATATTCTCCAGAAACCAGAATATTTTGCCTGGAAATAAAAAAAAAAAAAGGAAAGCGAAAGTTATACATATAAGTTTTGGTAAGATGATCCCCAGTTGTGATATGGCGGTTCTAAAATCAAAATTGTTTCCAGTCCGTGTCAGATTCTTGACCGAGAGTAAGTATGGTATCACACAGCGAAAACCAAAGCCATAAAGGTAAAGATTTCATACAGGGAAATAGGAGTGCAGACGACAAAGGTGGTGCATTATATGTAATGCATAACAGCTGTACAAAGAGAACGGCAAAACTTGTGGCATATCAAACTTTCCTATCGAAAAATTCACCCGAAAGAAAAACTCAGGAGCGATATCGCAAAATCAGAAAGTACAATAGGAAAAAAAATAAAGGAAACTGTTGCGACATGCAATTTCTTTCTGCGCTGTTTCTTCCTGAAAATTAATTGCACTTTGAATTGGCAATATCTGCCTAAATTGTGCTTATAAAAACTTAAAGAATTTATATGAATTTAGAAAACAAGTTGCAATTAAGAATTCATTCTACAATTTATTGTAACAGGCAGCGAATAGGTTCATCAATTTTTTTACCTTTTGATTAAGCAAATATTTATCTTATGTTTAGGGCTTTCAGTTTTAACTCCGTATCATGTTTTGAAACGAAACATTTCATTTTAAAATAAACAGACACAACACATTATTTCTCTCCAGAATAAAGTTAAAAAAAACCCAAACACTTGAAAAATTTCTTCGAATTGAAAATTTTGGTCTCAACAGTTACTTTACAAAAAGTGTCCCCAAAAAATACAAAGAGAAAATACTTAAAAGATACGTTTCGACCTTAATACTTGTATTTGAACTGGATTCAAATAGATTTGAACTATGGACCTAGCTTTAATCCAATTATAATAAAGATTTAGAATCTAGCAGAATTCAAACAATTTTCTTTATCTGGATTTGATCATTTGAGCTTCTGATCTAGATCTAGATGACTTTCTAGAAATTTAGATCTAGGAATTTAAAATAGGTATTTCAATCCAGATCTAATATAAGTGGGTCTAAAGCACATTACATTGATCTAAAACTGAGATTTCTGTTCGAGGAAGATACCAGCAAAATTCCCAGCCTAGAAGCAAACCTGTGTATGGTCAAAAAACATCTCAAAGTTACGCATCGTGCCTGTTTCAAAATATTTAAACTCAATATTTTTAGGTACATAATAAAACCGATATTTTAGTAGGATTCCTCTTAGGGTTTTATATCTAAAATAGTTCTAATTGATTTTATCCAGTACCTCCAAATGCCATAATCTATTAGAATGTAGAAATCAAGCTTGATAATAAGGAGTATCTTCAAGGTCGGCTTTGATTTTAGCAGGGAGTCAAAACTTATAAAATAAATTCTAAACTTATAATGATACAAATTTTCACAAGAGACCATCGTTTCCTCCATATCAGCTGATGCTGCAGCTTTCGCGGGATACACCACCTCCAGTCGGCCTGATTGGTCGCAGTGGAGGATTAAACTGAGAGAGGGCTTTGAATAATAGCATCCTTATTATTTGGTTTCTCTATTTCAGTTAAAATCAGTTAAGTTTTCTTACAAAAATATATGGGCCGAGCAGAGAAGAGGGCTCACCACTTTTCTCGTAATGTTATAATATTCCATGTAAATTCCTTTGAAAACATTTTTTTTCAATATTGGACAAACAGTATGAAAGAGCGAGTAACTCCCTAGGATGAATGAACAATTAAAAACAATAAAACGAATAACGCGTTTTTCTTCAGCAACCAGCAAATAACAAACAAACAAAAACACTAGCAAAGAATTTCAAAGAGCAAGTTCACTTCAAGAGCAGTCTACGAGAGCTTCTCTGCGGAGCCACCGTCTCTGATCCTATCAAGTGCACCGAATGAAGTAAACAGTTTTCACAGCTTGATAGAGAAGGAGCTTTACAAGATCACGTCACCGAAACCAATAATGAAGAGAAAATCAATCGTTGTCCTGGTAGAGTGAACTGTCTATTGATATTTCGATCTATCTTTGTGTGTGTGTGTATATATATATATATATATATATATATATATATATATATATATATATATATATATATATATATATATATATATTTATGTGTAATTTGCAAGTTTTTGCCTCTGCAGGACTCGTCAGATGCTAATTTTATTCATTGTCTTCACTTGAATAGCTCTGCACGCCGTGAGCAATTTTTCACATCTAAAAGTAATTGATATCATTCATCTGCGTGTCTCTCTACCCATCCATCTGTTTATCTACATTTACTTATCTATCTCTATCTACAATCTATTTTTCAATTAACTTTTTTTAAATTTATCAATTGATCTATACATCTTTAAAGTATATCTTTTCTTGGTTCCCTATAGTATTTTTTTTTACTGTATTTGTGAGAACTACAGTTCATTAGTTTGTTAAGAAAGATTTGTCAGAATTTTATACCTATTGAGCTTATCTTATAGCAAATAACGTTATAAAATCATAGAGAAGCGTTGTCATTTCTAGTTTAATGTAGAGCTGCATCAAACCACTATGACCTCGCTGGGCCCAGACATCAATAAAATCCTAACGAGCGTGTAGTGGTCAAGTTTCGCTAACCTAGAGACACCTGGGAGACAACCAGGTCGTCTCGACAGGGGTACTAAAGCTCTGCAGGATGTTTTTTTAATAATACTAAGAGACAGATTGAAAAGACTGTTATTTAATAGACCAATGGTGTTGGCGATCTTATGGCACTGCAGAACAAATATCGGAGGGTGCCTGTCGATGCTGTTTTATAATAATTGGATCCTGCTCTCGATCTATCAGGGCCATCTGGAGGATGAGTTCTGTCACATCTAATCAGCGGTACTCTCGGCTTGACGAAAAGCTTAGGCTTCCGGATAAGATTTTGCGAGAAACTTATAGCAGATAAAAATCCAAAGGCCGGAATATTGGTCGTAAAGCATCCTTCGCACACAACAACAGGCCTGAGGTTGCATTACCAAAGCTCTGTAAAGTAAAATAGAGCCTTAATGGGCTCATCCACTGAAGCCAGGGAGCGCCATGTGATTCTGTTAGCAGGGCGGATGAGCTTACGCCGAGGATAGCTCCTAACGCCGTACGTCATAAAGAGACAAGTGCCGGTGTTACTTCTCCACATCAACGCTGAATATACCAATGTCCTGACCTCCGAGGAAAATCTTCCTCTCACTGAACGATGTGGTTGTGAGGAAAACGCATCCTTTTGTGTAACATTTGAAGCAATTCAGAGGTGGCAAGCCTAGTCCTTATTGGTCTCATAATTGTTAAACCCAGCAGTGACATTCCAAGTTTCTCTACAGTGTATATATTGATCTTTCAACGACCAAACAAAAATTAAGTTACAAGTCATTTTTCCTTAGTCAAAACGTCAAACAAAACAAAGCTACAAGTCATTTTTTTTCTTAATCAAAACTTCAACAAAATTAAGCTACAAATAATTTTTTCTTAGTCAAAACATCTAACAAAACTAGGCTATAAGTCATCGTTTTGTTCAAAACTTCCAATAAAATAAAGCTCCAAGTCATTTTTGTTTAGTCCAAACGTCAATTGTTATAATTTTTGTTACAGTCCAAACGACAAACAAAACTGGGCTTGAAGTCGTTATTTTTGGGGTCCAAAGGTCAAACAAAACTGAGCTACAAGCCTTTCTTCTTGATGCCTTTTATGCCTATGTCAGAACCTCAATGCACAATTTCTTAAAGGAAATAGAAAAACTAAGCTGCAAAGTTTTCCATTAAATTATTACGTGAAATGTTTTTCTTAAAGAGTTCAGATACCTTACTCTGTTTTGGTGTGACTTACCGGTTAAATCGATGGGCGTCGGAGTGATTGGGGGTGGGGGTTCCAACGGTGTTTTCTGCTGAAAGCATATAATGTTACATCTACCAAATGTTAAAATCCCTATCTAAACAATTAGTCCCCCCCAAAAAAAAAAAAAAAAAAAAAAAATAGTGTAGGAGCACACGTTGCTTCATAAGGTGTGCAAAGTTACAGTTTTTGATTATCAAAATAAACAATCCTTTTTTTGTACTTGGCGTATACCAAGTACTATGAGATTCTACAGAAAACAAATAATAACCGAAGCGAGTATCTGTATCTTGTATCTTTCACAGACAAGTTTTAGGACTTAGTTACCTCTAAGCGAAAAAGGCAAGGCACTTAACTTATTCTTGCTCAATGAAAAATACCTTCCGAGCTCGCAGCGAGCGTTTCAACCAAGGCCACCATGGCTCGGTGTTGCAAAAACATAAAAAATTATGTACAGATTTGAAAAAAAAATATAATCGGTCATAACAGACACGAAAAATATCAAAATAACTCCCCTCTCCACTCTCACCATCGTCACTTATCTCCTCCCCCTTATACGACCTCCCTCCACTCTCACCTTCCTCACTTATCTCCTCCCCCTTATACGACCTCCCTCCACTCTCACCTTCCTCACTTATCTCCTCCCCCTTATATGACCTCCCTCCACTCTCACCTTCCTCACTTATCTCCTCCCCCTTATACGACCTCCCTCCACTCTCACCATCGTCACTTATCTCCTCCCCCTTATACGACCTCCCTCCACTCTCACCTTCCTCACTTATCTCCTCCCCCTTATACGACCTCCCTCCCCCCCCCTTCCACTCTCACCTTCCTCACTTATCTCCTCCCCCTTATACGACCTCCCTCCACTCTCACCTTCCTCACTTATCTCCTCCCCCTTATACGACCTCCCTTCCCCCCCTCCACTCTCACCTTCCTCACTTATCTCCTCCCCTTATACGACCTCCCTCCACTCTCACCTTCCTCACTTATCTCCTCCCCCTTATACGACCTCCCTTCTCCCCCTCCACTCTCACCTTCCTCACTTATCTCCTCCCCCTTATACGACCTCCCTCCACTCTCACCTTCCTCACTTATATCCTCCCCCTCATATGACCTCTCTCTCCCCCTCCACTCTCACATTCCTCACTTATCTCCTCCCCCTTATACGACCTCCATCCACTCTCACCTTCCTCACTTATCTCCTCCCCCTTATACGACCTCCCTTCCCCCCCTCCACTCTCACCTTCCTCACTTATCTCCTCCCCCTTATACGACCTCCCTCCACTCTCACCTTCCTCACTTATCTCCTCCCCCTTATACGACCTCCCTCCACTCTCACCTTCCTCACTTATCTCCTTCCCCTTATACGACCTCCCTCCCCCCCTCCACTCTCACCTTCCTCACTTATCTCCTCCCCCTTATAAGACCTCCCTCTCCCCCTCCACTCTCACCTTCCTCACTTATCTCCTTCCCCTTATAAGACCTCCCTCCCCCCTCCACTCTCACCTTCCTCACTTATCTCCTCCCCCTTATACGACCTCCCTCCACTCTCACCTTCCTCACTTCACCTTCCTCACTTATCTCCTCCCCCTTATACGACCTCCCTCCACTCTCACCTTCCTCACTTATCTCCTCCCCTTATACGACCTCCCTCCACTCTCACCTTCCTCACTTATCTCCTCCCCTTAAAACACCTCCCTCCACTCTCACCTTCCTCACTTATCTCCTCCCCTTATACGACCTCCCTCCACTCTCACCTTCCTCACTTATCTCCTCCCCTTATACGACCTCCCTCCACTCTCACCTTCCTCACTTATCTCCTCCCCTTATACGACCTCCCTCCACTCTCACCTTCCTCACTTATCTCCTCCCCCTTATACGACCTCCCTCCCCCCCTCCACTTTCACCTTCCTCACTTATCTCCTCCCCCTCATATGACCTCCCTCTCCCCCTCCACTCTCACCTTCCTCACTTATCTCCTTCCCCTTATACGACCTCCCTCCACTCTCACCTTCCTCACTTATCTCCTCCCCTTATACGACCTCCCTCCACTCTCACCTTCCTCCTCACTTATCTCCTCCCCCTCATATGACCTCTCTCTCCCTCTCCACTCTCACCTTCCTCACTTATCTCCTCCCCCTTATACGACCTCCCTTTCCCCCCTCCACTCTCACCTTCCTCACTTATCTCCTCCCCCTCATATGACCTCCCTCTCCCCCTCCACTCTCACCTTCCTCACTTATCTCCTCCACCTTATACGACCTCCCTCCCCCCCCTCCACTCTCACCTTCCTCACTTATATCCTCCCCCTCATATGACCTCTCTCTCCCCCTCCACTCTCACCTTCCTCACTTATCTCCTCCCCCTTATACGACCTCCCTCCACTCTCACCTTCCTCACTTATATCCTCCCCCTCATATGACCTATGTCTCCCCCTCCACTCTCACCTTCCTCACTTATCTCCTCCCCCTTATACGACCTCCCTCCACTCTCACCTTCCTCACTTATATCCTCCCCCTCATATGACCTCTCTCTCCCCTCTCCACTCTCACCATCGTCACTTATCTCCTCCCCCTTATACGACCTCCCTCCCCCCTCCACTCTCACCTTCCTCACTTATCTCCTCCCCCTCATATGACCTCTCTCTCCCCTCTCCACTCTCACCATCGTCACTTATCTCCTCCCCCTTATACGACCTCCCTTTCCCCCCTCCACTCTCACCTTTCTCACTTATCTCCTCCCCCTTATACGACCTCCCTCCCCCCTCCACTCTCACCTTCCTCACTTATCTCCTTCCCCTTATACGACCTCCCTCTACCCCTCCACTCACACCTACCTCACTTATATCCTTCCCCTTATATGACCTCCCTCTCCCCCTCCACTCTCACCTTCCTCACTTATCTCCTCCCCCTCATATGACCTCTCTCTCCCCCTCCACTCTCACCTTCCTCACTTATCTCCTCCCCCTTATACGACCTCCCTCCACTCTCACCTTCCTCACTTATCTCCTCCCCCTCATATGACCTCTCTCTCCCCCTCCACTCTCACCTTCCTCACTTATCTCCTTCCCCTTATACGACCTCCCTCCACTCTCACCTTCCTCACTTATCTCCTCCCCCTCATATGACCTCTCTCTCCCCCTCCACTCTCACCTTCCTCACTTATCTCGTCCCCTCATATGACCTCTCTCTTCCCCTCCACTCTCACCTTCCTCACTTATCTCCTCCCCCTTATAAGACCTCCCTCTCCCCCTCCACTCTCACCTTCCTCACTTATCTCCTTCCCCTTACGCCCCACAAAGTTTAATACAGAATAAACAATATGACCCAATGGTTTAGTAAATTATGTACCACTTTAACAATATTAGCAACATACAGTAGACTAATAGAATATGTAAGGCACGGCATTCCAAAGCGTTGATTTGGAAATGGCTGGGGTAAAAACAAAGTCAACGATTTTCCTTTCAGTGAGAGGTATTTGATAAGGTTTCTTTAACAAAGCCTAGGGAAGTGAATGCATATTATATAGCTTCACATAATTAAGAAAAGTATTATCACCATCTGAAAACTGCATGATTCTGGGGTGGTTGAGTAGGTGACTTACACATTGGCTCCCCGATGTACCAGCGATCCTTGCCATAAAACTCCAGCAAGGCTGTCGGCAAACACACGACCAAAACCAGCAGGTCGGCTGCACTCAGGCTGATCAGGAAGTAGTTTATGCGTTTGCGCATTGTCTTGGTTCTTGCCACCACCTGGAAAAAAATTATGAGATGAAGTGCGAACGATTTTGTTTCATGCATGTAAACATCAGTAACAATTTTAATCCATGTAATCCTGGGAAGATGTTTCACATTAAAATAAAGAATTTATAAAAAATAAAAATTAATGAGAATAATTTCGAAATATTAGGATGCGTAAAATGATAAGGTTTTCTTTTCAAACTAATTATTGGTCTATGCTGCGAAACAAGGAAAAGTCCTGAAACTTTACATTTTTCTAAGAAACATTTTAAACTAATTTTGAATGGCCACCAATGAAGCATTTGCATTATTTAAACATATCTTTACTTCAATCAGTATACACACGGAATCCTATCAAGATGTACACGGAAGGGAAAGACATAAGTCTGTGTTTTCCATAGGATTCCTCTTTTGGAACTACATCAATTTACCACAATAATTATCGATTCAGTGTTTTACTTTTGAACGGCATAATTTTTCTCTATTTCCACATGTTCCATTAATAGTTTTTTTTTTTTTGGTTCCTAAACAAGAAAAAAAATAACCTCTCTATTTACGGGCACATCTAATGATTCTAAAATACAATTATAAGAGAAGAGAATTATTTTCAGTTCTATTCGTGATTGAATTGGGAAACTTGAAGGTTTTCTTGACGTTTTCATTTTGTTCAATGCCTAAAACTGATATCTGCCTTGTCGAAATCATTTCAAGAGCAGTCTGGAGACAGCCGACTAATACAATTATTGATGTTTCTCAGACTCAGCTATATATAAATATGATTGATTTACAACAATGCTAAGTATCATAAATGTATTCGAGAGAACCTTTTGTTGATAAAATGGCAAAACTTTCAAAATAATTATAAAAAGTCCATTTTTATTGCTTCAACAAAAAAAAATCATATAAGTCAATTAAGTAAAAAACAACAACAACAAAAAAACTTGCAATTACAAAGAGGTGAAAAGGATAGACAAAAAGATTAAAGTACAAAAAGGGTATTAGAAATATTTCACTCAGATAAGCAATTTACATATTATTTGATTTCTGGAAAAATTAAAATTATCTACCTATACATTTTGGGCTTTTCTCTGATGCGAAATGAAAGGAATTAAAAAAAAACCGATTAAAAAAAACAAACCAAACAAAAACAAAGCCGAATCCAGAAAGTTAGTTTGTTCCCCTCTCTGTTCTGTAGAGGGAAGGGGAGAGAATCCAGAAAGTTAGTTTGTTCCCCTCTGTGTTCTGTAGAGGGAAGGGGAGAGAATCCAGAAAGTTAGTTTGTTCCCCTCTCTGTTCTGTAGAGGGAAGGGGAGAGAATCCAGAAAGTTAGTTTGTTCCCCTCTCTGTTCTGTAGAGGGAAGGGGAGAGAATCCAGAAAGTTAGTTTGTTCCCCTCTCTGTTCTGTAGAGGGAAGGGGAGAGAATCCAGAAAGTTAGTTTGTTCCCCTCTCTGTTCTGTAGAGGGAAGGGGAGAGAATCCAGAAAGTTAGTTTGTTCCCCTCTCTGTTCTGTAGAGGGAAGGGGAGAGAATCCAGAAAGTTAGTTTGTTCCCCTCTCTGTTCTGTAGAGGGAAGGGGAGAGAATCCAGAAAGTTAGTTTGTTCCCCTCTCTGTTCTGTAGAGAGAAGGGGAGAGAAGTCGTTAACACCCAGTGCTGGACGCTCCGAGTCCGCTAGCGTTCAGCAGGGCGGCAGGCCTCCCAAGGGAAGATAATTCCGCTGGCCGGGAATATTTCGTTCGAGTTGCAGTCCATCTAAGGTAGTCAACTTCAGGGGGAAGTAAGCCTTTGCTTTCTTTACTCTTTACTCCCTCCCTCTCCTCCCCCTGGTCTCTCCCCCCCCCCGGCCCCCCCTCCCCCCCCCCCTCTCTCTCTCTCTCTCTCTCTCTCTCTCTCGCTCTCTCTCTCTCTCTCTCTTTTATTCTGATCATAAAATTGCAATAAAGGAAGGGCTTGAGCGTTAAAGATGTTATAAGATTGTTTACGCCTCTCTTCTCTCTCTCTCTCTCTCTCTCTCTCTCTCTCTCTCTCTCTCTCTGTCTCTCTCTCTCTCTCTCTTTCTTTCTCTCTGTCTTTCATTCTGATCATAAAATCGCAATAAATGAGGGGCTTGAGCCTTAAAGATGTTATGAGATTAAGTCTTTAACATTTTTAAAGGGAAATGCTTGTTTATAAAAGCTCTTCCCTACGGTTATCTTGTAGGAAAGGAAGTTTGGGAATAGGGAATATTCGATAGTCATTTCCTCGCGTGACGTAATAAACAAAATACTCTCACCACCGTAATAAACAAAATACTCACCACCGTAATAAACAAAATACTCACCACCGTAATAAACAAAATACTCTCACCACCGTAATAAACAAAATACTCACCACCGTCATAAACAAAATACTCTCACCACCGTAATAAACAAAATACTCACCACCGTAATAAACAAAATACTCTCACCACCGTAATAAACAAAATACTCACCACCGTAATAAACAAAATACTCTCACCACCGTAATAAACAAAATACTCTCACCACCAAAGACTAAATTCCTTTTTTCCACTTTCAACCATAACTTTTATTATTGAACGCAAAAAAAAAAAAACGATGTTTAAGGATACTTTGAATTTTATTTTCATCTTCCCCAATGAAATATTTAAACCAATTCTCTACTTTACCTCCTCCTTGCCCAATTAAAAACAATTAAATTTAAATGTGCTGAGGCCTAGCTTGATATATTGATATATAAAACAAGAAAACATTCTGACAGTTAAGACTTTTTTTTTAATTGCTATGGAGATTCTAGTTGGTATAAGGAAATAATATAGATGCTTGAAAAATACCATTCAGAGTGCTGTTTATATAAGGAACTTGAATACAAATGTTCATTGTCATCAAGACTTTGCTGGTACCAGCTGTGTGTGGCATGAAACAGTACCAAGCGATAGGTCGTTTTTCTTTCCAAATATTTTTTGAAGTCTTTCAATGCAGTCTTAACTACTTACTCGTCTCTACACTTAAATTGATTCTGGCACGGCGAATAAAATGACAGGTCGAGTCTTAAGTTTTTCAGAGACTATTTATAGAATCGTAAAGACAAGGCTTTGAGAAAGTACCCACACAAAGCACTTGGCTGAGAATCTCATGATCAGAGATGTAACTCCAAGATACTATTTTGTAAATTTCGCTGTTTATATGTTATGTCCATTTAACAATTCAATAACGGCTGACTTCGGTCTGCCTGTCTCATGTCCTCACCTGGATGACAAGAACGTTGCCAGTTATGCCCACCAGCAGCACGATGACATTGATGAAGGTCACATAGATGTACATGTAGAGGGGTGGCCCCAGGCTGGGAGGCTCCTGCCCTGGCTGGCCGCTGCGGGGCAGTTCCCACGAGCCGTTGTCATCCACACCCCTGGTGCTGGAGTTGAGCTCACAACCTGTGCAAGATGACTGCTGCTGATCCAGACAGCATAAACTAGTGTCCATATTGTTGGTGCTGCTGTTGCTGATATCATAAAAACTGTACGTACGAGTATTGTCTGACCAGGTTGTGGCCCTCGCGCCAGCTAACAAAGTCCCACTGAATGCTAAGAAGATGAGCACACCGTCCATTGTGGAGGTGAGTCTTATCTGGCAGACGAAACAGAGGAAAGTCCCTTTTCTCAGTTTCACTTTCTTGGATGATTTTTGCAGCTTTTCGCCCCAACGGATGTTTTTCACTCACTTGAGATAAAAGCACTGAACTGGACTAGAGAAACAAATCCTGAAATAGACAATAGTAAAGTTAGAGATCTGAAAACTAAGATTTAGACTGATTATCTTAGGAAAAGCTTATGGTTTGGTGTATGGTGCAAGCAGAGGAAGAATTCTCGAAAAAAGTTCTAAAAAATAAAGTAAAAAAAAAACAACAACACCTGATTCCAAAAAGTTTAGGGTTAGCAATAGATAGCTGGATAATTTAGTGTATTTCTAATGTTTTTGATTACTAAATGTGAGTATTATATAATATTATCGGGTTTACTATTAGTTTTTCATTCATTTATGTTTATGAATTTTTTAGGAGAGAAAAGGGAAGGATAGAGAGAGAGCTGGAGAGAGATAGATAAATAGATAGATAGAGAGATAGATAGATAGATAGAGGTAGATAGATAGATTGATAGATAGATAGATAGATAGATAAATAGATAGATAGATAGATAGACAGATATATATATATATATATATATATATATATATATATATATATATAGAGAGAGAGAGAGAGAGAGAGAGAGAGAGTCTGATGGAAAAAAAATTCAGTCGAAGAAAGAGGGGTAAAGAGGCGGCACCCAGAGAGCATAGACGAAGACAGAAACAGAGAAAAGAAAGGACGAGTGTGAGAGAGACATGGAGGTGAAAATATTTTAAATTGCATTTGAAATGCAAAAATTTCACCCCTGGATTACCAACAGTGTCGCCCCAACCAACTATAATTTTTCCAAACCGGAAGTTTCGCGGTATGTGTTACATGCAGATATTACCTTTTCTAGAGATGAATGGATGCCAAGCTGGTAAAATTTAAGTTGCTCTGCATCATATCTTTGGTATCATCAAACTTCCCCCTTACACCTAAACAAAACAAAGTAAAATATAAAAAAAAAACATAAGAGACTACAGGAAAATAACTATCCAATAAATTATTAATGCTTCACTCCTCATCATTCATATTTGCCTAGAAGTGAGTACTTCACTGGGAATCTTCCAGCCACACGAATATTGGCTAGATTGGCCTCGGTCGATGTCGATTGTGCCGAGCATTAGTCACACGTCGCTCCCAGCATGGGGCTTGCCAGGGCGAGTGACAGAAGTGACTGCCATGAGAGATTCCTCAACCAGTCCGGTGACCTCCATTTAGGCTTCACTCCCATGGGGTTGTGGCAGGAATGCGGCATGGCAGTAATTTGTTTTATCAATACCCGTATGAAAGTCATGGTGCGCTTGTAATAAATTCTTTAAAAATCAACTCTTTTCAGACACTTTTTGCGCTATAATTAATCATTATTGCGTACAATAAACAAGTCTGGTTTCCATCAACAACTTCTGCCCAAATTTAAAGGTGTTTTGGAGGCAGCGCGGCGTGTCCTGGTATATGAGAATGGCGTCTTCAATAATGTAATTATTCTAGGAAAGCGAGGTAGAATCGATGTGGAATTTTCATTTGTTCGCTAATTACAATGAATGGACCCATATGGCCACCTCAATCGTGGGATATGACGAGAAATCTAGTCCTAGATCGAGTTATCAGGATCACCTATACTTCAGAAAAGTTTTTCACTAAAATGTGCTTGGATCTTTAATTTTTTGTGTCTAATTCTGCCATGAAAAAGTTGTGACATCTTCACTTTATAACTTTCAATGAAAGAAACGACCAATGTCATTACTATCCTTTTTCATTCTATCTTCTTTCTTAGTTAAAAAAACGGTGGTCATGAGGTCGATGTGTAACCATAATGTTGTCAGGGTTTTTCCATTTCGGGTTTAAGAACATTGTAAAAATCTAGAAAATAAACAAGATCATCTTTAACACGCTGTATCTTGTTTGCAAAAAGAAGAAGAATTCCCGTAATGCAAGGCACAAAGTCTTCTTGATATTTTTTGCGGCAATATAATAACTTAATGACTGTTAAGAAAGTTCGTTGATTTATAGATTGGGAAAGTACTCATACTGCAAATGATTTTTTTCCTATTAATGCTAGCTAATGAACTACAGAAATCAAAATCTGCTTTGTGAAATGAAGTATGAACAAAGAGGTGGGAAAGTAAGAGAAAAAGTGAGTGAGAGAAACCTAGAGAGAAAGACAAGGATATATAAAGAGAGGTATTTATAGACGGGGAGAAAGTTAGAGATTTACAGAATGAAGCATTCAGTTATAGACAATAAAAAAAAAACCTCCGGACTGGCAAATAATTATTTAAAATTGAGAGCCAACTAGTGAGAGACAAAGAATGAAGCTGAGAGAGAAAAACTGGACAGAAAAAGGTGTACAGATAATGAAGATGGTTCATGACAGATGGAAGATGGATGTATAGAGTGGGAAGGAGGGAGATAGATAGATGGAGATAGATAGTGAAAGATGAGTTTGAGAAGATGGGGGAAAGTGTTGAGATTACAAAACCGATCATAACTAGAGTGAGATAGACCGTCAGAGCCCGAGGAAGAACGTCCAACAGACAGACCGACATCTGGGCCCGAGGGAAAGGCTGATTCATTGCTTTGCTATATCATTATTGATATAATTTTACGAAACGTTTAGATCCTCTCCCCATCCGCAGTCACATGTATAAACTTCCGATTTTTCTTGCTCTAACGTGTAAGCTTCTCTCATAGCCGTAACCTCAGTCCCCAGCTCTTATATACAACTCAACTAAGACTTGTGGCACCCCATAGCCTTGGCCTGTTGGGAGAACCTCAGAGGAGACGGTGGTTTGTGTGTTTCTTTTGCTTTTATTTGAAGTAGCCCGTCCACAACACGCTGATCCCAGGCCTTTTTGCAAATTCAACTTCATCCTCCGTCAGGCAGGGAGTCGGAATTGAAAAGATGAAGCCCTAAATTCAACAACCAAAGGCGTGTGACTCTGATAAACCTCTCAAAATAAACATGCTAACTCATGGTCACCTAAATTACAGTCATAAAACAAGAGGAAAAAAACAACAAAAGAACAAAAAACAAAACAAACAAACAAACTAGACGCGAGGTATTGTCAAACACACGAACAGCACCAGAACATTGACAGTTTGGATCAACATTGTGCATGCGGGCAGTAAAGACTATTATTTATAGTTTTGTACTTTCACAAAGTGCAGCCAAGCGGTTCGCAACCCCCGTCCAGTACTGGAGCATGTAAATAGTTTTTCAGCAATTACTGAGACGTCTCTCTTAACGTTATCGATTCCTGTGTTATCGTTCCTTGAATTATCTAGTGTAGGACTATAAAGTGTAACACACCTGAGGCAATGTTTTATTACGACAAAATTTAAACATCGATGAACTTGAAGCATGGTTTTTTAAATACTTTTAATAGTGAACAGGTGCTTATATCACGCCCATTTGATTTTACAACATGGTTCATTATCTTTGCTTCACAAGAGAATTTGAAATAAGTGTAAGTTGAGAGGAGGTCTATGACAGTTGTGATGATGATGACTTTAAAAATGACAACTTTTAAAGGGGGGTTAATAAGTAAGGCAAGATCTCGTTAGTTAATAATTGTAAATATTGATGAAAATAATATCTGATTCCGTGTGAGATGAACTTCAAACATGTGGTGTACTTTAAAACTATCGATAATGACATAAACAAGGGTGATAAAATGGATTGCTGTGTTAATATTAGAGGAATTGCTTCAGTTGTTGCCTTCTCCGAGTCTTCACCTAACCGGCCTTTTAGGGCAATGATAAGTGTGTATACTAGGGTATTGTAACCGCTTTTTTTTCAATCCCCAAAAGCAATGCCTAAGTTTAATGATATTGTAGCTTCGACGGTCCCATAGATCATTGAGCCTTGGTCATGCCCAGACTAGAGCTGTCTAAATAGGATCGAAACCCAGCACCTTGTACTGAATGTCAGCATTCAGACACTGAACCTCTCTCTAGCTGATGAAACGCTCAGTGAACTAAGCTACATCGCGTGTATTTCTCCAGTAAATAAGACAAAAGAGATGTCTGTGATAAAATTGTCATGTTGATATCATTTTTGATCACGCGTATGTCTGAAAGTTTAAAAAGGCGCTTGTGATACATTGGGTGCATTGATTCTAAAGATAATAAATAATTTTGCAACATTATAGAAAGAGAGGCTTAACTTCAAGAACAACACCCACTTTACAGAAGTTAAAACCGACGGGCATTTTATGTTTTGCAATAATTATGTACGCAACAAATGAGTATAGGGTATCTTTGTGAAACAGAATAGCGTGAGTAGGTTTTGACATGAAGGTAAAGAAATAAAAGGTTTTTAAATACATTAACCACTCAAACAACCTTTTCTAACAAAATCTGCTTTGTATCTCGCTGTGTATGAGTATCATTTCATTCTTTTTGAAGTAAAAATCAAAATCTTTTGATCGGAAAAGGTCGCTTGTTTGTAATATCGTCTAAAATTTTAGCTTTTAATTTAGATAGCAAGTTTGGTGTAGCTATAGAGATTGTATCATTTAACAAGTTTTTAGGCTATCATTATCTGTAATTATTATAACTCGCTAGATTTAGATCGTTCTAAATCACGTTTAGATGCTTTTTTTTTTTTTTTTTTTCTAGGTGGGGGGGAACATGTCCAAATCACCAATTACTTCTTGCTGTGGCGTTTGGGTCTGACCCAAACATGTTTCTCTCAGCAGGCACTGTAAGCTTCAATAACAAATAATTAAAAAAAAATGACTGTACCAATCATAATGTGAGCTGGGAAAAGTCCCATACCTTTTTTTTTTGTTTAATTTTAAGACAAATTGAGATTCCTAATATAAAAACGAAATTCCGAGTTTATGACGCGGAAGCAACAATGTGACAACAAGCACAACAATGGAAGACATGAAAAAGTTGAAAAAACTCGAGTAGACGGAAAATTTTCTCTCACTCACACACAAACAGACACAGATTCTCTCTCTATCATTATGGTCATTCTTCTATTGATTTATCTACCTTTATTCAGCTTCTCAGTCTAACGTCTCTTCTTTTTTTCTTCTTTCCTTTCGCCTTTAAATTTGTTTATTAAAATGTTTTACATTATTTTAGTGTCATTCCTGCCAATCAGAAAAAAATTAATAAAGTATTAAGTTTTCACTGTGGACTCCCTCAGGAGCGATATTAAAATCTCTTCAAGCCTAACATGGCGTGGTTCAACGCAATTGTTTGGGACAAACGATATGATCCATTCTAAATTACTACCGAACTGGAAAAAAATAGTCCCTTTGTTTAATTCATGAACATAATTATGTCAAAGTTTGTTGAGTCGGGCCTATCTTGAAAGTTGGCGGCTCTAGCACAAAGCTCCAGAGTAAGCTGTCAGAAAGTGAAAGATATATATATATATATATATATTATATCTCGACCCCTCAGTTTTCATTAGTTCTATATCCACATAACGTAGTTTTGAGAAAATGGCTTTTAAACTTTCATTCACCTATATATGTTGGACATAGAACAAATGTAAGAGAAACTTGATCCATTTTCCTTGACTGTTGGTTCTAAAATTTACAGAGCATATAGATAATATTTTTAGGGAATGGAAATTGACGCTACCTCTAATTTTACTGAAACTGGGCGTAGAACAAATGTAAAATGAGGCGTAAATATATATTTATACATATATATAAAGTACAATCGTTTGAGCATATTTTATGTAATCCAGTGTTGTTGACGTAGAATAAATGGATACTGAAACATAGCTGCGATATATTTACACAGTAGCATCAAGTTAAACTGGGAGCATTATTTTTGGCTTTCCCTGGCGCCACATGACGTGCTGTGGTAGCTATAAAAATGGTTAGAACCATTCGCACTAATATCCCAAGCGGCAAAGAATTTATTGTCTGAGGTGCAATGAAAATGGAAGTTCAGATCCCGATCGAAGATCTTGATTAACAAGTCTAAGTTGAGACTTTTTTTTTCCTTTTAAAGTGAAAAACAGAAATGTCTTTATAGAATATAGGAAAAAATTCTACAGCTGACCCAGATAAACATAAACCAATTCACATGTATGTGCGTATGTGTGTGTGTGTGTACTGTGTAAAAGGCTTTTTTTTAATTTTCAACTTAAAAAAGTCATGTCCAAATGCAAATGTGGGTCCCATTTCTTAAACTGAATAATTTATCGACGCATATACAGCTTTTTATTACCAAAATAACCTCGTGAAAAAAATCGTCCCAGTTTTCAATGTTTATTTTCACAGCCAAAATATTTCAGTGGATAACCCAAATCATGATGGAAGGTCATGGTTGAACCTAGCATTGAATCTAGACAATTGCACCCTCTAAAATGATACTTTGTAAAAAGTACTTGATTTGACATCAGTTTCTGGTTTTTTGAGTAATATATATATATATATATATATAATATATTATTCCTTGCACGTATTAGAGTTATAGTGTGAATTTGTTAAACAAAGTTAATGTTTAATTATTGAACGATATAAGTGGTGTTTTTATGTGATCAACATCCCTATTCATTGTAATTACATTTGTTGATATTGAAAAGATGATAAATGGAAGCAGCTGATTGATGAAATACTATGTAATCTCCACCTAAATAGCCTAGTTACGGACTCGTCGATTGTTGATACAACTATTTGAGTCGAAACTTTCTGAAAGCTTAAAAAATGATCTATTGGTCATATCAAAGAATATTGGTAAAGAAGGTCCCAATCTGATTATAGCAATGATAGTGTCAAAGTTCATTGGAGCATTTGACCATTAATGAGGCCTTGCTACACATTATTCTCTATCGTTGGGAATGTTTAATTACTCTTCTACCCAAAACGAGCCTCATAACGTGTGCCACAGATCACGAGGTACTGATAGGGTTGAAAAGCCTTGAAAAACTGGGCAGCAGGTTAGCTTTACTGTGATACCACCATGCACAAACTAAACTGTGAAAAAATTATAAATATGCTAATCTAAAATAGCAACGGCACATACGTTCAGTTGAGGATCAAATTACGCAGGCTCAAATGGTGGTCTTGATTTGTTTTGATAAAAGTGCTATTAGTTCTTGTGAAATCAGAGTGTTTAACTATATGATGCCTCTTTCGCTATTATGCGTTCCGAAATATAAGCTTCAGGTGAACCCCATTTTAAATAGCAGCCCGGAAATATTTTATGAACAGGTTGAAATATACTGCTTCTATAAGACTGCACCTCACTGGATATCACCTTATTTATAACTGATTTGGGTCTTATCAAGTTGTGTTAAACAACTCGAAGTTTACGCAAAAATCGCAAAGGCATTAAGAATTCCCTTCCGTTTTTGCTCTGCCTGATCTGAATAAAAATCCAGTGCATAGCAATGAGTGTAGGTTCATGTCACATAACACTGGGTACTGTCCACATCACGTGACATGAAGAAATGTGCACCAGCAACTAGAAATGATCTCCATTGCAAGCAACACGTTAAATCGTAAATAAAGCCAGTGAGTCACATCATGATTATCACGATTTCCCTGTAATAATGTTTGGAAGTCGACCACGATTTGAACGGCTCAAGGCTTGTCATAGTTCGAATTCATTATGCGTGTGTGTATGTGTATGTGTATGTGTCATTGGCAATCAATACTTTATGTAAGCTGTCAATAACATGTTAATTTAGCGCACAGTAAAAGTCCTACTGACATTTTTGTTTTCACTAACGTGGCAGAAGAGGAAGGTGAGGACGAAAATAAAATATACACACACCACACACATACACACACCACACCAAACACACACACATATATATATATATATATATGTATATATATATATAAAAAATACACTTTATGTATATATATATAGGGATATATCATTATCGCTTTAAATCCCCATGTCAATGCAGTCCAATGGCAACAACATGTAAGAAGGTAATTATGATAGGCGTTGCAGCGCTCTTAGGACTCGTGTTATAGAAGTAAAAGACTATACGTTTTCAACGGAACGATTTACATGAAAGATACAAACTGAATTAATGTGTTCATATTTCACACAGGCAGCTGCACGTCTACTAATTCAGTCTAGATAATCTTTCAACACGAAGTCTTTACAGATTTTTTTTTTCTGCGATTAATTCACTTCATCAATAATCAACTTGCTGAATTTAACGTCATTCTAAAAATCTTTTCAATATTTACATTGATTGGGCTTTAAGTGAATTTTTATAATTGAAGTAGGGAAATTTATATAAAGACAAGTTTGCTTTTTCGTTGTTTTCTATAAAAGCACCATCTTAATTTTGTTATAAAATTATATAATCATTCAAAACTTCGATAATTAATTACTGATATAATTCAGTGAAGGAAAAAACCAGTATTTGCTACTGGCGGCGGTACATACTAACTTTTTTAAACTTGAAATTGTAGCACCTGAGAACGTTCTACCCTCTAAGTGAAGTAATTGCCTCGACATGTGATATAAAATACCTGATTCTTGTTATTCAATAATGATAGATGAATGATACATTGATAGATACCAAGTTAGATGGATAAAAAATAGATAAATAGATGGATTTATATATTATATATATATATATATATACACACACACACACACATATATATATAAATATATATGTATATTGCAATATGCATTTGTAGATAGATAGATAGAAAGATAGAAAGACAAATAGATAGATATTGTACTTTTATCCTTTGTTTTCCCTTTCAACTTCCGAACTAACCCTTCAAGGGTTGTTTTGTTGTTGCTGTTGTTGTTGTTGTTGTTGTTGTTGTTGTTGTTGTATTTACTGAAAGATTAGATCAGAACTCATGAAGTTAGCTGCTCCCTTAACCTTTGCTCTATTCTTCTGGTTAGGGTACTAATTCGCTAAACCACTCTGAAAACTCAATCTGAGAGTGACATAAGTCAGGTTAACCAAACCTAAAAGACCACGCAAATTAGAAAAAAAAACAGCATATCTGTGAAACTTTATCTTCACGCATAAATATCTGGGATTTTTTTTCTCCGTAAAAAATAACAAGCTTTAATCTTCATATGCATTGGTAATAACTTTACAAAACTTTCAGCAGGGGAGCTAACAGAAATCATCACCGTGGGAGGTCGCTGACATAATCAGCTCACGAACAATTTTTAGAGACCAAATTACAGCGGTCTCAATTTCATTATAGCTATAAGTATAATCAGTGAGTGCACGCAGCTAGTGTAACGATAGTAGGAAGGACCCAGTGGTGGGGATGGGGGCGCTTTACTCGGATAGGCCAGAATAATAGCGCGGCGACTTTTGATTAAAAAAAAAATACTTCAGTTGAAAAAAAAAGTAAAAGTACTGAAATACATGTAATAATGTTCAGATATATACGGTACTTCCTTATAGTGATGTGTTATTTATCACAACTATTATTAATGATTTTAAAGGTTGCTTTTATGATTATTTTTGTCTCATGAACACATTTATTTTTAGTTGACTAGGCAAAGGTGTAGAACTAACTAAATCTGTGGTAATATTAATGCGCATCTCTCAAACAGTTACTTTAATGCTAATCGCGTCTTTAAGTCTGTATGGCTGTATGCCAGTATGATTGCATAGCTTTGGTTTATTCTATAACTTTGCTTTACCTCCTGCTAGACGATAGAGTGTGTCCGAAGTTCAATAAAAATATATTTATTTCTCTCGCTGTGAAAAGTCTTTCCATCATCTTCGGGTTGGTGAATGAGTCCTTCCCTAGAAATTCCAGTTCGCTTTTTATTTCCTCCTCAAGAATAATCTCTTTATTTCGCTTAAAATTTCTATTAATGTCTTTCAGTTTAGTTTTTTTTTCTTTCTTTTTTTTTTTTTTTTAATTATTCTTTGACATTTTTCCGGTCTATCTCTAGTTTTTCTCTATCTGTTATTCTGATCTGTCTCTTTATCCCATAGTATTCTTTCTATCTTTATGTTCTCTCTCTCTTTCTTTATCTTCCTATTCCCACCTCGCCCTCCAAATGCCTGATTATATTTTTTCCCGAAAAATCTATTTTTATTCATCTTTTAAGTTGCTCCGCTTCTTATCTCTTTATCTTCACTTTGTCATCCTTTGTTTAATTTCTCGCAAGAGGCTTAGGTACATGAGTACCTCAAATCTCAAGCAAATGCACCGGTCGAGAGGGTCAAAAGCTAAAGAAGTCCACCGAAGCAAACCAAACTGACACATCTAAAGCCGGCGTTATTAGCTCAGCTAATATTGTGGAGGTATTTTATACTATCAGTCTGAACAGGATAAGATTAATGGTAAGGATCTTGAACCATGAATAGTGGCTTCAACAGCTTCTTACTTTATGCAAGGACAATTGTAGGTGGAAAAAAAAACTTACATGTTTATGCTCTCCTGTTTTTTGTTTACCTTTTTCTTTTTTTTACTAAGGGTTTATCCTACAAAAAACTTCTCTTTCCCAAGCTGATACTCTATTGCCCCGAAAAAAGAATCTAAAAAAAAATTAAAAAGAAAAAAAAAACAATCATGGTAAAAAACAACAGCAACTGAGAATGGGATGAACAATACAACTCAAATAAAATCCCTTGATTGAGGATTGACGACAATGGCTTGTTATCTTTTCATCTCTTCTTAATTCCAAACAATTAACGAAAACAAAAGATTGCCCTCTCGCTAGATCTCTATCGTTTATCTTACAATTAGCGACAATTATGCAGTTTTACAGAAATTCAATGCAAAATAAATTCAAGCAGCCATTTCGAAATATACATGGACGGAGCTAATTTGTCATTTTCCAATCATAACGCTCGTTGTAAGACTCAAACTTCCCGCTAAAGTTTACTGCTCTGTGGCCCTTCATGTCTTTGTACTAATATGGTAATGAAGGCGGGACAGCGCAGACTCTTTATTACAGCGATAAAACGATTATATAATTATTCACTCTCAGCCGTCCGTTTTCAAATTTATTTTCTATCAAATTCCTACCAAATTATGGGCAAAATGTCTCACGTGAATGAGGATTGCGAATCAACTTAATAATTATTACCAAAGCTACTTTTCCTGTTTCTGGCAGTTTCTAAATCTACGCCTATTTCTATATCTAAGCGCATTGATGGAAACTCGAATCAATCTAGTTTTAGAGCTTACATCTAGTTCTCAGTTTATAATTATAAATAACGTGTGTATTAAACCTGTTGCATGATTTGAAGGCATCTTTTG
>JAWDGP010006323.1:452500-462500 GCA_033675545.1 Elysia crispata | reverse complement strand
CTTAAACGTGTTTTGTTGAGAGAATGGAGCAGAGTCGGCTGTACAGCCTGTTGAGTGAGCTGTGAACATGCATAAAGCATGATAACCCCTTCAGCTCTACAGGTCATTGGGGCGGCGTAGGGGATACCGCCGGAGCTGGCCTGGGGACATCCATCTTGCTGCCCAACCTTCTGATCGGTCACTTGTATCATGAACCAAAATTCATGTGGAGCTAGCAAGATCATGACCCGAAGTTCATACTGAGCAAGTTCGATCCACACCAAAGCAAGATCATGATCCGAAGTTCATACTGAGCTAGTTCGATCCTCGCCAAAGCAAGATCATGATCCGAAGTTCATACTGAGCTAGTTCGATCCTCACCAAAGCAAGATCATGACCCGAAGTTCATACTGAGCAAGTTCGATCCACACCAAAGCAAGATCATGATCCGAAGTTCATACTGAGCTAGTTCGATCCTCACCAAAGCAAGATCATGACCCGAAGTTCATACTGAGCTAGTTCGATCCTCACTAAAGCAAGATCATGACCCGAAGTTCATGCTGAGCTAGTTCGATCCTCACTAAAGCAAGATCATGACCCGAAGTTCATGCTGAGCTAGTTCGATCCTCACTAAAGCAAGATCATGACCCGAAGTTCATACTGAGCTAGTTCGATCCTCACTAAAGCAAGATCATGAACCGAAATTCATGCTGAGCTAGTTCGATCCTCACTAAAGCAAGATCATGACCCGAAGTTCATGCTGAGCTAGTTCGATCCTCACTAAAGCAAGATCATGACCCGAAGTTCATGCTGAGCTAGTTCGATCCTCACTAAAGCGAGATCATGAACCGAAATTCATACTGGACTAGTTCGATCCACACTAAAGGAAGATCGTGAACCGAAATTCATACTGAACTAGTTCGATCCTCACTAACACAATATCATGAACCGAAACTCATGCTGGGCTAGTTCGACTCTCACTAAACCAAGATCATGAACCGAAACTCATGCTGGGCTATTTCAATTCTCATTTAAGCAAGATCATGAACTGAGACTCATGCTGAGCTAGTTCGATTCTGATTAAAGCAAGATGAACATCTGCTCTAACAAAAATCTTTTCAAGGGGAAGAAATCGCTTGCAGCCCGAAAATGTTTAGCAAACCAGCGAGTGGGAGAGTTTATAAAATGTCCACATACTACTCATATAATTATTAAATTGTATACTGCTATTGCAAAATAGGATACTCCTTACTGTCCATGATGTGTGCTAAAAGGTGAAGACAATGGCCTGTTAAGATCTTCCTTTCACTTTTCTCGCCCGAGTGTGACTGGAGAAATAGAATGTCCGGCGACAGCTGTATACGGTTTTATTAAGCTTAAAAATAGTATAAATTATATACTCTTATAATATTGTGACCATGATATTTGAGATCTAGATGCCTGAGTACATATTAAGTGAAGGATGAAGCCATTTAAAACTTTGAATACTCTACAGTTGTGAAATTTTTTTTGATCTTTTGATTTGTTTTTACCTTTTTTCTTCCAAACTCCCAAGTATTTACACTGATCCCTTTGTTTAATTTGTTCTTCAGCTTTTACAGTGATAAATTAATAGAAGAAAACAATGTTTGTTTAAGATTTACAAAAACACTTTAAATACCAATGATTATATCCACCAAAATAGAATTCAATACTTATTTCTCGAGTCAGAATATTGCTGTGCGATTATCGATCGCTGAGAATGCCATGGTTCCTATCATCATCAGATCAACGCCTAGACCAGCCATCAAGTTTGGTCCCATCCTTTACACACTCTAGCTGTTTGTTATGAGAAGTGAAGCATTTGACTCTAGCCTGCTTTATGATTAGATCCAAGCAAACCATCCACAGCCGTCACTGCTGCGGAGAGATCAACAATGCTGGAACATGCACGTCAGGTCATTAAATATGTATAGACGCGATACATCAGATGAACCATTCTCACTGAGAGGATGGTTTACAAAACAGCATTATCCGTATCAACTGCCAAACAAATGAATTTTACTATAAATCATGTTTAAAAATATAACTTCATTTGCATTTCCAAAATATTGATCTATTCGTGGTTTCAAAAACTGTAAAACGTTTTACAGACCTGGGAATATCAAAGGAAGATGAAGTTTACCCAAGACATTAGACCGTTATTTTGTATGGTTTTACTGATCCACCCTTTACTGCTTTGCCAGATTTTTCAACTCAACATGCCACACTTCCGGTCAGGATCACATCGATCTGCGTCATGTTACAGTTTGGAAGATCATCAAACTACACATGTAATTATATGAAAGTGGAAGAATTAGCAAAGTGAATGGAAGTATCTTTATTACATTTTATCAATTCTAGAAATGATTGTAGGATAAAGAATACGTTGAAGTTTGATGGAAATGTTTGCTTGCCAAAAGCAATGAAATAAAAATCAAACTATTTTTTTTCATTTACAAAAATCATCAAGGTTGCTAGGTCTATAAAAAATAGTAATGACTTTATGAATAATTACTGAGTTTTGTAATAGTTCTTTTTGTCAACTTAGAGAGAGAGAAATATAATCATTGCGCAGTGCAAAAAAAACGACGTACGATTAAACACAGTCAAAAAAGGAAAAACAAAGAAAAATATTAGGAAAGGTAATGCCTTCAATGTGGTTAAAATGTTTTGTTCTATGAATTCATCTTTCTCTTTGTTCCCTAAGAATCCACTTTCAGTCTCCTGTTGAAGAGGACCATATGAAATCTCATGGCCTCCAGTTATGTAAGATGGTGAGCGCTGATCAAACCAGGATTTTTTGGTCATGCCGCCGAGTCATCATGTGAATGTAAATAAACAAAAAAAAAATCTGGTGCATTCGATTCATATTTTACCTTAGAATGGCAGAAATACTGTACAGAAAAATTGGGTTTAAATTCATAACTCAAAATAATGTTTTAAATGACAAGTTTAACGAAGTTAGACTCAACATGGTATAGACATTTTCCTTTCTATTTTTGACAAGCAAGACTTACCATGTGCAGATATCGGGATATCACTGCTGTATCGAGCGAGGCAGAGAAAATAAACCTAAGTTTATTGTCACTCCTGTTGGACCTCAACTGTCACCCCAATCTTGTCTCCCCGTGATGGAGTGCGACTTGAGGAGAACCTACTGGCTATCCGGGCACGAAGGACTATCTTATCATTTCATTACACATAATGATGGGCTCAACAAACAATTCATTCACTACTAATTTTTTAAGCTCACTGCATGTCTGAAATTTAGGGTATTCGTCACCACGTAAACTGTTCAAACTATTAGAGTATCATACCTAACAGTATATTAGTATATGAAAATATAGTTTTGTTCAGATGAATGGCGCAAAATCACACAAATCAGATCTATGCATGTGCCAAAAAGTTTCAGTTAACATACGGTCTTCAAAAACGGAAACACTTAGCCATGATGCACAATCTCGAGGATTATAATAATGGTATTAGGTGGGCTTTTCCAGCAGTTTATATATAAAACAAACAGCATGAATGACTAATCCAGCTCAATGCTGATGAGATTATTAGGAAAACACACAACAATAAAATCATGTTGCTGGGGTAAGGTTACTTTACGTTATATCTCTTGCACTTCTAGGTGTGTATGGGCCGCCTACGAAATGTCTTTTGAGTTAATAGTTTCCAATGCTCAGCATAATATTACAGCTGGTACCGAAATAAGTTTCAGTTTGGGATATCAGTGAACATTTCAACTGACTGCTTAGAGCACGCATCGATCACCTCTCGCCCTCTAATTTCCAACATGTAAAGGTTCTTCAGCAGAATACTGGTAATCACAGCAAACTAGGCATGGGTCTGTTCAGCTGTTTTCTGTTATTGCTAATTTTTTTTCTTGACTTTTTTATCTTAACTGAATAAGTCAAGAATAATATGCTTTGAAGTTTACATTAAGACCCGGTATATCCTTCTATGGACCAAAGCTAAGCGTACCGAAGACCAGTAAAGTGTGACCAAGGAAATGAAAAAAAAGTTATTGAATATTGATAACTATATGGGTAAAATATGTAACACAGACAATTTCATGATGTTGATATGATGTTTCAATCCCATCTGGCATAAAGCGTTGTCATCACAAAACATTGCCATGTCGATCCTGCATCTTTCTACTTGTCGTGACAAGGAATTCATGACCATATAAAAAGAGTGGAATAATCTTTGTATGTCTGAGTATATAATTTTAACCGTTTACCTGGCTTTCAGCATAACACGGTCATAATAAAAATTGATTATAATAATGTCACATGATTATAAGTTCTTGCTTTAACCATCGTTTCAGGATAAAACCTTGTTTCAGTTTTAAAACTTTCAAAATTTATCTCAGTCAGCGTATATTAACATTTAAATAAGACCTTTCCCTCGTTCTCGCGAAAAAAAACTAACTAATCTTTTTAATTCTGCTGTCTGTCTGTCCGTCTGTCTCTCTCTGTCTCTGTCTCTAGCTCTCTGTCTGTCTGTCTGTCTGTCTGTCTGTCACTCTCTCTCTCTCTCTCTCGTCTCTGTTTCTCTCTGTCTGCCCCTCGCTTCTTACATAAAAATATTGATCAAACATAATAAATATTAAAAAGTAAAGAGAACTTTTCCAATGATATTTTGAAAGAATCTCTGGAACCATTGAAAGCAATGCTACTCGGAGAGAGAATAACAACATTTTGCTGATTTTGTAAAATTCCAATCTATCTTTAGATCACAGAAACTCGTTATCATGTAAATACTCATTACACGAAACCCCTCAACAATTGGCTTTTGGGGAGATTGCAGCCCTGTAGTGTATTTTTAAGCATGATCTTCAAATATATTGAGAACGTAAAAAAAGCTGGGATTTTCTTTTGTATCCCAACCTACTTGAAGATCGATGTAAACGCTCTGAATTATGTAAGATCAAATAACATTAGATCCCGCAACTCAGGGCATCTCTCGATCTAACGTTAATTTGCAGAATATAAAATCTCAGTGAACGGTAATGAGATCTTGAAATAAATCTGGAAAGTACCAATTAGCTGCTTTCCAATAAGCTTAATCGTTCATTTACTCAGGGGCTGTTACGTCTCACTTCCGCCGGATGACGCTTGGTTCATTAACGTACACTGGCGCCAGCTGTTGGCTTTTGGAACTCCCACCAAGGGAATTAATTTTGTTTATCCTGCGAACATTGCCTAGACGTGTTTCCGGTTCTGGTAACAATAAAGTGGCCAGAAACAAGCGTCGATTGCCTAACTTTCCGCCGTGTATCAAGGCAGGCCGTGTCTGTGGTAGCCTATCAAGATGGCGCAGTCGTATTCACACCCGATTTTTGTGGAAAAATTGATAAGCTGGTACAGAGACTCAGTTTTCAGTAGTGTGAACACACACATAATATTAGAGCAATGTGCGAGTATTTTTCATGCCCAGTGGGATATAAAATAACACTTATAATAATACATAGACCTAGTTTGATGACAATATTGGTTAAGGGCAGTATTTTTGCTATCTAGGTGCTTCATATTTCAAAAATATCAAAAAGAGTAAAAAGAATGTATATGAAAAAAAGCAAAATCGTTTCACAAAGATAGTTTCTATGGTTGATGATATGCAATATAGGGTATCAAAACAGATTGCACATGAGGGAGACTTATTTATATCTTAGTGACAAGAACTGTTTTTGTCAATCTTGTTCTCAATATAGTCTATGAAAAATACCTTCAAAAGTTGTTGGCCTTGGTACTAAACTTGAAATTAAAGGAAAACACTCACTGTTTTTTGTCTGCATTACTCACATAAAAAAGATTAACGACATAATCAACAACAACAAAAAAAAAGGAAATGTCCCAAGCCAAAAAAGTGTGTGAATCAGCGAGGAAATTGCCTCACAGCATAAGAAAAGAGAGAGAGAGAGAGAGAGAGAGAGAGAGAGAGAGAGAGAGAGAGAGAGAGAGAGAGAGAGAGAGAGAGAGCGGGGAGGCTCACTGTTATTTTCCTCATAGTCATGTTTTCCATGATAACACGCGAGGAAAAAACAAAAGCTGTTGTCCACGCCAATAGGACCAAGGGCAAAAAACAAAAAAACAAAAACGGGTATCTGTTCATTTTAAACCAAAATACTGTTAAGATCAAGGCTTAGATTGAAACGGTGTGTAAAACAGAGATATATTTTCCCGTATGAAATGCATCATAGAAATAATAGATCGGAAACAAAAATCTTTTAACACCCACCTCTATATATCACAGTCAATAGGACTTCATATTTAGGATGTCCCGTTTTCGGCATTTTGGGGTAAAGTAAAATTACAAACAAGAATTTTTCCCATTGCTAGTCTCCGCTAAACAGCAACATAAGTATCTCATGTTAGGCATAAATTTCATGATTTTCCTTCCTTTAACTTTCGAAATTGATTAAGGTTAAGTTTTGAAAGATAGGTGTTTGATTATTACTCTTGAAATTTTTTTAAAATATCTCTTATCTTGAAAAATTCTTCCAAACATTTTTGATAATTCTGTTAGTTCGATCTTGCTGGAAAAAAAAAAACGTCACCGCGTGGAGAATGCTATAAAAATGTTTCTAGCACAAAGTTAAGCTTTGTTTTTATCTGATTTACCAATACCAAAGACATGATAAAAATATGTTCAAGTTTTTCAAGTTCTAATGCTTTCATCCTGTAATTCTATGAGATATTTTACCATAGGAACTAAATCAGTCTCTTATGTCTGTAGATAAACCAATAAATAATAAACTTTGTGTGACTCACTCCCCAGATAACTCAACCGTTTGTGACGAGTTTCTTTCTTTAGTCCCTTCTCAGACCAATTTGTCTAAAATCATCCTTGTAGAAAACACAACTGTGCTTTTCTTTCTTATATTGATATAACAATTTCTTGTAGCTCCCAGCGTTGACAGCCATGGCATAAAATAACCTACAAGTACAAGCGTAATAACCCGCGTCTTTGGTCCCCGTGGATTATTTTCTGTAGTTTCAATGGTGGTCAACTCTCTCTCTCTCTCTCTCTCTCTCTCTCTCTCTCTCTCTCTCTCTCTCTCTCTCTCTCTCTCTCTCTCTCTCTCTCTCTCTCTCTCTCTCTCTCTCTCTCTCTCTCTCTCTCTCTCTCTCTCTCTCTCTCTCTCTCTCTCTCTCTCTCTCTCCCTCTTATTCCTCAATAAAATCCGTCTTTAGAAACTGGTATCTAAGAAAACGAATGAATCACAGGTCGCAATCGTCACCAGTCTAGACAAAAGATCGGATTGAGGCCTGGATCTAGAATACGGTAGTGTCGGTGATATAATCACACGAGAGAGTGCGGACTTATTAGATTACTGGCTCAAGTCTTAGGATCCACATGTTCTGTATTTTCGAAGGGTTTTACATCTAGACTCGCACGCATATCTCGATTTTAGATCCAGATAGATTCCGACTCTGCACTAACCAACTTCGATTTAAATTAAGTTGATCAAGGAATTCTGAGAAAAGCAAATTAGAAAAATCAAACAGTAGCCACGTGAGACTGTCTACTATGATTGTGAATCGTTCTTGCAGATATATTTGTTGAGATAAAATAAATTCAAATAAATCTTTCAAATGCTCAGAATAGGAACTAAATATTACATGCAGAAAGCGGTAACAAGAGCCTACACTAACTTTAAGCTTCACTTGCGATAGCATAGATTTGGAGATGACTGATAGAATTTTGCGCTCAGCCGCCATCTAGTATTGTGAAGGCTGTCTGCAATGAGGGTCAGTCTAGAGGTTTGCTAGACTTTGATGATTGGCAAATACATATTACTGAGTACTGGTAACGTCTTGGTAAACCTCAGTAGTCATTCGTGTAATCAGCTGGTTAGAAAGTAAGAAATGACACAGACTATGCTAGTGCGGAAAAAAATAATTCCATACATACTTTAATGTCGTACAATATCATGTACTTTAATGCCATATTCAGAAATTTAGATTTTTTTTTAAACCCATTTTTAAACGGATGATTATTTTGATTGAGACATAGATCTACAGTTATGAAGTTTGGTGAAGAGGAACAGAGGGAGGAGGACAAGTACTCGTAGTTGCGATGTTTCAATGCCATCAATAAAACTTGTACTTTTTTCCTCCATATTCGAGTCAATACTTTAACAGGCCTTCTTCTTAGAGGTCTCATGGTGTCTCTTTAAATAATGGTAATGTCAAGACATGTCAATCTTTAGAGAATATAGAAATAATGTCGAATTGTAATCATTCAGAGATACTAGAACTAATGCCAGGACATGTCATCTTTCAGAGATAATGATTTAGCCACCCCCATGTCCGCCTCACCAGAGTGCAGGGTTCGGGCTATGAATTCACGTCTCAGACGAAAAAGAAAAATGGAGAAAACTGAGGTCGAAGGGGAGCTTCCTACCGTTTTGTCAAGGAAGTGAGGACCCGAATGTTAGAGAGCCGGGAAGGATGGCATGGACTCATCTTTTTCGATTCCTTTTTCTGCACCATTCCATCACACTAGCCAATCCAGATACTTCATGTGATTAATTAATTGTAGAAATAACTGAAAAGAGCAAACGGATTTTAAGCGGGGAAAAGTACTAGTAAGCTCTATTTTGAGACTTTATGGAGAAATCTTGATAGTTTTGATTGATCTCATAGCAACTAGACAGATTTCACCCTCAACTTGGACGTTTATTGCTGAAAGCGAAACGCAGGAGTGTCAGTAGCTGCAGGGCTTGAGCGTGAGATCTCATACCCAAAGCGATATTCTTCGGGGGCTCGTTGCTCACACGGTAGGGCGGAGTGTTTGAGACCTCATCCCTTTAGTTTCTTACAGCCAGGCGGCAGCTTGTTGGATATACGGAGGTCTTTGATCGACTTGATGCGAAGGATTGGCGCTATCACACAGACAGACAACATAATAAAATAATCTTAAATCAGTCTGCCTCACCTTTAATCAGTAGAATTAGCGTTATCATTAATTTATCGTCAAGTAGCGGTTACAAATAATACAAGAAGTGCTAAGCAGTTGTCATAAACCTTACTTTACAAATATTAATTTTTATCGACTTGGCCAAAACTGCTAGTTCACATCAATGTAATGAGAGTATGTGAAGTTGGTTTGTGATATATCGCCACGGTAGTAATAAAAAGAGACCAATTTACTTATCAAATTGCCTATTAGTAGATGATGAGAACGGTTTGAAGTAGCCACAAAGTATCTGTGGAAGCAGGTCAGACTATTTAAAAAATCATATTTTATCTGCCAATGCGCAGGCCTAAAGCACTTTATCCATCAATTTTTCGGGAAAACCTTTCGCTCCCTTTTCTCATATAAGCCTGCAGAACGGTTACACTGTTATATAATTACCTCAAGGCAACGTCTTTACCTCTTGTACTGACTGGAGAGCGGTCATAAAAGTTAGATCGCATTGCATAATCCAGTAAGGATCAATAACTCGTACATAAAATATAAAAACTAATGAGGAGAGAGGTATAGAGATAGAGGGGGAGATAGAGAGAGAGAGATAGATAGAGAGAGAGAGAGAGAGAGAGAGAGAGAGAGAGAGAGAGAGAGAGAGAGAGAGAGAGAGAGAGAGAGAGAGAGAGAGAGAGAGAGCGTCAGAAAGAAATTTAGATCTAATGGAGATTTTATAACTTGCAACTACTAAGTTCCTTCCAGGTGCATAACCTGCTTATTTGTATCACCTAGAGCAGCAAAGAGACTCTCCCACACAATGTTTCTCGACCTTATTTGTATCACCTAGAGCAGCAAAGAGACTCTCCCACACAATGTTTCTCGACCTTATTTGTATCACCTAGAGCAGCAAAGAGACTCTCCCACACAATGTTTCTCGACCTTATTTGTATCACCTAGAGCAGCAAAGAGACTCTCCCACACAATGTTTCTCGACCTTATTTGTATCACCTAGAGCAGCAAAGAGACTCTCCCACACAATGTTTCTCGACCTTATTTGTATCACCTAGAGCAGCAAAGAGAC
>JAWDGP010006323.1:415000-447500 GCA_033675545.1 Elysia crispata | reverse complement strand
TATCAGACTGTCGCTAGGCTGTCGCCAGATTTTCCTTTTTTTTTCAAATTGTAGTTTCATCACCTTTTATTATTTAACATGTGGAGTGAGTAGTTCAGAAGCTCCAGTATGCAATAGGCTTAATAATTAATTGATTTAAAAAAATCCAGAAAATTGAGGCGCATTATGCCTTGTTAAAAAAAATAAAGCGCCACTTCAGCGGCGCATATAAATTAATGCTCTAATCTGCTTTTATTTTTTTTTTACTAACTGTTTACCCTGTTAGTTCAACAAATAAATGATCTTATTAGAGTCAGCGTCCAGGCCCCGCAATGTAAGACCATTATGTAATAAATTAACAAGAGGAGGACATATCACTTGACTGCTTCAGATATGGCAGCAAATTACCAAAACTTGTATCGCCATCTACAACTTTGTTATATTTATTAAAAGTTTTCCAAAAATCATGAGTAAAAGTTTGACAAAAATAATTTTCTCTTGAGAATGAACGGACTCAAGTGTATTAGGCATGCGGATCAATTTTTACAAAAGAAATATAAAAACTTGCTTAAAAACAAACTGCAGGTCTACATTTGAACAAAATTAATTACTGTATGGAGAATCTTTTATAAAAAATTGTGTCTTACGAATTGTGTCTAAAATCTTTTGCTTGCGTTATGTACAAAACCTTTCAAACCAGTAAGATAAATATAACAAGGTGAAAGGAACTTTGACGGTCTATTGCTTCAAGGATGCAGTCAATTTCAGTCAGTCTATTCCAATAAGTGGTCAAGTGGTATTGAGATCTCACTGTATAACTTGGCTCGATCATTCTGTGACTGGGTAGTTTATAGTGTATTACAATATCATAAGCTTAAATGTTGTGAGGATGAGGTAATTGTAATTATGATGATAATTATTATGATTATTATGACGATAACGATGATGATGATGATGATAAGAACAATAAAATAATAATAATAATAATAATAATAATAATAATAATAATAATAATAATAATAATAATAATAATAATAATAATAATAATAATAATAATAATAATAATAATAATGATAATGATAATAATAATAATGATAATGATATTGATGATTATGATAATTATGGGAATGAAACGGAGGATGGTGAGAAGAAGATGAATAGTCACCAAGATAATACAAGGGAAATGTTGATTACAGCAACGAATTCCATGATTACATTTTAAAAGCACATCGCAAGCAATGAATATTTCATTAAAACTGTTACAACCGTATTCAAATCAATCATATCAAGCAATAGTTAAGATGTTGAAAAAGTGAATGAAGTCATGAGATAATGATTGTGATGGCCTAAAAAATCATGATATATAACAAATGTTCACGTTCGTAATGATATTGATGATTAAGGAGATGGTGGTAGTACTGTTGTTGATGCTGTCGCTGATATTGGTTATGATAATGATAATGATCATGATGATAATAAAGATTATGATGATGATGTTTATACTTATGATTAAGATAACGGTGATAGTAAAGATGATAATTGTGATGATGATGATTGTGATGATGGTGATGATGATAACATAAACATGACAGTCCAAAGTGCCGAGTTTTCCTAGATTTCCAGAGATGAATCCCATTAATGTTTCAGACTTGCCTGGAACAGGTAATCCCGAACCCAAGAGGAAAACTTGCGTTTTAGCCGCAGTCTACAACCAGTTCACAGTATCCATTTTTTTGGCGCTGAACCCAATTTTATTGTCCTCCTTCCTTTTCTTTGTTTTCTTATATTATTGTGGGGGAGGTGAAGCTGGGGGAAACGGTAAGATGGCTCGTCAGCTAAGATCGTTATACGAGACGAGTAGGGCGATTGTTCATGTTTATTATTTCTTTATTCCAGCTTACATTTACCTCTAACAACTTTTTAGATTGCATTTAATCTCATGAAGAACAAGCTCAGTATTTTAAATTATTGCGTGGATCAAAGTTCAATTTGGATACCCCGTGTTTAAAATATTTCATTCGGAAGAAATTTACAGAACCGTCCTGAATAATTTGTTAGATTGAGTGGAATATTCGATTAGTGCTGCAGGCGACCAGCCCAACCTGAACTCAGCAAAACATGCCAGTAGATATAGAAACATCTGGAACTAATGATAACCATAGGTTTGCCTCATGGTCATTATACTTTCTAAATGATGTAAATAAAAGAGGGAAGACTACCGTGGTATAAGTAAGAATAGTAAAGCTCTCCGTTAAAGATTCTTCGGGAAACTTAGGCGACGTTCAGCTTCGTTAAGAAACTAAAATGTATTTTTCAGTCTTACTTATGTGACGACTGAGTACCGGTAATGGGTAAATGCTTGCCTTTTTTGTGAGTTTCTAGATCTTTGCATTTGGCTTCGTTCAAAGGGGTTTAGTAAGTACTTATGCTGTAAAACTCCTAGGCCCTGTGATAGGGCCGCGAAGCGAATGGTTTATCAGGCTAGACTTCTCTCACAACTACCTCTACTTCAAGGTGTGCTGTTCTATATCTCATCGCTTTAATCTGTCTCCTTGTGATCACCTAGTTTGCTCCTTCAACCATTTTCTTATATGATTTTTCCCTAAATAAGCGTCCTTAGATTTTTGCCCAATCATCAACATCATCACCACCACCACCATCATGATCATCGACGTCATCATCACCATCATTTGGGCTATAATTACATTTAAAAGAGAAAAGTCTGTTCTTTCACGCCACAACTAATTTTAATATAGGCGAAAAAAATATAACACAGGCCAAACAGCCAAGGAAAAGTATCAATTAATCCTTTCACCTAAGGGGAGATGGAACCTCTTCACATTCGAGGGCAGTTCATTTAAGGGAAGGGTTAGAACAGTTTTCAACTCCGAATCTAGATAGAAATAACTTAATAGCCTCAAAGTTTTATTCATAATCTGCCTGTAAAATCTGCCAAGTTGGTAGAGTGTAGGTTCTGTGTTTCTATAGCAGTAGACCCGACCCTGCAAATGGTCACCTAGCAGTCTCAACACAAACAGCCAGGTATTGGAGACCGATGGTAGCAGCTTCAGGCCCTAAACTGGACAAGAACGTGAAACACTTGAAGATCATCCAGTGAGAAAAAAGTGGTTTGGTTGCAGCATACGTTCTGAGGACTCACCTGAGCCCGAGCTGTTGACCAACGGTAAGGCTGAACACAAACTGAGGGGGTCTTGCGCCTTGCCACGGAGCAAACACTTGCAGCTTCCAAATCTGCCCCCTTCTAAAAAATACTGAGGGAGACTTTGAGGACATAGCTAGTTTAAAACAATTAATAACAGTTGCTATAAAATTCAGCAAACAGAGATATTTAAAGGACCCTAATTATACAACCTATACTGGCATATAAATCTACAAAGACCTCTCCTTTTAAACGTTGATCAATAAGGAACGTGATTTCAGAAGATATTTTACTATATTAGTTGTTAGAAGACATGAGCTGTGTCTTACAATCGGAACAATTTAAATTGCTTTTTTTTCAATAATCTTTTTTTACTATTTGCTCCCTTCTGTAATCTTTTTGTTTTCTACTTTGAATCTGCGAATTCTGTTTGTCAGCGCTTTTTGCTGGTTTAAGTTCCTCAGCATAGACTAAAGCAATTACAACAATTACATAGTGTGGTAGCAGGCAGTGCATATCATTTCAAACTATATGTGTTATCTTTCTATTAAATAGCATTCTATGTACCTTACTCTGGAAAAGGGTAAATGTTACCTCATTAAAGTTTTCGATTGCACCGTGCGCTAATCAAGAAAAGATGATCGTTTAACTGAGGCTGCAAATTTCTAGAACATAACTTTATTTCCTTCTCATCATTTTGAGTAAGGGTAAATGAAATGAAATCATAACACTCACAAGCTTCAGTGAAATATATCTTATGTGTCAGAACGCTTTTTTCGCACCTTACTGGGAAGTTTTAAGATAAATCTAGGTTGCTGTGTAACTGTTTATACACGAGAGTTCAGGGCTAGAAGCCAACGTCCCTGCTCTCAGATCTGAAACTGAAGTTCTTAGTTAAACTTTTGCATTTGGAATTCGGGTCGCTACATACAGTTTGTCCAGTATGACGATTATGGCGATAAAACATTTAGATATAGATCTGAAATTTTGTTCATGAGATTCTTGCTTTCTTTTTTCCGCCTTAATTTTCATTCCACAAACATCTGAATTTTCTCCTCAAACCGAACATCATTTCCGTGGGGAGCCCGAGTCATACGGAAATGTGCTGTGCTCTGAAACAAGTTCCTTAACTGTTTAAACATCATGAACATTTTCTTCGTTGTTTGTTGTCATAGGTCTATTGAAAAACACTCGATGCTAAACGAGTGATATTTGCGTCATTACTGTTTTTTTTTTAATTAAGTAGAGCGTGGGCGTTGAAATATAAAACTCGGCTTCGTGACGTTTCGAGCAAAAATTTAAATTAAAAGAGTGTTTAACAGCACTTACTAACGGGCCAACAAAACTGGCTTAGAGCGAGAAAGTTTAATGGGTAACCAAACAAATTGGTTTGGCAAACTGGATGCTTATGATTCACGATATGTGATAGGGATGATTAAAGCTATTCTTGATCACCTTAAATGCAACATTTATGCCCTTTGGTGCCAAACCATGTGTCAAACAACCATTTCCGAAATTTTGTTTCATTTATTCAGAAATCGAACCAAGCCTATTCCCAGCCCCCTAAAATTAACTCAACCATTCGATTTGCTGCTTGTGCTCAAACCGTTTGCTATAATCAAGAGCTAAGATAAATTAGAAAGAGAGGCATGTCTTTACCGTGGTATTCCTGTTGTGGAACACTACCCTACAAAGAACTGGATATTAAAGCTACCACTCAGTACGTGATTGTGTATGTTTGTTTTACTCGTTTTCTTTTCTATTAACCAGCAATGTTGTGTGGTTTACAAAAACAAATGATAACACATCGATAAGGTTAGTAACTTTTATCATACTAAAATGCTCACATACTCACTCTCTCTCTCTCTCTCTCTCTCTCTCTCTCTCTCTCTCTCTCTCTCTCTCTCTCTCCCTCTCTGTCTCTTTGAAGCGTATTATTCTATTCAGCTATTTATTTTGCCTATCTATTCATCTATCTATCTTGCTCCTCTCTCCCATTGTCTATCGATTTATCTATCAAAAAATAATAAAAATTATTATTCTCGCATATTCTCTCACTATCTTTGTATTTATTTTGCTTCTCCCTCTCTTTCTATTCATCTCTCGATCTATTTTTTTTAAATTTTTTCTTTCATATTCATTCCTATTTCTCTCTCTCTCTCTCTTTTCTATTTCTGACTTTATCTCTCTCTCTCTTCTCTATTTCTGACTTTATCTCTCTCTCTCTCTCTCTCTCTCTCTCTCTCTCTCTCTCAGTGTCTCTTGCTCATCTTGTCTCTCTGGTGCCCGCAATGTTTTACAAGGTTTTGCTTTCCAAATTTCTCTTAGTATCTATGTACACCCCATCTCCCTCACTCACGGCTTTACTTGAAATATTCAGTTTTCTTTGAGTTCTTTGTATATCCGCTAATCACCATTGAAAATAAAAATATTCTCAGTGTATTCAACTTGACAGTAGTTTATCGTCTCTAATTACTTTCCTCTTTTCTGGATTACTCTTTCGCGTATTATGCAACTTTCCAAACTCTTTATCATTGTTTATTTCTCTTGGCGTTATCGCGTGATGAATCACACTCTCAGCATGACAGGCGGTTCATCCTTAAGAAAATCAATGGACTTAAACAGCTAGCATTTCCATTTTATGGTTTTCCTAATTTTTGTTTAGCTTTATCCGTTTTCTATATATCTTTTTCCAGACACCCTCACTCTTTCATCTCAAAAAGTTTCATTTATATCACGTACATTTTAATTCCATTCCTTCTCTCCTTTTTCTCCAGTATTACTGTCCCTCCTTCTCCAACTTAAGTTACAATAGTATTTTTTGGACGATCTATTCCTATGGCTGTGGAATCCTCACTCAGTTCTCAATGCCACTCCGGATTTCTCAGATACATACAAACACACAAACACACACACACACACACTCTCTCTGTCTCTCTGGGTCTCTTTCTCTGCCTATCTGCCTGTCTGTCTGTCTGTCTGCCTGTTTCTATCTCTCTGTGTCTCTCTTTCTTTCATTCTCGTTTGTCTCCCGCCATTTACGCCTTTCTTGCTTTTATTTTCCATCTACTTCCTTATCCGTCTATCCCTTTATATATTTATCTATTCCTGCATCCATCTATCTATCTATCTATATATCCAAATATTTACATATATATTAATATATAACTTTGTACCTAGATATCCATGAAAATAAGGATAACTTTATGTTATAAACAACATTCACCAGTGTAGTGTACTAAAAATTTAATTTAATAAGGATCTAGACCTTATTTTCCAGAGAATATTGCACACAATAAAAGGTCTGTAAACTATTTCCAGACATGAAAGTGTATTTACATCAGCTGATATTGATGTCGCTGCATTACTCACATTTTGCTGCGCAAAGAATTCAAGATGCAGGTTAGATTGTAATGACCCTCAAATTTTGCATTCGGTATATCTTATGGCTGCTTCAAGCTGGATTCTTAATCGTTTCATGTTTCAGTTCTAAAATATTTAGACTAAGACTTTCTAGACTTTTGTGTCCTAGAAGGATATACCGAGGATTATTTCGAAATAATGTTGGCTTGTTAATATTATTGGTGTTCCTTTTTCGGGTGCCTCACGTATTCTATGTCGTCCTTTATGTTTACGTCAGCTATCTTTCATTCTGCTGACATAATGAAGAACGGAGAGACCAAAATAGATTTGTGCTCCTAACGAACTTTATCTAAGATTCTTTGTTAAAAGTTAAGAGTTTGTCAACGATAAATAGGATTTGTTTCTGTTGCTATTGTTTGGGATTTAAGGAAACATTAACACATTATTTTAAGAAAAGTGTTTATTCATCTAACAGAAAAAAAGCTGTCTCGGAACTTCTAGAACGGGAGGTTTAGGTCCCGTGTCAATCAAAGAAATTTTAACATTGGATAGCCCCCCCCCCCCCCCCCCCCCCCCCCCCCAAAAAAAAACAAAACAAAAAAAAAACAAAAAAAAAAAAAAAAACATACATTGTATATTGGGCAGCAATCAAAGAGCACGATAAAGACAGAGACGGAAAGAGAGAGAGAGAGAGAGAGAGAGAGAGAGAGAGAGAGAGAGAGAGAGAGAGAGAGAGAGAGAGAGAGAGAGAGAGAGAGAGAGAGAGAGAGAGAGAGAGAGAGAGAGAGAGAGAGAGAGAGAGAGAGAGAGAGAGAGAGAGAGAGAGAGAGAGAGAGAGAGAGAGAGAGAGAGAGAGAGAGAGAGAGAGAGAGAGAGAGAGAGAGAGAGAGATAGACAGACAGGCAGACCTATATTAAACAAAAGATACCGCATTTGGAAAACTTGATAAGATTCAACTGAATCAAGAATACAAAAGTGGATATTGGAGCCTGACGGGTTTATTGACTACCAAGAATCGTACCTTTTTAAATTATAGTTAGTTAACTGCATTGGTGATGCAGGTCATACAAGATACCCGATTGTCCTATATAACATTGTCACTTTTATTCTCTCTCTATCTAACACTCTGCCTCTCTCTCTCTATCTCTCTCTGTGCCTTTACGTCTCCCTCTCTCTTTCGCTTTTCACTTTCACGGCTCTCTAGGGAGCAAAGCCTGAAAGCAGTCATGAAATTGCAATGGGCGAACAAGGAACACGCTAGCGAGAAGAATGAACTCTTGTGGCAGTTTAGTTGTCTTCACTGACTGGTCTTAAGGCAGTTTAGTTGTCTTCACTGACTGGTCTTAAGGCAGTTTAGTTGTCTTCACTGACTGGTCTTAACTCATATAATTATCGTTCACGCTGTCTTGCTTTCATATTTCTAGAAAGCTCGTTTCTGTCATATTTTTTTTTCTTATTGCATTTCTTCCTTATTCACCTCTGCTAGGGTCAAACGTGTGTCGCAATTGACGTTTCATGCACAGAACAAGAGTAGAGATGCAAATAAAGAGAGAGAGAGAGAGAGAGAGAGAGAGAGAGAGAGAGAGAGAGAGAGAGAGAGAGAGAGAGAGAGAGAGAGAGAGAGAGAGAGAGAGAGAGAGAATGAAAGACCCTCAAAAAACAAAAAGCAAAAGGATGCGGACTCGGGTAACGGGTATCATCATTGTGTTTTAGAGCGGACTCGGGTAACGGGTATTATCATTGTGTTTTAGAGCGGACTCGGGTAACGGGTATTATCATTGTGTTTTAGAGCGGACTCGGGTAACGGGTATTATCATTGTGTTTTAGAGTGGACTCAGGTAACGGGTATTATCATTGTGTTTTAGAGCGGACTCGGGTAACGGGTATTATCATTGTGTTTTAAAGCGGACTTGGTTGCGTGGCATCAGAAGTTCTTCACATACTTGGTACCACTGGGATTTCGGCACGCGTGGTCAAGAGCTACCACACTGTGCACGGTCAGGACGCGAGGTGAGGGTCAACAGGGGTCAGTGGAGCGGCTGGAAGTTAGAGCCTGTAGCTGGGATAACCATGTCACATTCTATTAGAGCCGTCATTGTCTCTGATGTACATACAGTACAGTTATCACTAAGAGAGGTCAGCCAAGTTGTAAAGTAGCCATGATGGAGTATCATTAACAACAGAGCTACATTTCTCTGCCATATCTCTCCCGGATCTGAGATAGAGGTTAGAGCAACAATACTCAACGATCCGAATGTTAAAAGCGTCGCCGAGTGATGAATTCCGTGCCGTCTCTTCTTTAAGCATTCCTGTCACGCATGTCATGCGTATTCGAAACCGAAGACGATGTAGATGATAAACCCCACACAATACGCGAATGTCATTGGAGGTTTAATTGCTTGATAACAGACTAGAAAATTAAGTGAAATTGAATCGAAAGAAAGCTTTAAACCGACTGCCTCTATTAATCATTATAAAGGGAACTAGTGAAATATTACTCTTATCAACTTTTTTGTTGTTGTTTTTTTCTGATTCAAATTTTTCTGAAAATTGTGTAGCCCAGTGCAAAAAAAAAATAACAACCAAAAACTTTTTTTTTTTATTTGGCATAGAAAACTTATGGAAGTCAAAGTACGAAACTAAACAACAACAACAAAAAAAAAACAAACACAACCAAATAAAAACAAAACCGCTTGGTTAAACAGATTATTTTCTTCAGGCATAATACTCAAAATGTACTACTGATGCTCGTCTGAACCTTGACTTTACGATTTGTGAGTAACCCATGGATGACAGGCAATAAGTTAAGTTTGGTAATTTCCTTAACATACCAATTATCTTATATATATATATTAAAAATATCATTTCTTGTATGAATGTTCACACCTAGAAATTTGGAAAAGACAATTTACAGAATGGGGCATAATAAACGGGTTGTCAGACAGACGTGAAGGACTCCGACAAAAATTGAAATGGGCACAGGTTGATAAGTGTTCGTATCCCAGTTTATGTTATTTGTTTAGCCAGATAACCGCTCTAAAGCGATGCATTTTATAAATCGAATAATATTCGATTGCTAGAAAATGAACAAAATAACTTAAAGTCAGTCAGAATAAAATGTTAGGTAAAGAAAACTTGGATTTTATATCTAGCAAATGATTTTTAAGTATTAAGCAACACTATTATCTTCTAGGTTAATTATCAGACCTGCGCACACACAAAAAAACATAATTTAAAAAAGTGATTTCACTACAAGTTAAATTTTGAAACTTCTATGTTTGTTGTGTTCAATTATTGCCTTTTTTCTTATATATATATATATATATATATATATATATATATATATATATATATATATATAATTTGAAGATAAGTGTGAACAAATTATTAGAGTGCTTAACAACATATATATGGAATTAAAAAAATCGCCAACATTGAGTATAAAAAATCCTTAATACTGTTGAAAGAGCCCAACCATATTCAACAACAAGACGCTGCAACCTCTGTACAACAGAGAAATACCATACACTCAAAACCAAACCAACTTTAAATAAAAGAGTAGAATTTTTTTCATCATCTTCCAATAGAAAAAAGAATCTCTTAACCTACGGGACTGCAAAGGCTACGAAACGAAAAGCAACCAGCATATAAGGTTGGAACATCAACAGAGCACCGTCCTCCGCATGAGATACAGTCATGTGTAGTGTGGTATGATCTTTTACTGCTATTAAATATAGAAAGAGATAGACATACAGTGACACAGACAAACAGACAGACAGACAGACACACAGACAGGCAAAGAAGCATATCGACAGATACAGCAGACTTGCAAATTATGACAAAAGACATATGGTGGAAGGAAAAAGAAGGAGAGAGGGAAGAGGAAGAAGCTAAACCAGAGTAATGAACGTGAGTGTCTGCCAGAAATCATCTCTTGGGTCCTAGCAGCGGCCAGTATGATGTCAGGTGGTGAGAGACACGTCAGATTCGACAAGGTGCATGCCTCGCGTGTGAAGGATAAAGGCTGCCCAGATCCGAACCAATTATGTCATGACCTTCTCTGTAGAAGTTAACGAGTGCACTGTTAAATGGTCCCTCACTGACCGATGACCAAGTTCTTCCCCTCCCTATCATGCTAACATAAGTTCTTTTGGCAGTGCTGGGCGAAGTCACGTGCTTGGTTCTAATGAACCCAGTGCGATTTTTTCAGTGAAAGTTTTACTTGTTGCACGATATCACTTCACTGATGTCTGAAGAAAGAAGCTGAACTACATGGACTGTTGCTCTTTGGGCGCCTCTTTTACATTCTCTTTTGTAACCAAAGGTTTTGTCGTACACAGTTGTTTAGATGTTTTAGCTGTACATGCGCCACTGAAGGTATCGAATGAACTACACAGTTCCTAGGGTCATTTATCATCGTCGGTCCGGCGTCACAGCTGACCTCTAGTGGTCAATGCTGTGCGAGCTGATAGTCAGCTTTATGCTAATCTCAAGGGGTCATTCTCGGGTGATAGATGCTTCCCCTTCACCATCAATTTGCCTAATGTCGCTGATGTACTGGCTGTTCTTCAATGTACAGCTTTCTAGGTTGGTTTCTGGTTATTTTTATGTTGTTCTGAACAGCTCTGGGTTACCACCTAAGTACCTAATGTATCCCTTAGAGTTTCAGTGGATCAGGGGAAAAACAATCAATGTTTTATGGAAACCGTTGAGGAACCGCGGAGAGAGTCTCAGTGATGTATGGAAAATTCAATGAATATATGGATATAAGATCAATGCCATAAAAAGACCTCAATGAGTTCGTGCAAATAAGATCTATCCGTGAGAAAACTCATTGACTATTTGATATGTTGAAATAAGATCCATGTTACATAATCAAAGTTTTAAGGGAACCTCGGTGGATCAAACGGATCAAAAGGCTGTGGAGGCAGTGAAAACATGATCAAACTTGTAAAGAGACATCAGTAAAACTAATGTGGAAATATGATCAATCTTGTAAAGAGACATCAGTAAAAATAATGTGGAAATATGATGAACGTTGCACAGGGACATCAGTAAAAATAATATGGAAATATGATGAACGTTGTACAGGGACATCAGTAAAAATAATGTGCAAATATGATGAACGTTGTACAGGGACATCAGTAAAAATAATATGGAAATATGATAAACGTTGTACAGGGACATCAGTAAAAATAATGTGGAAATATGATGAACGTTGTAAAGAAATATCAGTAGAGAATAATGTGTAAACATGATGAAAATTGAAAAGAAGCTTCAGTAAAAATAATACGGAAATAATATAAAGGTTGTAATGTGGAAACATGATCAATGTTCTATGGAGACTTTAGTAGATCAGTGAAAACAGGATCCATGTTCTATAGAGATTTGATTGGATCAGTGAAAACAAGATCAGTGTTCTATGGAGACTTTAGTGGATCAATGAAAACAGGATCAGTGTTCTATGGAGACTGGAGTGGATCAGTGAAAACAGAATCAATGTTCTATGGAGACTTGAGTGGATCAGTGAAAACAGGATCAGTGTTCTATGGAGACTTGAGTGGATCAATGAAAACAGAATCAATGTTCTATAGAGACTTGAGTGGATCAGTGAGAACATGATCAGTGTTCTATGGAGACTTGAGTGGATCAGTGAAAACAGAATCAATGTTCTATAGAGACTTGAGTGGATCAGTGAAAACAAGATCAGTGTTCTATGGAGACTTGAGTGGATCAGTGACAACAAAACCAATGTTCTATAGAGACTTGAGTGGATCAGTGAAAACATGATCAGTGTTCTATGGAGACTTTAGTAGATCAGTGAAAACAGGATCATGTTCTATAGAGATTTGATTGGATCAGTGAAAACAAGATCAGTGTTCTATGGAGACTTTAGTGGATCAATGAAAACAGGATCAGTGTTCTATGGAGACTGGAGTGGATCAGTGAAAACAGGATCAATGTTCTATGGAGACTTGAGTGGATCAGTGAAAACAGGATCAGTGTTCTATAGAGACTTGAGTGGATCAATGAAAACAGAATCAATGTTCTATAGAGACTTGAGTGGATCAGTGAAAAAAAGATCATTGTTCTATGGAGACTTGAGTGGATCAGTGAAAACAGAATCAATGTTCTACAGAGACTTGAGTGGATCAGTGAAAACAAGATCAGTGTTCTATGGAGACTAGAGTGGATCGATGAGAACATGATCAGTGTTCTATGGAGACTTGAGTGGATCAGTGAAAACAAAACCAATGTTCTATAGAGACTTGAGTGGATCAGTGAAAACAAGATCATTGTTCTATGGAGACTTGAGTGGATCAGTGAAAACAGAATCAATGTTCTATAGAGACTTGAGTGGATCAGTGAAAACATGATCAGTGTTCTATGGAGACTAGAGTGGATCAGTGAGAACATGATCAGTGTTCTATGGAGACTTGAGTGGATCAGTGAAAACAAAACCAATGTTCTATAGAGACTTGAGTGGATCAGTGAAAACATGATCAGTGTTCTGTGGAGACTTGAGTGAATCGGTGAAAACAGAAAAGATCAATGTTCTATAGAGACTGGAAAAGATCAGTGAAAACATGATCAATGTTCTATGGAGACTAGAGTGGATCAGTGAGAACATGATCAGTGTTCTATGGAGACTTGAGTGGATCAGTGAAAACAAAACCAATGTTCTATAGAGACTTGAGTGGATCAGTGAAAACATGATCAGTGTTCTATGGAGACTTGAGTGGATCAGTGAAAACAGAATCAATGTTCTATAGAGACTTGAGTGGATCAGTGAAAATAAGATCAGTGTTCTATAGAGACTTGAGTGGATCAGTGAAAATAAGATCAGTGTTCTATGGAGACTTGAGTGGATCAGTGAAAACAGAATCAATGTTCTATAGAGACTTGAGTGGATCAGTGAAAACAGGATCAGTGTTCTATGGAGACTTGAGTGGATCAGTGAAAACAGAATCAATGTTCTATAGAGACTTGAGTGGATCAGTGAAAATAAGATCAGTGTTCTATGGAGACTTGAGTGGATCAGTGAAAACAGAATCAATGTTCTATAGAGACTTGAGTGGATCAGTGAAAACAGGATCAGTGTTCTATGGAGACTTGAGTGGATCAGTGAAAATAGAATCAATGTTCTATAGAGACTTGAGTGGATCAGTGAGAATAAGATCAGTGTTCGATAGAGACTTTAGTGGATCCGTGAATACATGATCCATGTTCTATGGAGACTTGAGTGGATCAGTGAAAACAGGATTAATGTTTTATGGACACTTGAGTGGATCAGTGAAAACAAGATCAGTGTTCTATGGAGACTTGAGTGGATCAGTGAAAACAGGACTAATGTTTTATGGACACTTGAGTGGATCAGTAAAAACAAGATCAGTGTTCTATGGAGACTAGAGTGGATCAGTGAGAACATGATCAGTGTTCTATGGAGACTTGAGTGGATCAGTGAAAACAAAACCAATGTTCTATAGAGACTTGAGTGGATCAGTGAAAACAAGATCAGTGTTCTGTGGAGACTTGAGTGAATCGGTGAAAACAGAAAAGATCAATGTTCTATAGAGACTGGAAAAGATCAGTGAAAACAGGATCAATGTTCTATGGAGACTAGAGTGGATCAGTGAGAACATGATCAGTGTTCTATGGAGACTTGAGTGGATCAGTGAAAACCGAATCAATGTTCTATAGAGACTTGAGTGGATCAGTGAAAATAAGATCAGTGTTCTATGGAGACTTGAGTGAATCAGTGAGAATAAGATCAGTGTTCTATGGAGACTTGAGTGGATCAGTGAAAACAGAATCAATGTTCTATAGAGACTTGAGTGGATCAGTGAAAATAAGATCAGTGTTCTATAGAGACTTGAGTGGATCAGTGAAAATAAGATCAGTGTTCTATGGAGACTTGAGTGGATCAGTGAAAACAGAATCAATGTTCTATAGAGACTTGAGTGGATCAGTGAAAACAGGATCAGTGTTCTATGGAGACTTGAGTGGATCAGTGAAAATAGAATCAATGTTCTGTAGAGACTTGAGTTGATCAGTGAAAACAAGATCAGTGTTCGATAGAGACTTGAGTGGATCAGTGAAAACAAGATCAGTGTTCTATGGAGACTTGAGTGGATCAGTGAAAACAAGATCAGTTTTCTATGGAGACTTGAGTGGATCAGTGAAAACAGGATCAGTGTTCTATGGAGACTTGAGTGGATCAGTGAAAATAGAACAGCATCAATGTTCTATAGAGATTTGATTGGATTAGTGAAAACAGGATCAATGTTCTATGGAGACTTGAGTGGATCAGTGAAAACAGGATCAGTGTTCTATGGAGACTTGAGTGGATCAGTGAAAACAAGATCTATGTTCTATGGACACTTGAGTGGATCAGTGAAAACAGGATCAGTGTTCTATGGAGACTTAAGTGGATCCGTGAAAACAGAATCAATGTTCTATGGAGACTTGAGGGGATCAGTGAAAATAGAACAGCATCAATGTTCTATAGAGATTTGATTGGATCAGTGAAAACAGGATCAGTGTTCTATGGAGACTTGAGTGGATCAGTGAAAACAGGATCAGTGTTCTATGGAGACTTGAGTGGATCAGTGAAAACATTATCAATGTTGTATAGAGTGGAAACTGATCCATGATATTGGATAAAAATCTCGTTGCAGAGGTGCATAACATTGAACAATTTGTAAAAAAAAAAAAGTTAAATGTATCCAGGTTAACATGATAGATACTATAAAAAAATCTCAGTGGATGACAACAACTATAGTCAATTAATTCTGTAGACAAACTGAAGAGGATCGAAGGAGCAGCAGCTGTTGCTGTATTGAAATTCACAGACCACAACAATGTTGTTTACTGTAGTTAAAAAAATGTGCGTCCAAACAGAATTGAATTTCAATTAACATAATTATAACGGTTCTTTGAAGCGCTTTATAACAGAGTATTTCACAGCTAATGTAAACTGTCTGTAGTTTCCTCATGAAAGTAAAAGTGAGGTCAATCAATGAGACAGACCTCAGTGCCATGTGTTATGTTTTAGAGTTGTTCTTGAATTCATTACTAGTGCAGGCTAACTCGAATTTTTCTGCACTTCAATAATTAATATTAGTATGAATTTTCTCAACATTATCTATCCGGTGTTCTAAGGATTTTTTTTAATTTGATGATGTTCGGTTTGATCTGTATAACATTTTGGAGTTTTTGACAAACATCTGACTTAAAACATTGTAAAAACTTTCGCATATTTTTTGAACATCCGATTGAGGCTGACTAGTTCAGCAGACAAGAACTTACAATAAAGCCTATTGCACTCGTTCCAGTATTTTATTAGTTTAAGATCACTGGCGTTCTAGTAGGTTAGTTCTACGCAGGAAATGTTCTGCTCATGACGATCTGCCAAGCTCTTTCCAAATCAGTCTCACTTATCTCCCCTCGCCTCGTCACGCGAAGACATACCAGGTGCTAAAAATGTGTGTGCTCTTCACTCACATCTAAACCCATTTGTCCCTAGCTACCATTTCTGGCCTTTGTATGAAAATAGCCTACTCGCGATGACAATATAAAAGTAATTGCTATTATTCTCAGCAAGATAATGGAGCAAATATATTCATTAACATATTGGTCCAAAATATTTTGCCTCGCCATGGAAGTGTATATGATAAACTAACACAGGAGAACCCTGAACGTCAGCTGAATGTGCTGATGTTTTATGTAAAAACATTATTGGTTGATTTAAATCGATGAAGCTTCCAATTTATGCAGTTTTCAGAAAAAAAAATACGATACCCGGGTATGTTCTCAGCTCTGGACTTTTGTCATCATCCCAAAACTTGTAATTTTCTTTATCATCTTTGTTTTGCTTCACGTGACATTCTATTTTAGTCGCACATTGCTTTTCGAATAAAGCATGACGCAGCATGTCTAACACTATTTGATTGTTGTAATAATGTATTAAATGATAAAGTGCTGATGAAGTTGTAACGGCAAGAATTATTCATAGTGTAAAAATCAGAATGAAAGTAAAATACAGCCATAGAGACATGCCATCCAAATAACCAGAGATACTCTTTGATCAGATTTGACTTCCTTAAGTTTACCAGAGTTTTGCAAAGCATCTAGCTCGGAGACTAGAGTGTCACGTCATACAAGGGATATGGCTAGGCTTTTGGAGTCTGTGATCCCAACTCCAACTACAGTTGGTTCAGTGGGACATATCCTTAATGTTTTATCGTTGAGCCATCTAGAATGGTAGAGCATGTAATAGTCAAACTGCTCCTTCATTTCAATTAATGTGTATTTGAAGCATACGCCTTCGTTAATTTAAGCGACATAGAACAAAAAAATTTGATTAATCAAGCTGTATAATAATAATAATAATAATAATAATAATAATAATAATAATAATAATAATAATAATAATAATAATAATAATAATAATAATAATAATAATAATAATAATAATAATAATAATAATAATAATAATAATAATAATGATGATGATGATGATGATGATGATAATAATAATAATAATAATAATAATAATAATGATGATGATGATAATAATAATAATAATAATAATAATAATAATAATAATAATAATAATAATAATAATAATAATAATAATAATAATAATAATAATAATAATAATAATAATAATAATCAAAATATTTACCTACCCTCGTCAACTATTCATGCGGCAGATAAATCATTGTAAGATGTATCTCTTTGAGGTAACTTGATGTGGTCTGGAGTGATGAAAGGCAATGATCCTCAGAGACCAGCATTTCATTGCCCACCATTGTCCTAAACAAATGATTGACTTTATACACAGACTCGTTTGACTGAGCTATTTGCCCCCCCAAAAATTCGTTACATTTAATTGGTACATTGAAGAGTTTTGTGTAATTTTGGCGGTATGAGAACAATAACTCAATCTATCTGTACTGTCCATAAATTATTTATAAAATTACGGGTGTATATTTTTTTAATCAATCTATCTATCTATCTATCTATCTATCTATCTATCTATCTATCTATCTATCTATCTATCTATCTATCTATCTATCTATCTATCTATCTATCTATCTATCTATCTATCTATCTATCTATCTATCTATCTATCTATCTATCTATATATCTACCTACCTATCTATCTATCTATCTATCTATCTATCTGTCTGTCTATCTATCTATCTATCTATCCATGTATCCATCTTTTTGAATCTTTTAAATTATCTGATAGACTCAACAGTTTATCTAATTATCGTTTTATAAGATCATATTTCTCTATTCCGACATCTCTTCATTGGTTACTCTTTCGGGTCATTGATCTATATTCATTCTTGGGTATGTGCTCCATCACTTCAACACAGAATGTGTTTTAGATTTGACCCAAAATATCACCCTTCTCCCATTCTCTCTCTCTGTTTCTGTCTGACTGTCTGTCGGTCTGTCTGTCTGCCTCTCTCTCTCTCTCTCTCTCTCTCTCTCTCTCTCTCTCTCTCTCTCTCTCTCTCTCTCTCTCTCTTTCTCTTTCTCTTTCTATTTCACACTCTTGCAATCCGTCTCTCTATTCACAGCCATCCTAGCATTGCGAACACAACTTTTACTCATGATGACAATACCTCATCCACACCCTATTCATCTCTCTGATAAAACTTGGCCGAGCCTGGTTCCACCAAGTAACCTTCAACTGAGCTGTCCAGCAGACGTCAGATAGCATAACTGATTAGGTCCCTTGACCCAGGACAGCCACTCAGACTAACCTCGAACTTGACAGGGACCAAATCTAAGTCATACTGTTGAGCACCAAGAGTCTGCAACTAATAGAATGTTAAGTTTAGAACCAGAGAAGTCTTGTTTATAGATGGTAGGAAAAGTCTGGTTTTCTCACATTAAAGCGGAGCCTCTCTTCATTTTCTCAAGTGCGGCCAAAGTGCGTTGTTAAAAGATTATAATAAAATTGATGATTATCCTTAAACAAACTCAAACTTTAGGAAGCAAAACTGAGATTCTAAATTCTTATTTCTGAGGTTTAATCATTATCCTTATCAGAGTGTATATTATATAGACAAATTATAATGGATGGAAAGCAATGTTTGCAATTTAGATGACTACTATGTGAGTTTATTATGAAATAATTTTCATCAAATCACTAGGGTATCATTTAATTGGGACTCTTTATTTAAGATCAATCACCGAAACAAACTAATGTTGGAGCTTGATGCCACAAAACTGTTGGTTTACTCAGCAGGTTCGCTTACTGCAATGCACTTCTTTCTTGCTCGCTGCTATGAAAACGCAATTTATAGACATAAAAAAAAAAATCCAAAATAAAGCAAATTGCTTAGTCACTTGAAAAACCCTGTAGGTATTGCATTAGACCTATTTTAGTTGACCTCCATAGGTTTCCATAGGTTTCCTGTAAATTACAGATAGAAACTCGAGGCTCTGTGTTATGCCTTTAAATGTTATATCGATTTATCCCCTACCCACCTGAATAGACTTGTAGGAATGTATGTACCCTGCACAACACTAAGGGCTCCAGAAGCTGCTCCAATCAGAAGTGTTGTATCATTTCAAACTTCAAAACGAGTCGGGCTTTTTTTTGTTCGAGCCTCTTCTCTATGGAATTCTGTCTTTTAAATCGAGAACATCAACATGTTTTCAATGTTATAAAAAGATATAGTTTTTACATTCGATTATTATTATTATTATCATCATCATTATTATTATTATTACTATTATTATTATTATTATTATTATTATTATTATTATTATTATTATTATTATTATTATTATTATTATTATTATTATTATTATTATTATTATTATTATTATTATTATTATTATTATTATTATTATTATTATTATTATTATTATGATGATGATGATGATGATGATGATGATGATGATGATGATGATGATGATGACTATTATAATCATTATTATCATCATCATCATCATCATCATCATCATCATCATCATCATCATCATCATCACCACCACCACCACCACCACCACCATCATCATCATCATTATCATCATTATAATTTATTTTTTATTATCATTACCACTATCGTTTTTGTCCCCACTGTCGAACTTTTTTTGTCGCAATAGGCATATTTGTGTGCTACTGTTATGCTTAATTGTGAAGCGCCTCTGAGCTGACGTATGTGACTATTACTGTTATTATTATTTTCTATTGTTAATCTTATTCTCATCTCTCTCTCTCTCTCTCTCTCTCTCTCTCTCTCCCTCTCTCTCTCTCTCTTTTTCTCTCTCTTTCTTTCTCTCTCTGTGTGTGTCTCTGTCTATCTCTCTACCTCTCTATATATTTATCTATCTATCTAGAGACTGGTCTAAATACTCTCATTTAAAAATGCAAAAAGGTTTCTACCACACAAAAAAGTTGTTTACCGATACCGACTAGGAAAAAGCGCACAGTTTAATCTGAGAGAAGAAGATACATTACGGTGTCTCCGGAAGTACCCCAGCCTCCTGGGAAGACAAGACCGGATGGGTCAAAAACCTTTCGTCCAGCTGTGACCAAACGTGATATGGTCAGCGCTGCAGGAAACAGACGGTTGAAGAGGAAAAAGCGGGGACGGAGAGAGAGAGAGAGAGAGAGAGAGAGAGAGAGAGAGAGAGAGAGAGAGAGACAGACAGACAGACAGACAGAGAGAGACAGAGACAGAGATAGAGACAGAGAGACAGAGAGATAGAGAGAGAGAGACAGAGAGAGAAACAGAGAGAGACACAGAGAGAGTGAGAGAGAGTGAGAGAGAGTGAGAGAGAGACAGAGAGAGAGACAGAGAGAGAGGAGAGAGAGCTTAATTTGATGGGGACTCCAGGACAAAGCAGATTATAGGGCTTTGAAAAGCAGGAAATAAAGGATAGTCGAGACGAAGTAAGTTTTTTATATCATCATGTGATAGTATGCAGCAAATTCGTTCAATTAAAAAAAAAAAACAACCTAGTGCTGACATGCGCACTACAAAGATTTGAATACGCGTGCAATTTCCCCTGCATTACTTCAGTGATGTTTGCAAAAGACAAAAGCGAGGGAACCCCATATTGTACTGATTTGGCCCTTAACTTTGCCCACTCAGAGCATTGTGGGCGTGACATTTAACACCATGCGGTACTGATTTAGCCGTGGTATCCCCTTAAATTTACACACATAGAGCATTATGGTCGTGACATTTAACACCATGCGGTACTGATTTAGCCGTGGTATCCCCTTAACTTTGCCCACTCAAAGCATTATGGGTGTGACATTTAACACCATGCGGTACTGATTTAGCCGTGGTATCCCCTTAACTTTGCCCACTCAGAGCATTATGGGTGTGACATTTAACACCATGCGGTACTGATTTAGCCGTGGTATCCCCTTAACTTTGCCCACTCAGAGCATTATGGGTGTGACATTTAACACCATGCGGTACTGATTTAGCCGTGGTATCCCCTTAACTTTGCCCACTCAGAGCATTATGGGCGTGACATTTAACACCATGCGGTACTGATTTAGCCGTGGTATTCCCTTAACTTTGCCCACTCAGAGCATTGTGGGCGTGACATTTAACACCATGCGGTACTGATATAGCCGTGGTATTCCCTTAACTTTGCCCACTCAGAGCATTGTGGGCGTGACATTTAACACCATGCGGTACTGATTTAGCCGTGGTATTCCCGTAACTTTGCCCACTCAGAGCATTGTGGGCGTGACATTTAACACCATGCGGTACTGATTTAGCCGTGGTATTCCCGTAACTTTGCCCACTCAGAGCATTGTGGGCGTGACATTTAACACCATGCGGTACTGATTTAGCCGTGGTATTCCCGTAACTTTGCCCACTCAGAGCATTGTGGGCGTGACATTTAACACCATGCGGTACTGATTTAGCCGTGGTATTCCCTTAACTTTGCCCACTCAGAGCATTGTGGGCGTGACATTTAACACCATGCGGTACTGATTTAGCCGTGGTATTCCCGTAACTTTGCCCACTCAGAGCATTATGGGCGTGACATTTAACACCATGCGGTACTGATTTAGCCGTGGTATTCCCTTAACTTTGCCCACTCAGAGCATTGTGGGCGTGACATTTAACACCATGCGGTACTGATTTAGCCGTGGTATTCCCTTAACTTTGCCCACTCAGAGCATTGTGGGCGTGACATTTAACACCATGCGGTACTGATTTAGCCGTGGTATTCCCGTAACTTTGCCCACTCAGAGCATTGTGGGCGTGACATTTAACATAAAATGTGAGGATATGGAATGAAAAGAATGAGCAGTTAGAGATTCAGTCATATGATTAAATCAAACTATGTGATATGAGGACTCAAGATAAAATATCGCGTTAAAGAATAAAAAAAAGTGGCATAAATATCGGTATGTGAATATATACCCCCCCCCCCCCCCACCTTTTAAAACAAAGAAAAATAAATAAATAAATTAATTAAAAAAAATAAATAAGCAAATAAGCTAATATAAAAATGAAAAATAAAAAAGTTACGCACAATCCGTTCACTCCTGCCTTCCACATAGAGTTTGAATTGAATATTTCATGCGTTTGATCGAATATCTCTGTGTGCTTTCTGTTCATAAGACATAGAGTTTGAATTGAATATTTCATGCGTTTGATCGAATATCTCTGTGTGCTTTCTGTTCATAAGACATAGAGTTTGAATTGAATATTTCATGCGTTTGATCGAATATCTGTGTGTGTGCTTTCTGTTCATAAGACATAGAGTTTGAATTGAATATTTCATGCGTTTGATCGGATATCTGTGTGTGCTTTCTGTTCATAAGACATAGAGTTTGAATTGAATATTTCATGCATTTGATCGGATGTCTCTCTGTGTGCTTTCTGTTCATAAGACATAGAGTTTGAATTGAATATCTGTGTGTGTGCTTTCTGTTCATAAGACATAGAGATTGAATACAATATTTCATGCATTTGATCGAATATCTCTCTGTGTGTGCTTTCTGTTCATAAGACATAGAGTTTGAATTGAATATTTCATGCGTTTGATCGAATATCTCTCTGTGTGTGCTTTCTGTTCATAAGACATAGAGTTTGAATTGAATATTTCATGCGTTTGATCGAATATCTGTGTGTGTGCTTTCTGTTCATAAGACATAGAGTTTGAATTGAATATCTGTGTGTGCTTTCTGTTCATAAGACATAGAGTTTGAATTGAATATCTGTGTGTGCTTTCTGTTCATAAGACATAGAGTTTGAATTGAATATCTGTGTGTGCTTTCTGTTCATAAGACATAGAGTTTGAATTGAATATTTCATGCGTTTGATCGAATATCTGTGTGTGCTTTCTGTTCATAAGACATAGAGTTTGAATTGAATATTTCATGCGTTTGATCGAATATCTCTGTGTGTGCTTTCTGTTCATAAGACATAGAGTTTGAATTGAATATTTCATGCGTTTGATCGAATATCTGTGTGTGCTTTCTGTTCATAAGACATAGAGTTTGAATTGAATATTTCATGCGTTTGATCGAATATCTCTGTGTGTGCTTTCTGTTCATAAGACATAGAGTTTGAATTGAATATTTCATGCGTTTGATCGAATATCTCTGTGTGCTTTCTGTTCATAAGACATAGAGTTTGAATTGAATATTTCATGCGTTTGATCGAATATCTGTGTGTGTGCTTTCTGTTCATAAGACATAGAGTTTGAATTGAATATTTCATGCGTTTGATCGAATATCTCTGTGTGTGCTTTCTGTTCATAAGACATAGAGTTTGAATTGAATATTTCATGCGTTTGATCGAATATCTCTGTGTGTGCTTTCTGTTCATAAGACATAGAGTTTGAATTGAATATTTCATGCGTTTGATCGAATATCTCTGTGTGTGCTTTCTGTTCATAAGACATAGAGTTTGAATTGAATATTTCATGCGTTTGATCGAATATCTGTGTGTGCTTTCTGTTCATAAGACATAGAGTTTGAATTGAATATTTCATGCATTTGATCGAATATCTGTGTGTGTGCTTTCTGTTCATAAGACATAGAGTTTGAATTGAATATTTCATATCGAATATCTGTGTGTGTGCTTTCTGTTCATAAGACATAGAGTTTGAATTGAATATTTCATGCGTTTGATCGAATATCTCTGTGTGTGCTTTCTGTTCATAAGACATAGAGTTTGAATTGAATATTTCATGCGTTTGATCGAATATCTGTGTGTGTGCTTTCTGTTCATAAGACATAGAGTTTGAATTGAATATTTCATGCATTTGATCGGATATCTCTCTGTGTGCTTTCTGTTCATAAGACATAGAGTTTGAATTGAATATTTCATGCATTTGATCGAATATCTGTGTGTGCTTTCTGTTCATAAGACATAGAGTTTGAATTGAATATTTCATGCATTTGATCGAATATCTATGTGTGCTTTCTGTTCATAAGACATAGAGTTTGAATTGAATATTTCATGCATTTGATCGAATATCTATGTGTGCTTTCTGTTCATAAGACATAGAGTTTGAATTGAATATTTCATGCATTTGATCGAATATCTATGTGTGCTTTCTGTTCATAAGACATAGAGTTTGAATTGAATATTTCATGCATTTGATCGAATATCTCTGTGTGCTTTCTGTTCATAAGACATAGAGTTTGAATTGAATATTTCATGCATTTGATCGAATATCTATGTGTGCTTTCTGTTCATAAGACATAGAGTTTGAATTGAATATTTCATGCATTTGATCGAATATCTATGTGTGCTTTCTGTTCATAAGACATAGAGTTTGAATTGAATATTTCATGCATTTGATCGAATATCTCTGTGTGCTTTCTGTTCATAAGACATAGAGTTTGAATTGAATATTTCATGCATTTGATCGAATATCTATGTGTGCTTTCTGTTCATAAGACATAGAGTTTGAATTGAATATTTCATGCATTTGATCGAATATCTCTGTGTGCTTTCTGTTCATAAGACATAGAGTTTGAATTGAATATTTCATGCATTTGATCGAATATCTCTGTGTGCTTTCTGTTCATAAGACATAGAGTTTGAATTGAATATTTCATGCATTTGATCGAATATCTCTGTGTGCTTTCTGTTCATAAGACATAGAGTTTGAATTGAATATTTCATGCATTTGATCGAATATCTCTGTGTGCTTTCTGTTCATAAGACATAGAGTTTGAATTGAATATTTCATGCATTTGATCGAATATCTATGTGTGCTTTCTGTTCATAAGACATAGAGTTTGAATTGAATATTTCATGCATTTGATCGAATATCTCTGTGTGCTTTCTGTTCATAAGACATAGAGTTTGAATTGAATATTTCATGCATTTGATCGAATATCTATGTGTGCTTTCTGTTCATAAGACATAGAGTTTGAATTGAATATTTCATGCATTTGATCGAATATCTGTGTGTGCTTTCTGTTCATAAGACATAGAGTTTGAATTGAATATTTCATGCATTTGATCGAATATCTATGTGTGCTTTCTGTTCATAAGACATAGAGTTTGAATTGAATATTTCATGCATTTGATCGAATATCTGTGTGTGCTTTCTGTTCATAAGACATAGAGTTTGAATTGAATATTTCATGCATTTGATCGAATATCTATGTGTGCTTTCTGTTCATAAGACATAGAGTTTGAATTGAATATTTCATGCATTTGATCGAATATCTCTGTGTGCTTTCTGTTCATAAGACATAGAGTTTGAATTGAATATTTCATGCATTTGATCGAATATCTCTGTGTGCTTTCTGTTCATAAGACATAGAGTTTGAATTGAATATTTCATGCATTTGATCGAATATCTGTGTGTGCTTTCTGTTCATAAGACATAGAGTTTGAATTGAATATTTCATGCATTTGATCGAATATCTCTGTGTGCTTTCTGTTCATAAGACATAGAGTTTGAATTGAATATTTCATGCATTTGATCGAATATCTCTGTGTGCTTTCTGTTCATAAGACATAGAGTTTGAATTGAATATTTCATGCATTTGATCGAATATCTCTGTGTGCTTTCTGTTCATAAGACATAGAGTTTGAATTGAATATTTCATGCATTTGATCGAATATCTCTGTGTGCTTTCTGTTCATAAGACATAGAGTTTGAATTGAATATTTCATGCATTTGATCGAATATCTCTGTGTGCTTTCTGTTCATAAGACATAGAGTTTGAATTGAATATTTCATGCATTTGATCGAATATCTCTGTGTGCTTTCTGTTCATAAGACATAGAGTTTGAATTGAATATTTCATGCATTTGATCGAATATCTCTGTGTGCTTTCTGTTCATAAGACATAGAGTTTGAATTGAATATTTCATGCATTTGATCGAATATCTGTGTGTGCTTTCTGTTCATAAGACATAGAGTTTGAATTGAATATTTCATGCATTTGATCGAATATCTCTGTGTGCTTTCTGTTCATAAGACATAGAGTTTGAATTGAATATTTCATGCATTTGATCGAATATCTCTGTGTGCTTTCTGTTCATAAGACATAGAGTTTGAATTGAATATTTCATGCATTTGATCGAATATCTGTGTGTGCTTTCTGTTCATAAGACATAGAGTTTGAATTGAATATTTCATGCATTTGATCGAATATCTATGTGTGCTTTCTGTTCATAAGACATAGAGTTTGAATTGAATATTTCATGCATTTGATCGAATATCTATGTGTGCTTTCTGTTCATAAGACATAGAGTTTGAATTGAATATTTCATGCATTTGATCGAATATCTATGTGTGCTTTCTGTTCATAAGACATAGAGTTTGAATTGAATATTTCATGCATTTGATCGAATATCTCTGTGTGCTTTCTGTTCATAAGACATAGAGTTTGAATTGAATATTTCATGCATTTGATCGAATATCTCTGTGTGCTTTCTGTTCATAAGACATAGAGTTTGAATTGAATATTTCATGCATTTGATCGAATATCTATGTGTGCTTTCTGTTCATAAGACATAGAGTTTGAATTGAATATTTCATGCATTTGATCGAATATCTATGTGTGCTTTCTGTTCATAAGACATAGAGTTTGAATTGAATATTTCATGCATTTGATCGAATATCTGTGTGTGCTTTCTGTTCATAAGACATAGAGTTTGAATTGAATATTTCATGCATTTGATCGAATATCTGTGTGTGCTTTCTGTTCATAAGACATAGAGTTTGAATTGAATATTTCATGCATTTGATCGAATATCTGTGTGTGCTTTCTGTTCATAAGACATAGAGTTTGAATTGAATATTTCATGCGTTTGATCGAATATCTGTGTGTGCTTTCTGTTCATAAGACATAGAGTTTGAATTGAATATTTCATGCGTTTGATCGAATATCTCTGTGTGCTTTCTGTTCATAAGACATAGAGTTTGAATTGAATATTTCATGCGTTTGATCGAATATCTCTGTGTGCTTTCTGTTCATAAGACATAGAGTTTGAATTGAATATTTCATGCGTTTGATCGAATATCTGTGTGTGCTTTCTGTTCATAAGACATAGAGTTTGAATTGAATATTTCATGCGTTTGATCGAATATCTGTGTGTGCTTTCTGTTCATAAGACATAGAGTTTGAATTGAATATTTCATGCGTTTGATCGAATATCTGTGTGTGCTTTCTGTTCATAAGACATAGAGTTTGAATTGAATATTTCATGCGTTTGATCGAATATCTCTGTGTGCTTTCTGTTCATAAGACATAGAGTTTGAATTGAATATTTCATGCATTTGATCGAATATCTCTGTGTGCTTTCTGTTCATAAGACATAGAGTTTGAATTGAATATTTCATGCATTTGATCGAATATCTGTGTGTGCTTTCTGTTCATAAGACATAGAGTTTGAATTGAATATTTCATGCATTTGATCGAATATCTGTGTGTGCTTTCTGTTCATAAGACATAGAGTTTGAATTGAATATTTCATGCATTTGATCGAATATCTGTGTGTGCTTTCTGTTCATAAGACAATCCAAAAATGTGTTCTTCTGAGATCGAATATCTATGTGTGCTTTCTGTTCATAAGACATAGAGTTTGAATTGAATATTTCATGCGTTTGATCGAATATATCTGTGTGCTTTCTGTTCATAAGACATAGAGTTTGAATTGAATATTTCATGCATTTGATCGAATATCTCTGTGTGCTTTCTGTTCATAAGACAATCCAAAAATGTGTTCTTCTGAGATCGAATATCTATGTGTGCTTTCTGTTCATAAGACATAGAGTTTGAATTGAATATTTCATGCGTTTGATCGAATATCTCTGTGTGCTTTCTGTTCATAAGACATAGAGTTTGAATTGAATATTTCATGCGTTTGATCGAATATCTCTGTGTGCTTTCTGTTCATAAGACATAGAGTTTGAATTGAATATTTCATGCATTTGATCGAATATCTATGTGTGCTTTCTGTTCATAAGACATAGAGTTTGAATTGAATATTTCATGCATTTGATCGAATATCTCTGTGTGCTTTCTGTTCATAAGACATAGAGTTTGAATTGAATATTTCATGCATTTGATCGAATATCTCTGTTCGCTTTCTGTTCATAAGACATAGAGTTTGAATTGAATATTTCATGCATTTGATCGAATATCTCTGTGTGCTTTCTGTTCATAAGACATAGAGTTTGAATTGAATATTTCATGCATTTGATCGAATATCTGTGTGTGCTTTCTGTTTATAAGACATAGAGTTTGAATTGAATATTTCATGCGTTTGATCGAATATCTATGTGTGCTTTCTGTTCATAAGACATAGAGTTTGAATTGAATATTTCATGCGTTTGATCGAATATCTCTGTGTGCTTTCTGTTCATAAGACATAGAGTTTGAATTGAATATTTCATGCGTTTGATCGAATATCTCTGTGTGCTTTCTGTTCATAAGACATAGAGTTTGAATTGAATATTTCATGCATTTGATCGAATATCTGTGTGTGCTTTCTGTTCATAAGACATAGAGTTTGAATTGAATATTTCATGCATTTGATCGAATATCTCTGTGTGCTTTCTGTTCATAAGACATAGAGTTTGAATTGAATATTTCATGCATTTGATCGAATATCTCTGTGTGCTTTCTGTTCATAAGACATAGAGTTTGAATTGAATATTTCATGCGTTTGATCGAATATCTCTGTGTGCTTTCTGTTCATAAGACATAGAGTTTGAATTGAATATTTCATGCATTTGATCGAATATCTGTGTGTGCTTTCTGTTCATAAGACATAGAGTTTGAATTGAATATTTCATGCATTTGATCGAATATCTGTGTGTGCTTTCTGTTCATAAGACATAGAGTTTGAATTGAATATTTCATGCATTTGATCGAATATCTGTGTGTCCTTTCTGTTCATAAGACATAGAGTTTGAATTGAATATTTCATGCATTTGATCGAATATCTCTGTGTGCTTTCTGTTCATAAGACATAGAGTTTGAATTGAATATTTCATGCATTTGATCGAATATCTATGTGTGCTTTCTGTTCATAAGACATAGAGTTTGAATTGAATATTTCATGCATTTGATCGAATATCTATGTGCTTTCTGTTCATAAGACATAGAGTTTGAATTGAATATTTCATGCATTTGATCGAATATCTATGTGTGCTTTCTGTTCATAAGACATAGAGTTTGAATTGAATATTTCATGCATTTGATCGAATATCTATGTGTGCTTTCTGTTCATAAGACATAGAGTTTGAATTGAATATTTCATGCATTTGATCGAATATCTATGTGTGCTTTCTGTTCATAAGACATAGAGTTTGAATTTAATATTTCATGCATTTGATCGAATATCTATGTGTGCTTTCTGTTCATAAGACATAGAGTTTGAATTGAATATTTCATGCATTTGATCGAATATCTATGTGTGCTTTCTGTTCATAAGACAATCCAAAAATGTGTTCTTCTGAGATCGAATATCTATGTGTGCTTTCTGTTCATAAGACAATCCAAAAATGTGTTCTTCTGAGATCGAATATCTATGTGTGCTTTCTGTTCATAAGACAATCCAAAAATGTGTTCTTCTGAGATCGAATATCTATGTGTGCTTTCTGTTCATAAGACAATCCAAAAATGTGTTCTTCTGAGATCGAATATCTATGTGTGCTTTCTGTTCATAAGACAATCCAAAAATGTGTTCTTCTGAGATCGAATATCTATGTGTGCTTTCTGTTCATAAGACAATCCAAAAATGTGTTCTTCTGAGATCAACATCGTTTCTTATTTTTCTTTAGGTTCAAACATACCTGAAGATGGGAATAAAATTAAGATTGTTTTTTTTTTTTAAACTTTACACTAGTACTGCAAGAGTATTGACTATTTCTCTCTGTGTCCCTCGCTCTATTTTACGCTCAACCGGTAACACACTCTCTCTCTCTCTCTCTCTCTCTCTCTCTCTCACACACACACACACACACACACTATCTCTCTCTCTCTGCTATGGATACCCATACAAGTATACAGTCAGTCAATTATTAAATATTTATTTCCCTCCAAATGGCATAACATGATTGTGCTAATTTAATGTTGACAAAAACGTTCAAATCATGCACAGTATTGACTGAGTGTGAGGCGTAGCTAATAAGCTTTAGCCTCTTTTAATTCTCATATCCCACTTCGTTCACATTATACGCATATAGACTCACCCGTTCCTACAACCACGCCAAAGTAACTATAGCTAGGTAGACGAGTACATTGGTAGGTAGATAGAAAGATAGATACACAGACCCAGTCATGCATAGATAAGTAAATGTAGAGAGATGATGTGAGCAAAATAATGATAATGGAGATTTTTCTCGATCGGTTTGAGCTTCAATGATGCGTAGGCAGGCTGATTTCTGACGGAGCCTGGCACTGGCCAATTAGACGGAGAGATGGCCGTTCACTGGTGTCACGTGTCTGTGATGACCTGATTGATTGGACGCGTGCGACCGTTGACGAGGTTCCACCTTTCTCTCTTGCTGCTGCGTGGGTGAACGTGTGGTTGGACTATCGGTTATGTCATTATTCCACCTGTGTCGGAATAAACAGTGTTTATCTTGTTGATATCCTAACTGTACGGGGCACGGAAACCAATAATAGTAGCGCAGAGTCAATAACAGCATGCAGCAAACTTTGAAGTCCAGAGTTGATAATGATTCATAATATTATGACCAAAGAAAACTCTGTAAACGGAGTTTACTTTGTAAATTCAGCCCTTGCAATCAATTAATTTTTCCGTATGCAGCTTTCTCGTATCGCTGTGATTTCAGTAGAGAGCAGAAAGTCGAATATTCACCTTTTATATGGCACGATTTGTTTTCTTTTTCAATATTTTAGCCATTTTGATTATCTTGTAGGAGGCAAACCTCCCCGCCTACAAGTAGGTACAAACTTTTGCCAGTTAGAAACCCCAGAAATAGTAGCTCGAACAACTCATGCCATATCTTGCCTCACATAACACAGTCTGAGTAAGAAAGATAAATAATTCCAAAGTTTGACCTTAATTATTGGATGGAGGTCGAAGTTCAATGAGTGAGAAAACGCTAAAACATTCGACTCGCCCAAGCTATCTCTCTCTCTCTCTCTCTCTCTCTCTCTCTCTCTCTCTCTCTCTCTCTCTCTCTCTCTCTTCCTCTCTCTGTCTCTCTATCTATCTATCCATATATCTATTTATCTATTTTATTCATAGTCGGCTGGTTCGCAATATTGCATGCAATATCGGCAAACTTTTAAAACATAAACACAACACATCCTACTTTTACCAAAATTTGATGAACACCTTGTTAGCTTTAGAAATTGGAACAACGGTGACAGCACTGGATATTTTAGCGTATTTGGGATGTGATTCTAAGGCGAAATCAAATGCAAAAAATACACAAACCGTGCGTGACAGCAGTACTAAATGGGATATCGTGATCACTGCACTATTAAACTATTATGATATGTTGAAACAAATTTCGTAAACATTAATCAAATAAGCTTTGAAATCGATTCAAGTAAGGATGCTCTTTATGTTTATGTTCTGAAGTATTTAGTTTGGGACGCCACTATAATTATGAAAATGAGCAGAAAAAACTTGTTCTGTCCGACACCTGAGAAGCTTAGATTCAGACTTGCTGACCTAATGACATTTTAGTATGACTCACTCGATGTTCTTCCAAGTTTTGGCAACAAAATGTGTTTTGTCCTATCAACTTTATATCATAATTAGATTGGAGAGCTGCACAACATTTTGTTTACCGAAACTTTACATTGTGAGTAGACCGCAGGGGAGTTATTTAAGGCCCGTAATATGAAGTTGTGATAAAATTTTATCGCTATGGAAATTATGTTCAGCACTCCTTGGAGACGTGCACAACGTATCAAGTATCACAGAATTTAGTGGCTTAAAACAGATGTATAAGGTTTTTAATGAGTAATTTTACATTTTCTCATCATGCTAACTGAGGCAATTATTTAATAGCGGTTCTCTAGCAATGTAGAGTAACGCTTTATGGCCGATCGGGCGTGAACCGACAGAGAACGATAGAATCATTATGCCAATAACCAAGACCCCAAACCTCGCCAGGCTTTCTCAATTTACAAGGCTGTTAGTTTTTACGGTTTTATGTGACATATCTAGATCTACAGTTTTTTCTTGTTTCGTGTGAAGTGTTTATTTCTCTGTTATGAGAGCTTGTGTCAAACATTATACTTTCACTTGTTCGATTTTGAGCTGGTGACGTCTATCTTCTTGAATCTTTTACTGGCGTATGATCTATTAACTGTATGAACAATCAATATTGTACAGACTAATTAAAAAGGTCAATCTTATGGCTATAACTGAAACTGTCAAGACCATACTTTGTTTGTATCAATAAAGGTGTCTGCTTTATCGGGTTGTTTTTTTTTAACCGAATGATAGTCCGCTAGAATAGTATAAATAAAAGCTGGATTCGTAAAGAGAAGAAGGCCTAAAGAGCAGAGTGGAAATGTTT